>CM070819.1:3788065-4065565 GCA_036326025.1 Chrosomus eos | reverse complement strand
CAGTTATTTGTAGTGGTGTCGAAACGTTATCGAGTGCACTCTTTCAATCCCACAATAACAAGATGATGTCGCCCACAGCTGAATCAATCATCCATCCATTTTACAAACCGCTGGTCCAGTGTGGCTACAGCGTAATACATACAGGTATAAATTCCTTTTTTAATTGATTATTAAATTGTATAATTACGGTTTATACATGCTAGATTCCATAGTTCAAGATAAATCTTTTCATTACTCCTAAAGTAGCCAGTTTGATTTTTGATTTCGTCTGAATTCACTCTCTCGTTTTCATTCACTCCTTCCAGTGGACTATATTAGTGGACTAATGTAGTCAGTCCTTGCAGAAATCAGAGTTTTTTGTGATTGTTGCGGGTAAAAATCCTTGCTTATGCGGCACGTTTTCTTAAAAAATGCGATGGAATATGCGGGATATTTATGCAATGAAATTGCGGGAACTTGCAAAAATTGCGGTTTGATGAAAAAGAGAGAAAAAAAGTGTTTCCCTCAACACCCTGTTCTCACTCGGCTACTACCTTAATGTAAAGAGTCATTTCTTATTATATCTTATTCTTATCCTATGATAAGCAAGCTTATTACATCACAGAACTACTGGGAATATTTAAATTCTCATCTTGTTTTATTTCAGACCTTAATAAACACATCAAACTTACAAAACATTGATGAGTCAAACAAGTTCTGTAGCTTTACAAAAGGAATATGCTACAACTTCTGTAAAAATGAATAAATAAAACATAACAAAAAAAAAGTGTGTGCTTCCTGTTTTACAGCTTTGATGATGCGATGATGATCACGCCACGTAATTACGTCACTTCATAATGTTCCCATGGCAACAGGTAGTAAACGCAACATTTTTCAACTTTCTGCTAAGATATATGTGACTTTTTTGCGAGGAAAATTATGAAATCATGCAAGCCCTGCATATTTTGCGCGGAAATCAGCAATTTATGCAGCGAAAGTGCGGCGTATTTGAAAAAAATGCAGCCTCTCCATAAATATGCGGACTTTGGCTGATTATACATTGAATTATGCGATCGCATAATCGCGTTTTTCTGGAGGGACTGCGAATAGTGAATGAGGGTTTAGGGGGCGATTTCGAACACAGCTCATCCTGAAGATGTTGATCAGCTTGTTCAGGTGTGTGTTTGATTAGAGTTGGAGCTAAACTCTGCAGGACTGAAGAACTTGCAGGACTCTGAGAACTTGCTCTGTTCTAGATGCTTCACTGACCTTCTGTGTCACCTCGTCTTCATCCGCGTCGGCATCTTCGTCCTGATTGGCCAGTTTCATGGCTGTCTCCAGAACACCCATAAAGTTCTGGTTGCCTCCTTCTGTGCCTTGCAGTGGAGGACAACCTGACACACACACAACACACACAACACCACACCACACCACACAGCACACGCACACCACACGCACACCACACCACACGCACACCACACACACACAGCACACGCACACACACACACACACACACACACACACACACACACACACACACACACACCACACTATGATTGTGAGGACTTTTCTGTGATCTCTGATTTTTTTACATTGACTCTGTCTGAGGCACTTCAAGTCAAGTCCCTAGGGTTTTACCAGTACAGATCAGTTTCAAAGCAGTTTTTTACGAGATAACAGGAATAATGCAGCAAGTTTTTTCTAGAAGAAAATGCGTCACAGTCCAGTTACAGTAAGTTCATGATGGTTCATTTTTGTTGTAGAAAAGTTTTCATTAGTTAATTTTTGTCGCATTTAAAAGCAGCTCAGTTCAGTTTTCATATAATGGTTGTCAATGCAGGCAGATCAGTGATATTGTTGAATATTAAATGTCCCCATACCTGGTGGAACAGGAAGATCTGCCAGATTCACAGGCCGTCCTGCTTTATGAGCTTTAATGGCATCTTGATATTGCTGAAGTGAAGAACACACACACAAAAGAACGTGAAAAAAGGGGCTTTTTGTATTATTTGTATACACATGTGACTCCTCAGGTGTGTTACCTTGATAATCGCTGGTGCATGCGTGCTTTGCGGTCGTCTCCTTTGCTCTTGGCGCTCTCTGCAGCTTCTTTGTATTTGTCCATGCGCTGCTGTAAGGCCTCTGCGACGCTCCGGGGAGCAGAGAGAGCTGAAACACACACACACACACATCCATTCATATACAGTGTACTGATATCTAGACGGCGTTTAATCAGCGACACACTCGTTCTCACCTGGTTCTGGGGCAGCAGGAGCAGGAGGGGCGTCTGGTTTAGAGGAAAGCTGAGGAGGGTTTGAACGTGGCACTTCAACCTCAACTGAAACAGAGACACTCTCATCAATATCTGAATAAACTAACCAGGATGCAACTGGGGTGAGTGATGTTCTGTGAGGGAAGGATTTACCAGGAGGGGGCGGCAGTGAGCTGACGTCCACAAACTCCCCTCGGTCAACAGCCTCCACCAGCGAGTCTAATCTCTGTGGGAAACGCAGAGACACACGGCAAATTAAAGTTTAGTTTCATAGGTGTTGTGGTTATTGTAACCTAGTGTTGTGTCAATCTACAGTCCGGAAAATAGAGCTACACTTGGGGTCGGTAAGATGTTTAAATGTTTTTGAAATACAGTAAAAACAGTAATATTGTGAAATATTATTACACTTTAAAATAGCTGTTTTCTATGTGAATATATAGTAAAGTGTAATTTATTCCTGTGATCAAAGCTGAATTTACAGCATCATTACTCCAGTCTTCAGTGTCACATGATCCTTCAGAAATCACTCTAATATGATGATCTGATGATCAAGAAACATTTAGTATTATTATAAGTGTTGAAACCAGTTGTGCTGCTTCATATTTGTGTGGAAACCGTGACTTCAGGATTTTTTAATGAATAGAAAATTAAAAAGAACAGCATTTGAAATAAAAATCTTTTGTAACATTATAAATGTCTTTACCGGTGTACAATTTTAGTATCACTCTTAGATCTTTCTTTTCTTTTTTTTACGGTTTCATTTTTATTTGAAAGTTTTAGTCATTTTGTTGTGCTTTTGTCATTTTTATTAGCTTTTTATTAGTCTCTATAGTTAAAAATATATATGTTTCAGTTTTACATCAAGATATGAAAAACTAACTGAAATAAAGTGTTTCATATTTGATTTGATTTCAGTTAACATTTATTTCATGAAATGAAATGAAGATTTTTTTTATGCTTTTGTTTTATTATAATAGCTATAATATCCCTGGTCTTTCCTGTCACTTTTGATCAGTTTAATGCATCCTTGATGATTAAAGGTATTAGTTTCTTTCCAAATAAAAAAATCTTACAGACCCCAAACTTTTGAACGATAGCACTCTTGCATAAAATGTGAAAAGAAACAAAATGTGGCCTAAATAACATGTGCTTATCATGAACAGGTGAGACTCTTACCTTGGACACTTGGTAGAGTTGTTTGGCATGGTCAGTGTTTCCGCTCTGTTTGGCCTTTATGGCTGCCAGCTTATACTCTCTCTGTCTGCTTAATATACTCGCTTTGAGCTCTGAAACACACACAAACGTGACTAATGTGTACAGTAACAGTTTTATAAGAGATAATGAGATTCAGTGTGTGTGTGTGTGTACCGGAGTGCTGTGTGTTGGGCTGGCTGGGCGTGAGGGGTGATATGGCTGGTGTATCGGGCGTTACGGCAGTCAGTCTCTGTGATGGAGGCTGTAAAAGCTGAGGTTTGGACGGAGCGATTGGCTTCAGTTGGCCGTCTGAGGTGGTGTGTTTGCTGGAGCAGGTTTTTCTGGCTCTCCGATTGGCTCTGCCTGGAATCAGCGGAGGGTTTCCCACCAGTGGCCACAGGAGGAGGAATCTCATCTTCATTGATGGGTTTCCCCTTTTTAACTGACGTCAGCATTGACTGTAGAGTCTAAAAACAAGAAGAAAATGTTACAGACCAATCCTCAAACATGAAGGAAAAATGACTTGCTATCCTCACTTACATAAATTAACTATAGTGTCCTGCTGCACCCACTAGTAAAAAATATAAAAAATTATATCTGGTGTCTGAATAATTTTTGGCGTGACTGTATATATCGCCAAGATTTTTGGTCATTTTAAATTATTGCATCAGCCGAAAAGGTTTTCATGTTTGGCTGAGAAGTGAGCTGAGCAGGACTTTTATTTTGACAGTGGCCAAAAAAAGTCGATCTTTAGCATTGACTGTAGTAGAGTATACAACCAAGGAGAACATGTGACAGACCAATCCTCAAACATGAGGAAAAATGAGTGGGACAGAAAGTTTGACATGGCATTCGACATATATAATATAATATTTTAAATGATTGAATCAGCTGAAAAGGTTTGACTGATAAGTGAGCTGAGCGGGACTTTTATTTTGACAGCAGCCACCCTGCTCTTCTCAGATATTGGCAGTGGCCATCAAAGAAATCTATCTTATCTCAGACATGGTCCACCTTCAGTCCACGGTCGTATCTCCGAGCTTTGCTGGTTTCTCCCGATGCCTTGGCGTTGGTAATGGCGGTTTGGTACATGTCTAACCGCTCTCTCAGGCGAGACTCCAGGCTGGTTGTGGACTGGGGCGTTGCATTTGAGCGTTGAGGAGGTGCTGGTGACGGAGGGGGTTTCCTGACAACTTGCTCCTCATCGTCTTCCAACACCTCATTCAGCTCGGCCTGAAAAACGACTTTAGTGAAAATCTCTTCATGCGAGAAACATCATATCCCATACAGTGGACGTAAAGACAAGAGGGTTTTTGCCTAACCAGGAGATCAGCATCGTTCTCCAAATCACCATCATCGTCTCCATCCTCGTCCAGATCTTTCATACACAGAGCGGCCATCCGGTCAATGTCCTCCATGGGCACCGGAGCTACATGACGCGAAAAAGAGAGAAAGTCCTTGATTTTAGATGTATACCACATTATTATTATTATTACTATTATTGTTTATTTTATTTGTTTATGTTTTCTACTTGGTCTCATTTAAATGTCTGTTCTCATGTCATATATGTATGTATGTATGCATGTACCAAGAGCTCATGTAAAAAAACACAACAAATTCCTTGTGTGTTAGCACACACTTGGCGAATAAAGCTCATTCTGATTCTGAAAATGGCATGGTTATAATTGTTAAAGTCCCCCTGTGGTGAAAATCCAGCTTTTAATGTTGTTTTATGTCTATGTGGTGTTATTTAATGTGCTTTTAGACAAACCATGTGCAGATTCATGAGTCTGACAGCATTGCGGAGTATTTTCTCCTTAAAACTGCAGTGAACAAAGACAGTCTCAAAACACGGTTTGAAATGCTGGTGTTTCTGACGTCACACACTACTGTAACCAATCAGATTATCGTGTGATCGTCAACGAGTGTATCTCTGAGTGAGTGAGTGAGTGAGTGGAGGCGGGGCTCATTTGCATATTCATAGAACCCCGTAATACTAAATGAGGCAAGGGTGTCGAGTTACATACAAGCTATTTTAAGACGAAAACTATTAATATGCCATTTTGGTGATCAAAGATGAGTTTTAAGGGATAAAACGATACTGGGGGACTTTAATAGATGCAATATCTACTTTATGTTTGGTGTCCTCACCTTTTCCTCCAGGTTTCCTGCCCGCTGGTCCGCCCCTGCCTCCTCCTCCCCCCATCAAGGCCAGAAGCTCCGCCTCCAGCTCCTCCTCATTTCCCCCGGAGTCATCCGGCCCGCCATCAGGAGCCAAATCCAACAGCAGTCCCATCTGATTACATGTGAGGATGGAGAGACAGTGTTATTTTGGTAAAATTGGGATACTATTACATCTTTTATTATTATTTTGTTATTATTAAGTTATTTTTTATTTTAGGTTAGCTTTAGTAATTTTGTTGTGTTATATATATATAATAGTTTTATCTTCCCTGGAAAGATCCTATTTATGACATAATGAATAAACATTACGAGGTCAAATGTTTTTTTGAAAAATAATAAAAAATATATATATAAAAAAAATCATGAACGGTTGAATTGTTCACTATTAGATATACACTGCCCGGCACCCAAAAAAGTGATGTTTGGATTTAAATAGGCAAATGCTTAGGAGTCTATGATTGGATATTATTGCAGTGATTATTATGTTTCAGCATGTTATATGTTTAGACTACAGTTCTTCTAACCCTAATTGATGTAGTGTGTAGCTTTTATTTCTTAAACAACCATGTAGGAAGACACATCATGGCCATATTCCAGGATGATAATGTCAGGATTCATCCGGCTCAGATTGGAAAGAATGGTTGGGAGGAGCATGAAGAATCATTTTCACACATGATTGGCTCGTCAGAGTTCAGACCTTAAATTCATTGAAAGTCTTTGGGATGTGCTGGAGTGATGGACTCTTGCATTGTCCATACTCGATCTTGACCAAAATTTATGCACCTCTTGATTTTTTACTTTTTTAAATCAAAACACTTTCTTTGCTGCTTGGGCAGTGTATAACATGCATTTATGAAATGAATAGGGAGAATTTTTATTCCATGCTGACTTTAAAGCTGAGATTTCATGATTCTGGACCCAGTACTGACTCTCATCTTGTGTTTTACCTGTTTGGCCCTGGCGGCCCCCTGGCCCTTCTGCGGAGGGTTACGGCTTCGGCTCATTTTCTTCACAGATCCCTCAAACCTGTGAGAACAAGAAAGAATTATTTATAAAGCTACAAAACAGCCACTGCATCAGGATTAGCCCTTCAGTACACACAGATAACAAGACCTGAAAGTGACACTCGTCAAGGCACATTCCGGAACCATGGACGTTTATATTTGCATAATCCATGCATAGACAAAATCAAATAAAATGTTTATTAATGTTCTATATACCTCCTAGACCTCCATCAGATTACATTAACTGACTATATGAGCTTAATAGCTAATGTTTCAACAGTATTTAACCTGCTAGTGTTAAAACAACGAAAGCTGATTTTGCACCAAAAACTGTTGGAGGCAAAGCTGAATGAAGCTATGAAATACATTTCAGCGCATTCACAATATAAATGAGAAAGTAAACAACTAATTGAGTCGAAGTGCCAGCTAGCGAGGAGGCTAGTTTTACATCAGACTCTCTTACTATAATTTGAACACGATACCTCGATCATATGTTCCTCCGAGGGCGGGTTACGTGGTCAATATCTGTTCCGTTGAGAAGAATAAGCTGTCTGTCATTAAGTTTTTTGCACTAGTTTTTCATAAATATAGAGGTAAACACAAATCTGCACTGCTGTCAATGACAATTCAGCAGCACTTCCTGCTTTTCGCCAGGTTTCCCATAGCAACGGCAGAGCCTCGCGCTTTACGGCACGTGGGAACGCCCCACAGACTCTGAGGACTTGTAGTTCAACCGCTGGGGTGTGTCGATGTATTGATATTTTAAACAATATATTACGCTTTCTGGTAGTTTGTCGGGTTGAAATTGGTTTTCTCTGAGAAAAGGTGCAGAAATATATATATTTTACAACGAATAGCGTCACGAATCTTTCGCGCGCGCGCATTTGACTTGAGAGTTGATGTCTGTCAGATTAAATTATACGTGATTTACTTAAGCTTAAAATGTTTATTTTGTTTGTTGAACGTTTTATAATTCGTTATAAGAAAATATTTTATGAATGTGGGTTAGATGAGAATTACATTAATACATTTAAACAAACAAGTTACAATATAATGAAATGAGTCAAGTGTGCCATTTGTTTCAACTTGTTTCTTTTTATTCATTAGCTAAATCTGGGCTAAAACAAGACAATGGCCAAAAGAAAATCAAAGACTACAGGTAGCTTGAACCCATGAAAACATAATTATCAGTCAATCTGTAGCCATATTGCCTATTTAATTCTCAAGTAAATACATGTTGATGTAAATAAATGATTTTTGCAGAGTTCAAACCTCCTAAAAGAACGAGGCCCAGTGCAAAACGACAGAGAAGCGCTGAAGAAACAAACCTGTCTGCAGATGAATCTCAGGTGGATTTGTCTTTCAATTACACAAACAACATTTAGAATATTTTCTATATGCTTTGATGCTGTTATATTTGTGTTTCTTTTGCTGATTCACATAACTCTTCTCCTTAATATCTAGATTCAGACACCAAATCCAGAAAACAACAACTCCCATAATGCCTCATGCGCAGAGAAGCTGGATGAGCATCAGCCTGAACAGATCACATTACAAATCAGTCAGACACAGAGCTCCCTGTTGACCCTTGTTCCTTGGAAGAAAAAACATGCAATGATGAGGATGGAAATGGCACAAACCCACCTGAGATTGAACAAACTGCAGAGATCGCAGTCCAAACCCCTGAACCTAACAATAGCGACAAGTACACGCCCTCTCAACCTTTAAATGTCGAAGTCACCAAGGAAGATCAGCCTGGCGTAGAGCTGGATGATGGAAAGAGTGAAATCACAAGCAATTCAAACCATGAATCTCAGAAGGTCCCGGATGACTTTGACTCTGAATTACCATCAGATGAGTGTCAAACCCAGAGAGAATTGTCCCATGAGGATAGTTTAGCCTCTGAACCAAAGATGGGCAACGATTAGGGTCTTCAGACATCATAGATGAGACCTCGGTTGACGAGACAGGAATTCAGACGACTGAAGATGCAGATCCTCGAGTAAAGAGGAAAACAAGAAAGAGGATGGGAATGTGTCGGCTTGGGGATAGGAAGAAGATCCTCAAGGAAAAGCGACTGGCGGGAATGTGTTTGGAGAAGGACTGGAGAACGAGGCAGGCCAAGATATTAACGAGGAGTCGGTGATGATCAGTGACGATTTAAAGAAGGATGGCTCAATCTCTCTTGAAGAGGTTTCGGGATCCTCCTTTCCAACCTCTTGCCCATTAGAAGAACTGGAAAAACAGGAGGAGCCTGATGTGCAGAATGGGAAAGAAGTTCAAGTTCAGATATTGGTTGAATGCATGTCAAACGAGCAAGAAATTACTCATGAAACTAACAATACAATCCCGTCCCATGCTAATTCTGACGGTCCTCTCGAGGACATTGAAACTGAACGTGTGGAGCGTAGCACTAATGAAAGCAACATTAGAGAAGATAATAAGCCAGAAATGTGTGATGATGTCACAACTGAGATTGGTACCGAAGTGACTGTAGATTTAGCTGAAGTTTGCAAGGAATCGACCGATGTTTCGGCTCAAGAAGATGCGGTTGCGATAGAGGGTCCACTTGAAGTCCTCAAAGAGACCACTGAAGAATCAGCATCCACTTCTGAGGTTGCTGATCGTTTTGAAGAACTGGTAGTGGGAGGCAATGAGATGGAGGTTGAGGAGTGCTGTCCGTCTGAACGGGACATGAACACTTCTATCAGTGGCCAAACCAATGAACAGTGCGTGGAGCTCACGGACATCGCAGTCAATGAGACCGACAGTGCACTTCCGGTAATCGACGAGATTACAGATAAGAGTGAGTCTTTGGACTGTACTTTGGTTTCTGCATCTGTAACAGCGGAGAACACAGAGGACTGTGAGAACAGAAACTTGTGGGTTTTATCCTCACCCGCAGCCCCACCTTGTGGTGAAGATAAAGATGTGCAAGTGAGTTATTCTCTTCAATGAAGAACATACACTTATTACTCAGTCATACTGCAGGATGTCCTAAGAGTGCTTTTAAGTTATATAAAGGACATAGAAGTATCATAAAAAGTAAGACATTTCTATAAGAAAAGGCCAAGATGTTAATTGTTACTCAATGAAAAACTTATCAAATCGTATTTAAAAGGGTTAGTTCAACCAAAACATTTTATTCTGTCATAATTTACTTACCCTCATGTCGTCCCAAACCCGTAAGATGTTCATTCATAAAGAGATTGTAAAAGTAATCCATATGAATCGAGCGGTTTAGTCCAAATTTTATGAAGAGACTTGATCGCTTTATATGATAAACAGATTGAATTTAGGCTTTTATTCACATATAAATAGCGATCAGCAAGTAATAAACAGAAGCTAAACCGTTTTTGCTATGACGCACGAGAACAAATGTCATGGGGAAGCAAGAATGAATTATGAGAATGAACGTCATTGGTTCTTGCTGAAGCTCAAACATGATGCGTAACATGAGAATGAACCTCATTGGTTCTTGCTGAAGCTCAAACATGATGCGTAACATGAGAATGAACCTCATTGGTTCTTGCACATCAAGCTATCATGCTTGAGCTTCCGTTTGCTATATCTGATGTGCGTTCATGAATGTCTATATGTGAACAGAAGCTCAAATTAAATCTGTTCATCACATAAATGACCATATTTAAGATTTAAGGTGAACCAACCCATTAAAAGTGGGGTATGTGATTTGGAAAACGACCGGCAGATTTTGAAAATACACAATTCAAATGGCTTCTTTCCTCCAATGCTGGCCCTGACTCCACCTATTCGAAGAACATGGACGCGCAATCATGCA
This sequence comes from Chrosomus eos, assembly GCA_036326025.1. NCBI lineage: Eukaryota > Metazoa > Chordata > Actinopteri > Cypriniformes > Leuciscidae > Chrosomus > Chrosomus eos. Next base: position 4,055,133 of record CM070819.1, on the reverse strand, counting down.
CGAGCGAAAACTCAGATGCGCGAGAGATTGTAATGACGATTTACTACTAATCATGGAACCGGCTTTACTGACGAGATGCACATGCGTCACAAGCTTTGAGTATGCGCACGACGGGGGTCACGCGCGCTGGGGGGAGGGGGGTGTGGTACAACCGTTTGATTGACGGACTTACTGTCCAATGATTCTAGTGGTCTTAGAAATGATTGGCTGGAGTTTTTCGAGTCCTGCCCGTTCCACAGATGATTAAATTGCTTAATTTTCATTTCAGTGCTTCTAACTCAGTGGCTGTAAGTGGGTTAGGAATAGGATTTCAAGTTATTTTGAAAAAATGGACAAAAAAGACAATCACATATCCCACCTTTAAATCAGATATGATAAATCAAGATTCATTGAACTACATTTGACAACAATGTCTAGACACGCACAAATCAATGTTGCTGGACCTCAAACCTGGTGTGAAGTGCTTTACTTGAATTGAACATGACTTGAATTTACCTGAAGGGGACGAAAGAAAGACTTCTAGCTTTATAATGGCATGATAGATTAAATATGATTGAAAATTCTCATTTTTGTATGTAGAATTCCTTTGAAACACCAGAACCACTACTTTGGATTTGTTAAAGACTATAAGTTTGCCGTACCATAAGTCGACGAAATAATGTGGGTTTTAGTTTGATAATTATTAAGTGTACACAACTCTCACATGTCCTTTAAAGTCAACATTAAGATACTAAAACTGAGCTGGATCATCAGTCAGTTTCAGAGCATGATGGTTTACGGAGTGAAACTCACGAGCCGCATCCGAGTCCTGCCGAACCCGATCCCTCCAGCCCATTATCCATCCACTCCCTGACAGATTCCCAGCTCAACAACATCCCTCTCGGGTGAGACTCGTTTAAATATGTTACATTTCAGAATTGACTGTCTTGGACTCATTAATGTGCTGTACAATACAAGCACGGTTTGTATACGGTATAAAAAATACGGTTTTGTCCATATTCATGGTTTACTTTTGCTCAGTTTGGAGGACTTCCCCATGGTAGAAGACACTTGTGATCTGGAAGACGCCACAGACCTGGTGTGTGGCCTTATCAGAGATCTCGCCTCTCTGAAGTAAGTCATGATTCGTAGAAGTCTTGAGCACTTCTACCACAAAAAAACTTGATTATTGTGATTTACACTGTAACCTTTGACCAAAAACCAACATAACTTTGATGTTTTCTTGCAGTCAGATAGTGAGAGATGCACACAGGAGTATTGGACTTCCACAACAAGGCAGAAAAGCTTCAAGACCACAGTTTCGCAGCACGTATGGCCCTCAACACTAGAAGGCATCAGTTTCTGAAGATGTTCTAACACAGGATATAGTGGACAATTTGACAAGTGAAAGAACACTGGATAATTTGCACTGATTCAAAGTAATTTACTTGTAGTAACAGTTTGATACAAAGCACTTGTTCACATATTGTTCAGTTACATGTGTTTGAAGTTTGTTCACATCTTTGTGTATTAGAGCAAAAGCTCAACTTGCATGGAGCAGTTCTGTTTCAGTTAACTTTTTTCTTAAGAAGTTCAAGCAAAGAAGTAAACATTATAATTCTGTCAATCACAGGTCATGACCTCTGGACTGAAGCGTCTGAAAGTTTTAGCCTTAAATCAGTCCATCCTCTTGTGCAAATATTTCTACATAATACATTAAATTACTCTTTCCCATTGTTGTGCATGTTTGATTCTGTATACGAGCTTGTTTAGTAAAACTAGATCTTAATGCTAAAATTGAAGTTTCAATTAAAGTGAGTGATATGATACACAAACAAATGGGTTTTAAAAATCTAGTGAACGTTTCTATTTTCCCATTTAACTTTAGTGTAACTTTGTAATTGAAAAACACAAATTTCACAATATGACAAAACCCGATCATGATTTCCAGCACAATTAGAGAAAAATTATAAAGTTGAGAATGAGAGAAAGAAATAAAACACAAAAGCTTTTGTAGATTGTTCCATTTTGTTTGTTATTAATGCAAAACACTAGCATCTCTCAAGAGTTAAACACCTAATATTAACAGTAAAATATATTTTTTAAATAGTTATGAAGTCTCACAATAAAAAAGGTGTTATATAAAATATTTTTCTTTATCAAAATAAAGAGCTTGTTTGTAGAGAAGAGTTGAAACGCGGTTGCACCTGTAGCAAGCCTAATGGCTGGTGTACAAGTTTGTTCACAAAGGGGTAAAAAAATAAATAAAGAAAAAGTGAAACACACAAGACCAGTGCACACAACTGAGGGAAATCCAAAGAAAAAGTGCAAAATCAAACCGTGGAAGCACACATGCATGCAAAACTCACACACACAAGCCATTACGTATAAAACAAACAATTAAAAGTTAAAACTTAACATTAAAACCTTCTGTAAAAGCGTCCTTTCAAATCGTCTCGTTCTCCAGCTCCTCCGCGGGTCAGAAATGTCCCGTTCAACATGTTTATTATTTCTTGGCGTACACGGAGCTGTATGTTTTCTCCACCAGCGGGCAGAACCTCTTGGTGTGCGCTTTGGCCCCGGTGGCCCCGCACAGGGACACGTGTACTGGCTCAGATACGGGCACGTCACACTCCCAGTACGGTCTTTCAGATAGTGTGATCTGAACACAAACTCACTCTCGCCGTTGTGCTTGCAGAAGCTGCAAAACATCCTCTCGTGTTGGTCGCTCGAGTTCTTGCAGGGTTCCTCGCTCGTCTCTGTCGTGCGCGCGCGCTTCGGGCCGCTTGGAGACTCCTCGCGCGCGGCGGGTCTTGTTGGACTTTTGCCCGCATCCGAGGCTGATTGCTGTCCCGACCGATGCATTCTTCTCACCAGGTCTGCCAAACCCAGATAGTCCTTCCAGGGATGGAAATAATCATTTTTAAACTCCATGGATTTATGAGCTGACAGGATGTAACGGAGAAGAGGAAAAAGCCATGTCACACACACGCCACCAAAACAACTTGCACGCGCTGAACACGCGTGGGGTTTAAAGGGCAGACGTCACAGCACGAGGCCAATTAGGGCATGATTGGTTTACCAATTGTGTCCTCTGATGAAAAAGTGAAATATATTTCATTTGAAACTCTGGAGTTACTATTGTAACAATATGTGATGTAAGTTTTCACAACGAGCGCGTTGTTCATTGAAATTGGTTTGAGTAAGCGTTTTTGCAATATGAAAAACTCAGGCGTTTTAAAAAGACCTCGTACAATCCTAACATACAAAAAAGAAGTATAGAACATGTATTTTGGCAAACAAACAAAAAAATCAAGATTCAATAACTTTGTCATCTGAATTTTGTCTATTCCTCGCAAGAAAGACAACACACAAAACATACAAAGACTATAAATATAAAATAATACACAATACACTGTGTAAACAATACACTATATATATATAAATTCTGTAAGACAATACAAATAGTATGAGAACAAACGGTATGCAATAAGAAAAATCTAAAACGAGAAACAATGTCAGTGTAAATTATGCGAATAATTGTGAATACCTGCAAAGTATTTTATGAAAACCTTTTAATTAAATTCCTTGTCTAATGTAAATGTTTTGGTTACCCATCTTATACCACAAATATTACTTTCGAATTAAATATTTGTATTTCAACATTATTTTAATATTAAACATTATTTCAAGACATTTTTGAACTAGTATTTAAAACCAACAAAAAAAAACACAATTAAAAAAAATGGATTTTTGAATAGAAATCTTTGGTTTCACAGACAGAATTCAGGCTTATAGTTCAATTAGAGCATTTAAGTAGCTTTTATAATTTGTGCGCATCTTGAGCTGTTTTAACTTGAAATCAACTTTTGTCTCGAAGTATTTTAAACACCTTTAAAGAGCAAGCAGTTTGTGAATCCTGCATTGAACTCGGACATTTGAGAAGCAGTCGTCAGTAAAATAAAGGGAACACAGCAAAAGTTTAGGATTAAACTGCTGTGATATCTGGTAAAGATGAATTTTAACCACTAATTCTTCACATGCTCGTCTTTGGGGAGTGAAAAAATAACTGGCTTTACCTTCACATTATAAAGCACAGCATCTTCTCCACATGATGTCCAGTATCCACAGGAATCAGCTGCTGGTTTGAGGTTCAAGTTTCCCTGGAGTCTGCGTGCGCAATATACTAATGTTTCGTCTTGACGTCACAACGAAACGGCTTATGACTCGTTTGAAAAACTATTATTTAATTGACTCAGAGTCGACTCTTACTTTTGAAAGACAATAACTATATACGGTGCACTTTCAGGTGTAAAACTTTGCAGGATGTTTTCATTCACTTAGAGCTGTGTTACACACTACATGAAAGGTCATTAAAAAAAATCCATAATAGGGGCCCTTTAAGCCTTGTCTGTAAACCGGCCATTGAGCTTGTGACAACTAGCCCCGGTCTCAGCCACAGCTTACACAACAAAATATACAATTGTGAAGTGTGTATTTGTGAGAGATGCTGGAAAGAGAAAACGCAAGGAAATTCCCCATATATAATGCAAATCTTTATTTTATTTATTCAAAAAAGACAATCTTCAAAAACACGAAGTGTGTGAACTAAAAGGGCCAGTCGGTGTGGTGTTCATCAGGTGACAGAAGCATCCGCCGAGACCTGAGAGAAAACGACACACTGAGTCCGACTGCATCATTCACCTCTCATTCCAGTGCGTTATTAGAGATATTAAAGAGATATTAGACCTGCGGCAGGGCAGTTTAAGAGCGGAGTACAGCTCAGGGGTGTTGGGGGTCATGACCCTGTTCTGACGGGACCCCGGCATGACCTCTGACCCCTCAGATGATGTGGCACACGGAGAGAGAGAGAGCCGATCCGGAGCTGCTACACACACACAGGGCTGTGTTATAGTTTGATATGACTGCTGTAATTGTCATCTATATGTGTGTGTGTGTATTTACGGAGGTCGCCGAGCGCTGTGCTCTCTCTCCTGTCCCACCGACAGCTTTTCTTGACGGGAGAAAAACTGAGGAACTCGGACTTCAAACGGGAGGCTTTCTGCTGCTCAAACTCGCTTCTCTGAAAACACACACACACACACACACACACACACACACACACACACACACACACACAACACACACACACACACACACACACACAACACCACACACACACACACACACACACACACACACACACACACACACACACACACACACACACACACACACACACACACACACACACACACAGTAGGATTATAAAGCATTATAAGGAGTAACTCGCTCAAGATATTCACACACAAATTCCCTGTTAACATACTTGTGTTAAATTATGTTAAAACATTCCGTGTTAACATACTTGGCAATAAAGCTACTTCTGATAATAAAAAATGAAATCCTTTTATTTAGTAAATATGCTGTTAGTGTTTTATATAGAAGACAAAATGAAAATGCAAGCCTTCACTCAGTTTATTTATATAACAAAAGTTGATGCTATTTTTAGGGCCCGAGCACCCATGGGAGGACCCTCTTGAAACTGTTAGGATTATTATTAGGGCCCGAGCACTAAGGTGCGAGGTCCCTCTTGAAACTGTTAGGATTATTATTTTTTTTTTATTGTTTTTTTCTTCTTTTTTTTTCTTTCTTTTTTCTGCAAAGTAAGCCCCATTTTCGAGGCCGCAACATGCTCGAAAAGTCACCAAATTTTGCACACATGTCAGGACTGGTGAAAAATTTTGTATTTTGTGGGTTTCGCGGATGGGCGTGGCAAAATGGCTCGCTAGCGCCACCTAGAAAATTAGAAAAAATTAGCCCCTCGTCCATGTTCGACCTACATGCACGAAATTCGGTGGGGACGTGTATCATATCAAGACGCACAAAAAAGCCTCAAGAACCCATACCCTAAACTCGACAGCAAGTCCGTCATTTTGAATTTGGCGGCCATTTTGGGACGATTTACACACTCCGTACTTTGACGAACTCCTCCTTGGGATTTAGTTGGATCGACTTCAAATTTCTGCTGTGCCTTCTAAAGGCATTGACGATGAAAAGTTGTGCTATCTGCGCGTTTTCGTCAATCGGTGTGTCCGTGGCGTGGCATCAAAAATCAACTCATCGCCATGACACAGGAAGTGGTTGTAACTTCAGTGTACATGCTCACAGCTGCACCAAACTTTACATGTAGGATAAGAGTCCCGCCCTGAACTCATGTACATGCCCACATTCACCCACAGTCATAGCACCACCTGCTGGCAACAGGAAGTGACGTATAACACCTTCATGCAGTGTCTGAAAAGCGTAGCAAATTCACAGCCGCACTGGCAGAGCTCCAGAATATGCAACAGAATATGCGGCCGCATCACTCCCCGATGCGCTACATGTGCGAGGTCCCGCCCATCGCTGCTTGCAGCTTTATTTTTTATTATACTTCATGGTGATTTGATTTTTTTTATTTGAAATTCTCATAACTCATAACAATTGTCTCATAACAATTGTAAACTGTCCATGTAGCAAAAATCTGTGTAACTATTCTTCAAAATGTCTCCTTTTGTGCTCTGCAAAGTGTGCTGGGGGATTTGTAGTCCGATTTCTGTCAATATTTGAAGGATCCCGAGATTTTTCTGGTACTTCTGCTGTAATGACAACGCTGATCATTTTCAAACTTTATTTCCAGAACTATGAGTGTCAATTTAAATTAAATATATTAAATATTTATCAAATATATTCTAAATTATATAAAAAATAATTTAGTTAGTAAGTTAAAAAAGAAGTTTCTTTAACTGAATTGGTTCAATTTTTAAATTATCTTTTACTCATAAATAATTTCTCTTTTAGAGCATAACCAGAATTTTTTTTTTATTATAAAATAAAAATGATGAAACACCCATGACTTTTCCACATCTAGACTTTTAAAATCCCTCATATATCCAAGTTTTAAAAAATGTAAACAAAAAGTTTAGTTGAGAGTGTCATGTAAATGCCCGCCTTAGTGGATCATGTTGATAATTTGATGTGATTCTCTACACCCGTGGTTCCTCCGCCTGTGTAAACTTGAGGAGAACTGACTTCATTCACTAAAAAAACACCAGCTGAGTGATTCAACGCAAGTGTCTCACCTCGTGACCCAATCGGATAGCCGCCTCAGTGAAGGCCCGCCTCTCTCGCTGAAAACTCCGCCTCTGCCGGTTAAGCTCCTCCCAGCGGTCCTGCAGCCGCTCCCACTCCTCCAGATAGTAGCAGTCCATCAGCACAGCGGGGAGAGGCGGAGTCACACTGTCCTGAGGGAAAACACTCACTTTACTGTGGTAAACGGAGTCGGACAGGACAAAAAGTTGCAAAATGTTTTTTAAAAACGGAAACAGTGGAGCGTTGAACACCCTGTTCTGACGACGCAAGAGTTGCAACTACGGCAGCTGAGAAGTCCATTCCAAAATACGCGTTTAATATTGCAAAATACGCTCGATGTTACAGTCACTGCCCTTGCGTCCAGAATAAAAGAGAACATCCCAATCGAGTGAAGGGATTCCTTTGGTTCCCAATTATTGTGAACCAACATTTGCCTCGCATTTCAGGATGATAAGACAAACATGTTTTCGAATATCTTCAATTGTTGCGTATACCGGACACATTTGTGAACGACTTGGACCCATTGTACGAGCTGAGCCGTCTCTTTAATACCGTGTGGTTTATATAGATGTTGCTGCTGATTGGGCTGACATTTGACACGCCCACTAAACAAGAGAAAACGTGTCTGAAACCCGTTCACACACGTTCCAGGAAACATGTGGTTCGACCCGTAAGCGCTCTGGTGTCTGACCTGCAGGATCTCCTGCTGGGCTCGGATAAGCTCCCGCTCTGCTCCAGTTCCTGCTCCAGGTGCGCCAGCAGCTTCTCCTGGTCCGTTCCTTGAGCGACAGCACCTGAGGAGCACACACACACACACACACACCAAAATGTATTCAGACACCTTCAACATTTCTCATATCACAATATATTCACTATACTTTTGAAAATGGTAATAAAATATGTCAAGAGTTATCAAATCAATTAATATTTCACTGGTTTTGTCCATCCTTCTGTTAGACTGTCTAACAGTTTAGCTCAACCGATTACCAAGCGATGCTTCATTATGTTCAGTCTGTGGTGTGAAAGGTCACACGAATACCACAAAAAAAACACTTAAACAAAACATGGTCAGGTCAAAGTGTCTGAATAATTTTTTGTCCAAATTTTTTAGACATTTTACTGGCAGTCCACTGTATTTTGGGGTATAATGTGTCACAGTTTACTTTTTTTTTGCTATCCTCTCTTACATAAATGAACTATAGTGTCCTGCACCCAGTAGTAAAAAAAAAAGGTTTGAATAATTTTCGGTTTGAATGTATACATTTATAGATAATTGTTGACTTCTTCTGTCCATAACATCCTCTTCTAACATGTCATTTCAAGCATCCGGATCTTACTCTGAGACACGAGCTCCCGGAGTCTTTTCTGGACTTCCATCCACTCCTGGACCACACCTCCGGTCACATGATCACCAAGGCTCTGCTCTGATTGGACCAGCACATTGTCTTTGTCCACATCCCCCAGTCCTGTATGGTCATCTTGTAGTACCTAATTAGAAATATTTGCATACTTCATATCCTCAATAACGTGTGCATCACGTACTACACTGAAAGAGGCAGACTTTGGAACTAGGCCCCTCATCCCCAATAATGAAAGTCAGCTAAAATAAACTTCTTGTTCAGTGAACTGTTGTATAAAATCAATAGGCTATCACATTTAAAGCGTGCTAATATTCTATATTCTGTTATAAGTATTAAAACTTATACAGGGACATTTTGCAAGGCCCGTTTCATGTGAAACCGCAAGCCTGCTACTGAACAGGTTTCGGATCACTTGCTTTTTCAGTTGAATAAAAATCATGATAATGTGAAGCCTCAGCAGTCTGTATGAACTTTAAAGTTCAATAATGGTCAATTTAGTGTGGGAACAGTATGTTGCGAAGGCGTCTATGGTGTCAAGACATGTTTTAATTGATGTAGTATGTTTTACTGCACTCAGAATTAAGCATTTGCCCAATAGCGGTGAAGAACATCCTTTTAGAGTATAGTTTGTGCAAACTCTGCTGTACATTTTATTTAATAGGACATCTTTCCAGTGCATGTGCAGGGGTCTCTCTCACCTGTGCCATGTTATTTCTGAGCATGTGCAGTAGTGTGGTGAGCGCGTGCCGTAGTTTCATGGCCTCTCTGAGCTCAGCTTCTCTTCGGTCCAGCAGCAGACGCAGTGCTTCTTCCGTCCTGCAGGGGGACACGAAACGCTCGAGCCAAAGACTTTTTTTGGGGGGGAATATGCAAATATTTTCTATACTAGTCTTTCCACAAATAAATCCTGTTCCTCAAATTTTACATAAAAGATGCTTAAAGTCCACATTAAAGCACTCTATTGGGTCATTGGTCGTACCTCCCATCAGCCTTTGCGGGCCTGAATCCAGGCTCTCTTCGGCCTGTCCGCTTTGGCAACACATTTATGATCTCCATGGCTATAGATGGGGAATATTGTCGTCACTGTGCAGTTTGTGGGTTTCATGGTGCCTGCATCCTTATTGAATGTTTTGTGGCTTTTAGCATGCAAGTTAACGCACTCAAAAAACTTGAGGAAAAAACGCCCAAAAATACTGATGACATCATCTTGCACTCAGGGGCGTTTCCCAGACAGCGAAATAGTGTCGCCCAGATCTGGGCCACATCTGGTGCATGTGTATTCCACGCGTAACAGATGTGGGGGACACTATGTTGCTGTCTGGGTTGTGTATAATATTAACCTAATAGCATTTGTGACAAATTGTTGTGAGTTAACGAGTTAAGGACAGAACATTAAGGTAGTGAATGAAGTCGCTAGAAGTTGAACATGAAACCGTATTGTAACCGCGGGCCGCGAGTCTCACACACTCCGCGCTGCTTGTGTCTGTCCGCGAGCTGAGAGAGTTTCTCCCTCATGCGGCTGATGTTCTGCTCTCGGCGCTTCAGTTCCGCCCCCTGCTGGTGACAGCGACACTGCAGCCGCGCGCACTGCACACACACACACACACACACACACACACACACACACACACACACACACACACACACACACACACACACACACACACACACACACACACACACACACACACACACACACACACACACACACACACACACACACACACACACACACACACACACACACACACACACACACACACACCACACACCACACACACACACACACACACGCGCGCGCGCCCGTCAACTGGTGCGCTCTCTACTGCAGGAATTATAACATGCATCACATCACAACCTTATCTCTTTCAGAAGTCAGAGCATCTTGTAGCCTGGAGATCTGCAGGTCCTTCTCCATAAGCTGCTCCTGCGAAAGACAATAAGCTCAGTCAGTCTTTAACATAACATAACATTTAATTAGGAATATTATTTATATATTGGGATTAACCCCAACTTAACATCTCATTTTGAAGGAGATCCCAAAATATAATATAAAATTATTTAGTAAATGATTTAATATTAAAATGAATTTATGTAATATAAACGTAGGCCTAATTAAGAATTCATTAGTAATTTTATTTATATAATAGTTAAACCCCTTGAGACATCTTGTTTTTTATGGGGTGTCATAACATAACACATTTTATCTTAATATATAATAAAACCTTATTAGCCATTCATATTTTATTAAGGTGGGGTATGTGATTTGGAAAACGACCGGCAGATTTTTGAAAATACACAATTCAAATGGTCCTACCTTCTTTCCTCCAACGCTGGCACTGACTCCACCCACTCGAAGAACATGGACACGCAATCATGCACGAGCGAAAACTCAGATGCGTGAGAGATTGTAATGACGATTTACTACTAATCGTGGAACCGGCTTTACTGACGAGATCATAGACAGTAAAAGAAATGGACACAGCGACCCCATTGATTTCAACGGAGAAGACTGAAGCCCGATTATTGCACTTCCTGTCTGATGGCTGAGCGACTGCGCAGGCTCAAACTGAGCGTGACGACAGTCTGACAGTTGTAAATCTTCTAGTAGCGGTGGCAGGACAAATCTGAATCCAAAACGTTGTTGAAATATTTTGTCCCATTGCTTTTATGGACTCTATCTATGGGCTTCTCCCTTGACTTTATGGCTCTATGTCCCCCCGATTGCCTCATAGACAGTAAAAGATTGCATGCGAGCTTCTCCTCCTGTCTATACGGTAATGTCTCTATTGTGCGACAGAAAGTCGTGTGGTTATGATGCAATCGTTAGCCTATTATTACAAAAACGGCTTCTACAGGGCCATAACGTAAGATACAAAGTAATGGAGCCTTTTATACATTGTCGTGTTTCTTTAGAAATAAATAATGGACAAATGGAGTCTTTGGACGCCTCAGGTGTAAAGTTATTCACTGTCAAAGTGCCGCCAAAATGAATGGGAGTCAATGGAATGCTAATAGCAGGTGAAGTTCTGCTACAATGGCGGCTCCCGCGAGGCTTCAACTTCCGGCTGATGGATTACCCCCTTAGACGAGATGCGCATGCGTCACAAGCTTTGAGTATGCGCACGACAGGGGTCACGTGCGCTGGGGGGAGGGGGGTGTAATAATAATAATACATTTTATTTAAAAGCGCCTTTCTGGACACTCAAGGTCGCTGTACAAAGCGTACAACCGTTTGATTGACGAACTTACTGTCCAATGATTCTAGGTGGTCTTGGAAATGATTGGCTGGAGTTTTTCGAGTCCTGCCCGTTCCACAGATGATTAAATTGCTTAATTTTCATTTCAGTGCTTCTAACTCAGTGGCTGTAAGTGGGTTATGAACAGGATTTCAAGTTATTTTGAAAAAAATTGACAAAAAAAGAGAATCACATACCCCACCTTTAATTTATACAATATAATGCCATAATTAAATATGATTTAGTAATACTTATATTTTGGGATAAACCTCTTGAGATTTACATCTCGTTTTTGATGGAGTCGCATAATATAATATAAATCATGAACGAAGAGTAAAATAAATACTGTCATGATGTGTAAGAAAATAAGCATAAATGTGAAAATGTCACAGCTTTATTCACTATCTAGAGGTTCTTGACAGGATTCGCCTTGACTTGTGATGTTATATGAAGTGTTTAGTGAGGCACATGAACCTGTAAAGATGTGATCGGGTCTCTGTGCTCTTCTCTGAAGATCCTGTGTGTGAAGCTGAGTGTGGTTTCATCATGATGAGGCACACACACCGAATTCAGCATCTCTGACAGACACAAGACAAACTCGAGCCGTTAATATCAGCAGCATATCCTCCGTCTCACGTGTGTGTGTGTGTGTGTGTGTGTTCACACTCACCTGAGCAGTCTTGAGCTCGGACACGAGACGACGGTGATCTCGTGAGATGTGTGTGTGCCATAACCCTGCAGATGCTAACAGCACAACATTAGAAATAACTGCAACAGAAAACACTGATGCCTTCTGCAACTTCTCTTTTACATTGCACGAAAAATAAACAGAGATGATTGTGAAATCTGTAAACTATTACCCACAGCAAATTGTCTAGTAGTTTTTTGGCAATTTATCAAAAACACATGTTAGCATAAATTCAATCTCTGGTTGATACTTAAGCAAATATGTTAATCTACATGTCTTACCAGAGCAAAACAAATCTGTTGCGCCTTATCTTCTCAAAAAGCAGATAAAAAACATTTAAAGCGTGTTACAGAGCAAACGAAACAAAAGACTCGTTACATTCAATCATCTGCAGGTTTCCTTCAATCATCTCATCAGTGATCGACAGCTTCAGTCTATAATTAACAGCTAATGGACTGAGTGTTGAGCAATACTTCACAAGCAGTCTTTAATGTGAACATGTGCCTTCAAGTCAACACAACAGACAAATGATCAATAACACTTTATTTTAAAAGCATTTAAAACATGTTCATTCAGTAGGTGATCATGTAGATCAAATACACCTGATCAGCTCAATGATACAGGGAGACGTCCAAACTGTGCAACGTTTAGTGTGAACACTGAATCTAAACACACAACGCTTGTTTAAAATGACCTTCAAGCCAAAATCCGCTGGCTATAAATTAGTAAAACACTATAGTAAAAATCTCTTTTTATGTCAGCTAATTCTTCAACTCCTTCCACATAAACCAGGGAAAACTTCATACAATCCTCAACAAACTCTTTTTGTTTTATACACATCACAAATAAAATAGTGTTTAGTACATGAAGTTTGAACGGAATTGCTTTTTTTAAAAAAGGTGTGTTATGGGTAATGCATTTTCAGAAATACAGTAACTGCTCGTACCGTTCCATACAGTGTAAATTCAGCATAATCAAAGTATTATTATACATAATACAGTTTATCCAAACAAACAATTTGTCTAGTGTTTGTGTGGGTCTTTATGTAGTAGTGTAAAAGGTAGAAACAGACGCTCGAGGACAGACGCATCATCAGAAACGGCTTCATCAGATCTGAAAAACAGATATAACATAAATATTAATATTTTGATAGCATTTTGATAGTGCATGCATTAACTGAGCGGCGGCTGCTGTAACCTCTGCAGGATCAGCTCAGAGGAGCCCGCAGGATTTGGGCGGGCGGAAGGGGTTGTCGCTGGACGGGACGCCCATCAGAAGAGGGTCTTTGTGGGCATTTTGCAGGCAGAAGTTCTTCAGGTCTGTGGCAGCTTGAGAAACCTGCAGAGACCATTTAAGATGACATGTTAAATGATATACACTGAGTCCAGATACCCTGATTAACACAGTCCTGAAGCAGAAACAAGATGAAACACTGATGAGCCACAACATTATGACCAGACATGAATAAAAATCATTGATCATCTCCTAACAAGGCCACATATTAAGGGTACGTATACACAACAGCGATATGCTTAAAACGGAGAAGTTTTTCCATTGAGATTTCCGCGTACGGACAACATCATTGTCAAAACGGATCAGCGAAAACGACTAAAAACGCTGTATTCTGCTGCCAGGCCATTAGATGGCGATGGAACGCTAGATTGAACACGTAATATGCACGTGCATGACGTCATCGTCTTCAGAGATTTGCGTTTTTGTTGTTTACACCATTTTCAAAAACTTCTTTGAAACCTGTTTTTGTGTACGGCCTCATGAACGGCCAAAATGCAGAATAAGTTTTACGTTTTTAGTTGAAAACGGTGTCGTGTAAACCGCCCCTAAGGTCTGGGTGGATTAGATGGGAAGCAAACAATTAGTTCTGGTAATCAACGGTTTTGATGCAGGAGAAAAGGGCTGGAATAAAGATCTGAGGGACTTTGACAAGGGCCAGATTGTTCTGGCAAGAGGACTGGGTCAGAGTTAGCCTGGCTCCGGCCTCCTACGTACTTCCACTTAATTTTCATTTTCCTTCAGTACTATGTTTGGGATTGTGCTGTAGAGGGAGTGTCTGAGAACGATGACGTTGATGTCTTGTGTTATTTTGAGTTGTAGTTCAGTAATGGCAGCGGAGAAAGATGCGAGCGAATCCATTCGGTCCGTTGTGGCAACGCTGCCGAATATCAAGAAGTTAAAGCCGGAGCAAGAACAATCTTTGCTTAGTTTTGTGTTTATGACCATCCTTCCATGGGGTTCGGGAAAATACATGTCACGACCAAACGTTAGCGATTGGTTATGGCAGAGTGACTCTGGGCAGATCCAATAGTTTTAGACTTCAATAGAGTTCCCGCCTACAAGGAAGTTAACGCTTGTCAATGGAGAGGTGCCAGACTCTATGTACAAATGAAATGAAATGTACGAGAGTCTGGCGGGATCAGGCTAGGTCAGAGTATCTCTGAAACGCAAGGCTCGTGTTGCTCCCGGAGTGACAGCAGTGCTAAAAATTTACCAACCGAGGAACAAACCACAAACCAGCGACGGGATGTTGAGCGCCCAACGCTCATCGATGAAGGCTATGCCATCTGGTCTAAGCCAACAGAGTGTCTACTGTGGCAGAGTCCATCACAGGTGACCCGCAAATTTTGATGAAACGGGTGAAAAATATCCAACTGTGTCGGCTACGGGTCGGACAAGGAAAAACGGGTTTAAAACAGTCACGTGCAAACAATCCAAATCACAACCGCTGCCTGCAGTCGTCGAGATGGATCCTGAGGAGTCGAAGAAAAGAATAGCTAGTGGAGATTGTACAGTTGTCGACAATCAAAAATCAAGATATGATGTTGTAGCCGCATCTGTTCGATTGGTCAAATGTTATAACTCAGTTTTGTGGCAACCGAGTTCTTCATGTAGAGTAGGCCTTTTGACAGCTTCGGCTGAAGTTGTCCTTGTGTTAATGGTCGTGTAATAACTTCTGTATGACCTGGCAATAAACATTATAGACAAGTGTGTCTATAATGTGATGGGCTAAACTGATTTCATTTCCGGTGTGGGTTCTATTTTAAGCGGGTCGGGTGCGGATTTTATTTGGTCCTGCTGTTCATGTGGACAAATTTGACATGGTCCACCTATCTAAACCAGTCCAATCCTGCTCCTGGAGGGCCACTGTCCTGCAGAGTTTAGCTCTAACCCGATTAAGCTCATAGTCAAAGTATCCATATTCGCCCAAAGTGCACAGAAGCGACGGCAGCGTAGGCAATCCCGGGATTGCAATGTTCATCACGCGCCCAATAATATTCATAAAAACGAATTTCGAATTTGATGCGAGTAGATTCAAACAATAGCCGGTAACATGCATACTGTATGCCTATCTGAGTGTGGAATAACTATACTTATAAGCGAATAATCAGAATAATGAAAATTGCATGTAAACTGGAGTGAAGAAGAGTTCTGCTCATGTAAACATCTTACTCTGATTATTGGAAATAAGCGCATTATTGGTGCACATGTAAACGTAGTCATTGTTGCAGACCAGGTGCAGCCCTTCATTAAAGTGTCCTCTTTCAGCAGGATAATGTATCCTGACACACTGCACACATTGTTCAGGAATGGTTTGAGGAACATGATGAAGAGTTTAAGGTGTTGGCCTGGCCTCCAAATTCCCCAGTACTCAATCCAGTTGAATGTGGGCCAACGCGTTCGATCCACGGTGGCTCAGAGACCACAGCACACAGAGTCCATGCCTCGCGGGTCGGCGCTGGTTTGGCAGGACCGACAGCATATTAGACAGGTGGACATAATGTTTTTGCACATGTGTAATATTTTTAAGGCACATTCCAGACAAAACCATTGTTATTTCATCCACTGGTCAATTTTGAGGGCTTTTTTGCTTTAGACTAGTGGGAAAAAAAAACATCCAAAATACATATTTAAGATTTTATTTTCTTATACTTTCTTGAAAAAAAAAAAAAAAAAAAAAAAAAGAGTTCCGTTCTGGAAAAATATAGGCAAATTAGTGCAGATTTAATTAAATAATGATCACATATTCAAATATTTAAAAAGAAAATACTAAAAAAAACATTAGATGCGTCCCAATGTGCATACTATCATCCTAAATAGTATGTGACATTAGTAATTTTCAATACTATTTAGGGCATAGTATGCACATTGGAACGCAGCTATTGTCTTAATGGGCTGTGATCAATCAAATGCGGTATATATATATATATATATATATATATATATATATATATATATATATATATATATATATATATATATATATTAACCTAATTACCTGTGGTATATTGCCTTACATTTATGGTAAATACTAAATAAGTTATTATATAATCTCTATTAAACAATTATTAAATAAATGTTGGCCTACATTTGTTTTTGTCAGAAAACAAAAGTGGCATGATGAATCTATGGGAAAGGATGCAAGCCATGGACGCGGGAAGTAGGGGTGCTGGGGGTGCTGCAGCACCCCCTGTTGGCAAACTGATGACAATAAAATGATAGCTTATAAATATATCTCTGGTTGTTGTTTCTGTTCCACAAAATTTTGTATGTCATGTTTGGTGTGTGGGATGAAGAGAGGGATATTTTTAGTGATTATTTAATTAAAAATTATTTAATTTATCTTCAGTGTGTAGTATTAGCCAATCAGGTGTCTTGACGCGAATCACGCGATTACGATTCAGCCTACACAGCACAAAAAAAAAAACTAGTCTAAAAAACTGCTGCTAGTGAGATAACGTTAGTCTATATCAATATCAGCGCTATAGCAATATAATTATAGCTCATGGCAGAGTTTATCAGCCGAACTCCAGAGCGGGAATCTAACGTTACCTTTGGTGTACCAAAATCATCGTAAGGTAGAGACACGATGTCTTACATCTACGTCTTTTTCCTGCCGCTGTGCAGGCCCAGATGGTAGCCTATATGATTGTGATTAGCATGCCTATTATAAAGAAACGAACCTTTTACTATCATGTCTATTCACTTTGATTAATATACGCGAGGGAGAGAGAGAGAGAGCAAGACAGCGCTTGTGTTGTGTGAAGACGTGAGATTGCGCGTGCGCGGCCGGGCGCTCTCTCTCTCTCTCTCTCTCTCTCTCTCTCTCTCTCTCTGTCAAAGCAACACTCACCGATCAAAAAAGGCTTTGGCGGCCGCCAAAAAGCGGACGATCCGACGTATTTTTCAACCCGAAACTAAAAAAAACAGACCGGCTATTTGAGACCGGCCTTTATTTACCCAAACCTGTCGCCACACCAGGCGTGTAAATAAGACAGGCGTCTATTTGGGACTCGGCTATTATTTTAAGTTTTACGGTATAAAGATCGTTGCCGTGCTTGCATCAATGCAAATGGGAAAAAAGGTTTTGAGGTTAGATTAGTAATAATTCGTTGCATTTGCATTTATATAGCGCTTTTCTAGGTAGTAGTAATTCATCGATCTGTATAGAAGTGGACTTTTCTACGTTCCTGTAATTGCTTGGTCGACACCCACCCACCCCCCCCCCCCCCCCCCCGCAACAAAGCACCCCGCACCCCCTGTCGAAAATGACTTCCCGCGTCTCTGTGCAAGCTAACTGAAAATTAGGTCAACAAACACTACTTTAACAGAATACAGTGTTATTATTAATAATTTAATATACTGCATGCATTATAGAGAAAATATGCCATTTTCATAGTATCATTTTTCAAGTATCTTTAAGTTGGGAAACAAGTTTAGGTCACAGTAAAGGGTTGATTTGTTTAGACACTAGACGAAGTGCTAGACAGTAGACTATACAAAAAAAAAGTACCATAATATTGCAATCTGATACCATCACTGTACCATATAGTAACCTACTGCCAGAGTCTCAGTTGTGCATTTACTTGCATTATTAATGAGCAGAGGGCATAACAAGTTAAATAAGTTTACGACTGCAATGCAAATCTGACCGTATAAAACTATAATAAAACACTTTAAAAACATCTCGGAGTAGCCGTGACGTTAAAAAAAACGGGTGTCATTTTCCTATAAATTAGTTTAAACGCGTTTGAATAGTTGTTGTTTTGTCGGTTAGCGTTAGCGCTAGCAGTAACTCTATTCTAGTCCCTATTCTTCTTCAACACACGAACTCTTTCACCTTTAAAGTTGACGATGACATACTTACGTTAATTCTTCGTATTTTCGCCTCTAGTCTGAGCTGTTTGACTGCTTTGGTCGCCACAGCCACACTACTGCTGCTAGCGTTATTGTTGGACATGTTGACTGACCGAATGACTGAAAAAAGAGTTTGCGGAAGTTTGAGGAAGAGGAACGCGCGCGTGCGCGCTCACGCAACACGACTTCACTATCTAAATGTGGACATAATACAGCGAAGAATACATCATATACTTATACTTATTACTGTTTATCGTTTTTTTATGAATGGAAGTTTTGTCAGATTTAACTGACGACAAATGTGTCCCTAAAGTTCTTTTTTTAAAGTCTCAAAGACTAGACCGCAACACAACAGAAATATAACATCACTTTTGCAAGAGTAACAAGTCATATAAACTGGCAGATCAACACACATGGCTCGGGTCCCTCCATAAGATCAAGTCTTTAAGCCCTCATTTATCATTCCAACAGGTGAAGTCTACTCAATTTGAGGCATCATTCATGTCCTTGTCAAAAACACTGTGGGGCAGTTTATGCATCATAAGCATGAACAATAAGGCGTTTTCTAAGTAACACTTCTCACAGGAAAAGAGGAAAAGGCTTATTTCTGGTCTTAGGCTAGTTTCTCTTACTAAAGCTTTTAATTTCCCTTCTGCTGCCTTATTTGATCACCATCATTCATCATTCACCATCAGACTTCAGCATTATGGTAATATATTTCATTTTAGAAATCTTTTGTTTAAAATTACTGAGTGTAAGGCTGGTGTTTGGTTGGGCTCTTTGTTTTCATGTGTCATGATGTGATCCACATGTTTCCATGTTCATGCAATGCACTTTTGTTTTAATGTGGGTTACTTTCTGATTGATTGGTTTCATGCAGGTGTTGGTCATCAGTAGCTATAGTCAGTGTATTTATAGCCCTAATTTTGCCATCTGTTTGATTACTTAATCATCTCTTGATACTATAGTCCCCTGCCTTGAGTTTCATGTTCATGCCATGCTGCAAAGTCAAGTTTATATTTAAGTTAGGTTGATTTCAAAGTTATTGCTTTGTTGATAGCCTATGGAATGAACAGCATTTGGGCTCAGAAAACTTAACAGAACTGCAGACCGTATACCAGGAAGAAAGAAATATAGCTTGCTGCTCTTTTTTTCACTCTCTAGCCCTTGCCTTGACCCCGCTAAAACTCTGACCCTTAAAGTGAACAAGGGACTAACAGATAAAACCACGTATTTGGCTTGAAAATGGGGCTATCAAATGTGTATAAATCAATTCTTTGGTCATAAAAGGCAGAAGTGGCAATATTATTTAAAACTGGAAAGTGCCTGGGTTTAACCCGGTTTAAACCATGAGTTTATATATCTGTCAAAATGTCGCACCAAGATTCAAACCGCTTCCTAAACCAGTCAGGCCGACCTAAACCAGTCTATACGTGTTTCTCTGAAAGCTCACAGGATTTCTCGACACGCTCCGGAGCCTCGGTACAGACATAACATCCCTACAGAAAACTGACTCGGCTTCAGTGGAACCGTTACACTGAGATGACAATGAAGGTCATGCAGTGACTGGAAACGTGCTTTAATTAGCCTAAAGGGTTTCTGCAAAATGTTAAGGAATAATGACAGAATTGACTACATTTTAGATTATATGGGTGATATTGCTACTTCTGTCAACTTTCAGAGTGTGAGAAGACGGATCAGATATCTTAAAGATGTCATGGTCCTGCTAAATCTCATATCTTGCAGGTGTGTCCAGCAGCTGTACCGCTTCAATCCTTCATCTTGATCTCTCTGTTGGCAACAGGTAACATTATATTTCTATTATAACATCATAAACCAAATAGTGTCATTGTGATGACGGGTGTTAAGATGACATCACTACCACGATAATGACATCATGTGAAGTCTTTACAA
This sequence comes from Chrosomus eos, assembly GCA_036326025.1. Taxonomy (NCBI): domain Eukaryota; kingdom Metazoa; phylum Chordata; class Actinopteri; order Cypriniformes; family Leuciscidae; genus Chrosomus; species Chrosomus eos. The sequence continues at coordinate 4,034,668 of CM070819.1, read as the reverse complement.
ACTTTTTATGGCCTTATGTTTCTTTACATTTGTTATTTATGGTTTTGTGTTTCTGTTGACTATGGTAAAGTTTTTTAAGTTTATGATACAATTGTTTATTCTGGTTCGTTATTCTATAACATGCATTTATAATAAGTTTAAGATATGCTGTTTGAGTTGATTGCAGATAGGTGCACATATCAACGGTCATCCAACGTGTTATGTCTGCTATAGCTGCCCATTGATGTATTTTTTTTCATTAACCACACAGAGATAAGTTAGTGATGTATTTTTGTTATTTATTATTTCAAATCTGTATTTATCTCCACATGGCAAACAGTTACCCCACATGCTGTTTACTCAACATATCCTGTTCCTGTGACTCCTCAAAAGAGGGGTCGGGATCACAGCTTCCTTTTTCTTGTGTTGGGTTAAACCATTCCTAATAATAGAGAAGGGAACTTAACCCTTGGTGATGTAGGTATGGATAAATGTCTTATGGTGTTTAGATTTAGTTTAAGTTGTCGAATGAGTTTATTTTATTTATTTTTGGAAGTTAAATGGTACTATATTTAGGATACAAAGTTTTTGATATTGATGCCCCTGCAGTTGGTACAGTCTTGAGTGTAATGAGCCTATCCTATATGACTCTGGCCTATCCTAGGCTATATAAGACAGTCTAAACTGAACCTTGAGAGGAAAATATAGGGTTATACTGCTGAATGTATTATGTAGATTTTGCTGCCTGTAGCAATTTTTTTCCCTTTGGGTTGTTGATACCTCAAAGTTAGCACTGAGTCCAGTGTATATTTATTTTTGTAAATATGTTTTTTTTTTTGGTTTAATTTCAATCTGCTTTTTTTCCTTTATCTGGAGGCACCCGACAGGGTTGTCCTTTATCTCCTTTACTCTTTGCGCTGGCCATAGAGCCTCTGTCTAGTGATGGCCAAGTGAAGCTTTTGTGGGCACTGAACCACTTGAGCCAATTGGTTCGAAAATGGGTTCATTACTCGAAGCTTCAGTTGCAGCGACCTCTCCTGGCGAAAAGCAAGGCTGCAGTCAAATTAATCAGTGAGCAGTATTGGAGAAACTACTTGAAGCATCTTTGCTAAGATCACCCTTGTTGGATTTTTAACTATATTTCCTTTGAAAACTCTTTGATGCACACGCTAATGCTGAGCATAATGTTCTATTTACAAATAAAAATTGATAAATGTATGTTTTGTGTTATTTAGGAGAGAGTGCTGGGAAAATATGGCATAGTGAGGCAGCCTGGCGACGCAACCGGTGGGATAGGAGCGGGCTTGCCTTATCGCCATGCTCATAATATGTGGAACGCGAACGCAAAAGGCGGCGCTCTGCCTCAGTAGTCGTACTGAGGTCAAATTCAGTTTGTAAATAAACATGGTCTTTGTTTGAGCAAGCTAGGGGAGGGGCAAGCGGCTAGTTGTTGATCTAATTTGTCCAGACTAGATGAAAGAAATGAACATATTTTTGATAATCTCAGAGCTTTCTGACCCCCCATAGACAGCAACGGAATGACCACTTTCAAGGCCAAAGAAAGTAGTAAAGACATAATTAAAATAGTCCATGTGAGTACAGTGGTTCAACTTTAATGTTATTAAGCAACGATAATACTTTTGTGCACACCCCCCCCCCAAAATAACAACTTTTTTCAGCAATTTCTTCTTCCATTGCTCTGCAGCGCTTCCTGGTTCTACGTCAGAATGCCGTATCATTATTGGCCAGCTACTGCGTCACCTGTATAGTGTCGTCTACCTGTGATGCGATCTACCAAAACGCATCTTATTACCAGTGGCGGATCTAGAGATTTTTTCCTGGGGTGGCAAGGGGGTGGCATGAATTTTCGGAGGTGGGCCATAAGTGCGAATCATCACCTCACAATAATTGGGGCGGGGGGGGGGGGGGGGGGGGGGGGGGGGGGGGGGGTGCTGCTCCTTCACTTTTTCTAGCAGTGTTTCTCACAAGAATTTTGGTCAATTTGTGGAGTGTATCTTTGTCCCTCTAGGGGGGTTCGGGGGCATGCCCCCCCGTAAGATTTTTTTTTGCTTTTTAATGTTAAATTTATCAATCTGGTGCACTTTGAGAGTTCAAAATTAAGAGCTCCAACCCACTCAGTGTGCAAATTGAACAAAGAAAAACTCAAAACTCTTTTAGTTGTGTGACATAGTGTCTGTCTACATCACACTACTACATAATTAATCATAGTTATAATATTAATCACATGACTAATAATACTTTTTAATAACAGCCATTATATTGTAAAACACATGCACTGAAAAATAAAAGAAACTTTCATAATTAGGTTAGAAGTTAGAACTAATTTCTATATTTGAAAGAGATAAACACATTATCTTTTATTTTGATGGAAACTGCATTGAGCGTTTATTTAGTCTCATAGGCTAACGTTACTCTACAATTCTAGCAAAATGCATAATCGTCCAATATGCAGATGTGGAAATAATGCGTAACTGGGTAATGTTCTTCCGCTTTGCTACCTGCTGTGAGCTGTGCATTTGTTTGCGTCGTGGCTGTCTAAGCCTCGTATTAGCTTCATATTTTTCCGTATTTCTCTCTTTTATTCTGTTCTGCAACATCATTTAACTCATAATTACAACTCGGACTGTTGGTCGCAGAGCGAGACACCGCTTCACTGCTGCTCGCCCTGCGATCGACTGATTTTGTCAGCCTCGTTGCCTGCTGTGCGCTTATCTGCGTCGTGGCTGTCTAGCCTCGTATTAGACGCGTCTCAAGCCATTATACGGCTGGAACCGCAAATACGGTAAGAACATCGGTTGTTGGTCGTAGAGCGAGACACTGCTTCACTGCTGCTCGCCCTGCGATCGACTGATTTATCCGCCTCGCTGTCTGCCGTGAGTTTGTTTGTCTGCGTCGTGGCTGTCTAAGCCTCGTATTAGGTTCGTATTTCCTTGTGTTTTTCCGTATTTCCTCCTTTTATTCTGTTTTGAACCATCATTTAACACATAATTATAACTAGGACTGTTGAACAGACGCGTCTCAAGCCGTTACCCAACACCACTAACCACTAAGTTGCTAACTTACTGTCCATCTGTTAAAATGGCGAATATATCAGGTGTATGTTATCTACCTTTTTGTGCAGATGAGAACAAATCTGAGTTGCTCGCGGTGCAGTCTGAATTAGAAGCTGTAGAAAAGCAGATCCGTGACCTTCTAGAGAGACAAACTGAGCTGAGAGACCGGCGTTTAGCTCTTGAAACATCACGCGCTGATGCACACGGATCAGTTGGCGCTTTTCCACTGCATGGTACGCTCGGTTCGGTTCGGTACGGTTCGATTCGGCGCGGAACGGTTCGCGCTCGGTTGCTTTTCCACTGCAGTTAGTACCCATTCAAAGTGGGTGGGACTGATCGTTACACTGTTTGTAGGTCCGGTGATAGCCGTGTGCGGCTAGCTGAGCTAGCTGCTACTTCTTGGAACACTTTTTCATTCTGTTTTGCCCCATCCAGCTCTCGCTGGACCCGCTCCTAGGCAACCAACGAGAGGAACGTCTGCACCTCGACCACGATTCAGCCATTTCCTTTTTAAAGTGTTGATCTCTTCTTCTTTTTTTCAAGTAAGTAAAACACAGGTGCTACCGTGTTGGCTGTTGTCTACTGGTTATATGACTCTGTATAGCGTGTTTAGTGTCTCGTGTCGCAAATCCAATGACGCTGGTAGTGACGATTCTGTCTGTCTGACCAATCAGTGATCTGCAGTGTTTCACGTCACATTTTAGTACCGGTACGGTACGCTTGGAACCTCAACAGATCAGGTACCATTTAAAGCGCGCCGAAGCGCACCGTACCGTACCGTACTATGCAGTGGAAAAGCACCACAAGTGAGCCGTACCGAACCGAACCGTACCGTACCATGCAGTGGAAAAGCGCCAAGTGATTAACGTTAGTAACCCGCTGACGCCGACCTCGTCCACTCCGTCCGTTTCTCAGCACTGGTCCCGAACGTCCAGGTCACGATCAGCCATGGTTTCATTCACTCCGGCTTCAACACACCACCACGAAGCCTGGGTGGTTCCGCGGAAGCCGCGAGCCAGGACAAGAATCTTTTCGCCCCTCCCGGTTTTCGAGATCTCCACTCAGAACCGCTTCTCCCTCTTCGTGAAACGGAACGCGATGCTGTGATCATCGGCGATTCCACCGTCCGACACGTCCATGCTACGTTAGGTAAAAGTAAGGTGCACAGTCACTGCTTTCCTGGTGCTCGTGTTCTCGATATCACTGCGCGGGTAACTGAGATCTTGAACGGTGACGAGCGCGTCGGAGCTGTTGTGCTGCACGCGGGATCTAACGACACTAGGCTGCGACAGACGGAGGTTCTGAAGAAAGACTTCAGGAGCCTTATCGATACGGTACGCAGCACATCGCCTGAAATAGCGATTATTGTGTCTGGACCGCTTCCTACGTACCGACGAGGGCATGAAAAGTTCAGTAGATTATTCGCGCTTAATGAATGGTTATTGTCATGGTGCAATGAGCAGAAACTGCTCTTTGTAAATAATTGGAATCTGTTTTGGGAGCGACCGAGGCTCTTCCGCGCTGATGGCTTACACCCAAGTAGAATAGGGGCAGATCTTCTGTCAGATAACATCTCCAAGATGTTAAATACCATTTGACTAGTAACCAAAAATCCAAATCACAGTCTCTACTGCACCAATTTAATTGATATTAATACTAGTGTAGAACATTGCATAGAAACTGTGTCTATCCCTCGTTTACTAAGATCAAATAATAAATCTACTGCGGGATCTAGAAAAAATCTAATTGTTATTAAAACAAAAACTCTCGCTATTAGTGAACAAAAACAATTTCTAAAGCTAGGTCTTCTAAACATTAGATCACTCACACCTAAGGCGGTTATTGTAAATGAAATGGTCACAGATAATAATTTCGATGTTCTGTGCCTTACTGAAACCTGGCTTAAACCAAATGATTATTTCGGTCTAAATGAATCTACTCCGCCAGGATACTGTTATAAGCATGAGCCCCGTCTGATCGGTCGTGGCGGCGGTGTTGCAACAATCTATAGAGATATTCTCAATGTTACTCAGAAAACTTGTCATAGGTTTAATTCGTTTGAAGTACTTGTGCTAAATGTTACGCTGTTAGATGTAAGAAAAAAATCCCTATTATCTCTAGCATTGGCTACCGTATATCGACCTCCAGGGCCTTACGCCGATTTTCTAAAAGAGTTTGCTGACTTTCTATCAGATCTTTTGGTCAACGTCGATAAAGCATTAATTGTTGGAGATTTTAACATACACGTAGATAATTTAAATGATGCGTTAGGGGCTGCGTTTACAGATCTATTAAACTCCTTCGGGGTCAAGCAAAACGTCACCGGACCAACTCATCGTCTTAATCATACACTCGATTTAATTATATCATATGGAACCGATCCAACCGATATAGATATCATTCCACTAAGTGATGATGTCACTGACCATTACATGGTAACTTGCATACTACGTACTGCTGTATTAAGTCATGCTGCGCCACGTTATCGACCAGGTAGAACAATTCTTCCATCCACCATAGATAATTTCTCAAATAGCTTATCTGATCTGTCTCAGCTGCTGCCTGAACCCAAACAAACAGATGAACTAGACGAATTAACTAGCACTATGAGCACCATTCTCTCTAGAACATTGGATATGGTTGCACCCATTCGATTAAAAAAGGTCAGAGAAAAAAGTATAGCACCATGGTACAATAATACTACGTATGTTTTAAAGAGAGAAACCCGTAATTTAGAGCGTAAATGGAAAAAAACTAATTTAGAGGTCTTTAGAATCGCGTGGAAAGACAGTATGTCACGTTATAAAAAGGCCCTTAAAACGGCCAGGGCTGAGCACCTCAGCAAATTAATAGAAAACAACCAAAATAATCCAAGGTTTTTATTTAATACCGTGGCTAGACTAACAAATAAACAGAAGTCGTCTGAACAAAATACCTTGTTACAGTTCAGTAGTAATGATTTCATGAACTTTTTCACCGAGAAAATTGAAAGCATCAGAATCAAAATCGTAAACGTTCAATCTTTGCTCGCGCCTTATAATTCAGCCGCAATTATCACCCCGCAAGAACAATTACAATGCTTTACAACTATAGAACAAAAAGAGTTAAATAAACTTATCTCTTCATCTAAGACAACAACATGTTTATTAGATCCTATACCAACTAAACTACTGAAAGAAGTATTACCTATAGTGGAAGAGCCTCTTCTCAATATTATTAATTCGTCTTTATCTTTAGGTCATGTTCCAAGAGCATTCAAGCTGGCAGTTATAAAACCTCTTATTAAGAAACCACAATTAGATCCAAATAACCTAGCAAATTACAGACCCATTTCGAATCTTCCATTTATGTCAAAAATACTAGAAAAAGTTGTGTCCGCTCAACTCGGCTCTTTCTAGCAAGAAAACGACATCTATGAAAAGTTTCAGTCTGGATTCAGGCCACATCATAGCACTGAAACTGCGCTTGTTAGAATCATAAATGATCTACTTTTAGCTTCGGACCAAGGCTGTATCTCAGTACTAGTTTTACTTGATCTTAGTGCTGCGTTCGATACTATAGATCACACAATACTCTTAGATCGACTACAAAATTACACTGGTGTTCAAGGACAAGCATTAAGCTGGTTCAGGTCATACTTATCTGATCGCTACCATTTCGTCTACTTAAATGGAGAAAAATCGATCATGACTTCGGCAAACCATGGAGTGCCGCAGGGATCTGTGTTAGGCCCTTTATTATTCTCAATATATATGCTGCCACTTGGTAATATTCTAAGGAAACATGGAATTAGTTTCCATTGCTATGCTGATGACACTCAAATATATATTTCATCACGGCCAGATGAATACGCTAAATTATCCAAATTGACTGATTGTGTTAAAGATATAAAAGATTGGATGACGCGTAACTTTCTTTTATTAAATCCAGATAAGACAGAGGTAATACTTATCGGTTCTAAAAACCGTCTACAAAACCTCTCACAACACAACTTTAACATAGTAGGATGCCCTGTTACTTTATCCGCTACAGTAAAAGACCTGGGTGTTATATTAGACTGCAACCTGTCTTTTGAAAAGCATATTTCATATGTTACAAAAACTGCCTTTTTCCACCTTAGAAACATTGCTAAGCTACGTAATATGCTATCTGTTTCTGATGCAGAAAAGTTAGTTCATGCATTCATGACCTCGAGACTAGATTACTGTAATGCTTTATTAGCTGGTTGTCCTGCATCCTCAATAAACAAGCTACAGTTAGTCCAAAATGCAGCCGCTAGAGTTCTTACTAGATCAAGAAAATATGATCATATAACACCAATTTTATCATCACTTCATTGGTTACCTATAAAGTTCCGTATTAATTACAAGGTATTGCTTTTGACCTATAAAGCTCTAAATGGTTTAGCTCCAGTCTATTTAACGGATCTTCTATCGCCTTACAATCCATCACGTTCTTTAAGATCACTAAATTCGAGGCTTCTGGTCATTCCTAGGATATCCAGATCCACCAAAGGAGGGAGAGCATTTTCACATCTAGCTCCGAAGCTCTGGAATAGCCTTTCTGATATTGTTCGTTGCTCAGACTCGCTCTCCCAGTTTAAAACTAGACTAAAGACGCATCTATTTAGCCAGGCATTCATATAAATTTTTATCTTACAGTTACTCTAAATTCGGCCTCTAGTTCATAAACGCCAGAGGAGAACTGGCCCCGACTGAGCCTGGGTTCTCCCAAGGTTTTTTTTTTTTTTTTTTTTTTTTTTTTTCTCCATTGGGTGATCTGATGGAGTTTTAGGACACCATTGGGTCACTTGATGGAGTTTTTCGGTTCCTTGCCACTGTTGCCTTTGGCTTGCTCAGTTGGGGATATTCAAATTAATTAAACAATCATACCATTGATCAGCTCTACCAAACTTGGATGTCCTTTTTGGATGTCCAGTAATAAACAAACATTGTTGAGTTGTTTTGATTGATACTGTAAAGCAGCTTTGATACAATCTGTATTGTGAAAAGCGCTATATAAATATATTTGACTTGACTTGACTTGACTTAATGGGTTCCTTATAGCCTGTGTTCTGAAAGTAGCCTAGTTCTGCTATGGGCCGTTCAAAAAATAAAAAGTTTAAAGGTATGAGATGTATTGGCCCAAAAAGCACGTCGGCCCACCGGGAAAATGCCCGGTATGCCCGATGGTCAGTCCAGCACTGCTCATTGTTATTATATATCCAAAGTTAATCATAGTTATGCATAGTAAACGCTCAATGAGACAAAGTATTGCGGATGTAAATAACGTAACTTAACACTGTGGTTGTTGCAGGGTTAACTGTCTGCTATTCGACTTGGTGTCAAACAAACTTGCATCTAAAAAACTTACTGATAACTCAGTCACAGCCTCTCTTCTCCGACTCCGAGAAACTGCGTACTGAAGACAGATGCACTGCCTGACTGGTGAAATTTCGCGGGGGTCGCGTCGCGTGCTGGTGATGGGTGAAACCATTGTGAGGGGGAGGGGATTCTAAATCGGCGATTTCTGTTTGAGAGGAGTTTGGTGCGGGTCTCCTTGGCCTTAACGTGTAGGCTATGAACATAAAATATACTTAAAAAATATTATCTGATTCATAAATGGGGTGGCAACAGGGGTGGCAAGACTGTATCCCAGGGGTGGCAGTTGCCACCCTTTGCCACCCCGTAGATCCGCCCCTGCTTATTACCAGGTGTAAACTGGTTTTTAATTGTGGGAAAAAGGACTTTCAGATTAAAATGTTCTTCAAACTAAGAAAAAATGTTTCTTTTAAGAACTGGTTAAAGGTTCAAAGGTTCTTTGTCGTTGCTGTAAAAAAATACACACATTTTGAAACCTTTATTTTCAATAATGCACAGTGGCCCTTCATTTAACCATAATGCTAATGAAGATTTATTTTTTAGTGTATACACTTTATATGCAACTGAAATGCAGATCAGCATTTTAAGCATTCATTCGTTTCTATTCCAGGTGTGCAGGATGACGTTACTCATATTATCAGCAGTATGTGTGTTGTTCATCAGTCGACGGTGGTCATACCCTGCAAATACATTCATCCTCAACATGAGCAGATGAGCTCAGTGGAATGGCTCTATGAGAAATCACCGGAGGAGGAGGTCAGAGTCTCTCAGGACCCTGCGTTTGAAGGCCGCGTGGAGTTTGTGCAGTCGGACACGAGTAACTGCTCGATGATTCTGAGGGACGTGAGAAAGAGTGACGCGGGTATCTTCCGTCTTGTGCACAACACTGCTTCCGGCCAAATTAGGATGAACGCAAAGGGAATCCATATCAAAGTAACAGGTGAGTTGGATAATAGGTGTGAGTGAATTTCCTGTATGAGAACTTGCGTTCATTCACAACTGTTATAGCGAATAAAATAAAAAATACTCCACAAAAGAGCACTTTTCAAAAGAGGACAGACTCTATGGGCGTCAGCTCCCTGCACAGATTCAGGGAACTGTCTCCCGAAATAATTAAGCCCCTAGCCACCCGGGCCGAGGCGCGGAAAACCAAATGTGTCAAAACTGACACGAGTTTACTCGCTTCAATTCACTCGCAGACCACCCCGCTTCGGGGGGATTGTCAACGCTTCGGTAAGGAGTTCCGTGACGCACGTAATGGCTGAAACTCCAGGTTCCTACCCATGCTTGGTGATCCACTGAAATTACGGTGTTGAACCACTGCATCAGAGCCCTGGCCCCTTGGAAGGACCCCACCACTAGGAAGGTGTTTACCACAGGCGCCTCCAACACGGGTAGGCAGACCGAGTTCCGGCTCCTGGTCGAGCACAGAAAAACGGCTGCATATCAACTGCCTGAAAAGGACGGCGGGTTTTCTGGCAATCAAAACTTTCCTACCGGACCTTACAGGACACCACCTCTGCACCACCTCCTTTCCCAGGTGAACAGGACAATCTGGCATCCCACAGCCTGAGCTGTGGGTCCTCCATGCATGGCCCCTCAACGGGAACTTACGGACCTCCCAGCGAGAGTCCTAAATACTATCTCTGAGGCTAGAGCCCCATCCATGAGGCGCCTTTACGCCTTTAAGTGGTCTGTTTTCTCCGACTGGTGCTCACAAGAAGACCCTACTTCTTGTGTAATACCGCTGGTGCTTTCCTCCTTACAAGAGCTAATGGACAAGGGTCGCACCCCCTCCATGCTCGAAGTCTATGTGGCGGCCATCTACCCCACACTGTGGCCGGCCAACTGTTGGGTAAAAGCAATCTGATTGTTTGCTTCAAGGGGGCAAGGAGGCTCAACCCGCCTCATCTCCTTACCATACCCTCTTGGGGCCTATCGACTAAAGTGCTCTCCAGCCCATTCAGAGCACAAGTTATTTCGCTTTCTGCACTTCCTGCTTTGGGAGACGAGCGACAATTGCACCTGCTCTGCCCTGTACGGCCCCTAAGAGTATATACATATTAGGGGTGTAACAGTTCACAAAATTCACGGTTTGGTTCGATACGATACATTGTGTCATGGTTCGGTACAGCATAAAGAAAGAAATGCCAGAGAAATTTCCTTGATTTTTTTTAAATTATATTTTTTATTAAAACTAACATCATAAAGTATGATATTTTTTTACTTTGAGCAATGATGGAGCTATACTTGACTTTCTTAGGAGCATATAAAACAAAACAGCTCCTTGGACAAAATGAAATGTTATATTGTAGTGGTTATAAACAATTATATTCATAATGTCAAAATAAAACCGATGTAATGTTACTTGAAAGCATTATAGCCAGTGTTGGGAAAGTTCATTTTCTACATGAACTATTTCAAAGTTCAGTTCACAAATTTTAAAATGAACTAGTTCAGTTCATAGTTCATACTTCAAAAAATGAACTAGTTCATAGTTCTAGTTCATAGTTCTTTTTTCCATATGTTGCTGCGAGCTTCTTTTTAAAAAAAATATTGCCACAGCCCATACAACCACAGACAGCAATTATTTTATCGACTGGCAAAGTTTGCACAGAAATGTAAGATTTTTCCCATCCTCACTGACCTTGTCATAAAACTTGTTTAAATGATCATACGACGCCTCCTCGCTGGCTTGTCGATTACATGAGATGGTCCTCAATGCAGAACATGAAATCCACGGGGAGGAGTCGGATCTAGATCCAACTCCTCCCACCTTACATACCTTAACCTACCCAGCTCCACCCCTTATCCCTAAACCCACCCCTAAACCTACCCAACCCCACCCTTAATCTGGATCCGACTCCGCCCCCCGGATCTCGCGTACTGCAATGAGGTGCTACTGGATTACATGCTGCTTTTTGTTTTGATGACGCATGCGGCGGTGCGTGCGACACTGGTGGCTGATGTTGCCAGATTGGGTGTTTTTTCGCTACATATTAAAGTCCCCATGAAATCAAAATTGACCATACTTACTTTGTTTGCCTAAATTGATCGTTTTGTGGTGAACAATTCATCCGTGCAAGTCAATCCACACAAAAACATTTTTTGGCTTCGTAATCTTTAATCAAATTCTGAAAATGCCCCTCCCCTCTGCCTTGGAGGACCTTGCCCGATGACGTAGGCTTGACGGTTTAGGTGTCTGCTTAACATCCGTAATCACGCCCCTCCAACTGACATTAGACAGGCACACAGCATGTGAAAGGAGAGATGGCGAGGAGGTGCATTTTTCTAGATCCAATCAGGTGCTAGTTGGAAAAAAAAGCCACGCTCAATATTTTGCCTCATTTAGTATTCCGTTTATCTCGGAAATGCGTCACAGCACTAGAGAAAAGCCGTTTGCAACTTCCGGTTCATGGGGACTTTAAGGCCTGTTTACGGTGTGTTTTAGCCGGGTTTTCGCTTGGAAGGCTCTATAGAAATCTGGCACCCTATTGAACGAGAGAGCGTGCGTTCACACAGACACCAGAATGAATGCGTTCACAGTAACGTTCATCAGGAAGTAATTCAGTACGTTCAGTTCACGTTCGCCCCAAAATATGAACGAGTTCATGAACTATCGTTCATTGAACGCGTTCAGGCACAACACTGATTATAGCCTACTATTCCTGCCAAACTCCTATGGTTACAGTTAGTCAGTGACGTGCGGTGATGTCTTAAAGAGGCTAGGCACTGAGTTAGGAAAGCCAGATTACCTGATTTATTTTTTAGGCTAATAATACGTAATAACAGTAAACGTTCCGCACAAGCGGCATATCAAGAAATGTAGCCTGCAACAAATCAGGATGTATATCGTGCTCACTCACACTCTCTCTCTCTCCTCTCTCTCTCTCTCTCTCTCTCTCTCTCTCTCTCTCTCTCTCTCTCTCTCACACACACACACACACACACACACACACACACACACACACACACACACACACACACACACACACACACACACACACACACACACACACACACACACACACACACACACACACACACACACACAGGTAGTTAATGTCCACTCCGGAGTCCAGCATCAGAATGCAACCATTCTTAATCCTTAATTGTTGCACAGCGGCCAATTATGTTTGTCAGTCAGCAAAAGTAAAATCACACACTACTCAATTGATTATGAAGGCAAATAGCTTGCATTAATTCAACCACATTTATCAATTCAATATTAAGCCCAAAATAGTTTTTGACTCACCAATCGGTAGATTATTTGTACATAAAATCCATTCGCCGCTCTTTCCTCGTGAAGACAACATAGCCGTTCTTTTCTTCCACCAGTCTGAAACGACCGAACAATTTTTGGGCCCTTTTGCTGCACTAGTCCATCTAAGGCTGGCGTAGACCTCCCTCCTGTTATTAACTCAGATTTTGAGCTTGGAAAAATGTCTTAACTCTGTGATCACGGTGCGTCATTTTGACTTTGAATTTGGCGGGGATTAGACACAGGCTAGCTGTGGTGTAATGACGTCAGCTGCGCAAATGTCCAGAAATATCTCGATTTTAATTGGTCCATGTCTGATACGTAACGGAGATGATTTCGGGCATACCACATTTACGTCAAAAGGCACAGCAGATTTGTGCTTTTTGCCGTACATGTTGAAGAATACAGGATCGATGTGTGCATGAGCAACATTTTTTTTTCGCTTGTCGTCTGCAATGAATGGACCGTATAAGCACTGCTTATTCTGCCGTTTGTTTTTTATTTGATTATGCGTAACTGCTACATTTGGAATAACACACATATTGCATATATAAATCACAAGAATAAACAGTAAAAATACAAATACAATTTTATTATTTAATAAACATTTTTATTTTTTAATTTTGGCAGGGTAGGCAGTACCTAGTTTGCCTACCCAGAACGCACGTCACTGCAGTTAGTGTTACTACAGTAAATCCATGGTGAATGTTGCTGATCTGTGGACACTGGATTGTTCGTTCATGGCACAATGTTTCTTCCTGGTTTTCACATCAGCGCTGTTTGATCCGTTAATAACGGAGAAATGTGAATGTTTCTCACTAGATCTCGCAGCGATGTTATTACTTCAATAGCGAATTCAAATGCTTTCTTTACTGGATGTCTCAGCGCTGTGTAGTAACAGAGATCGGCTCGTGCTGCATTGGTCCAAACTGATAAACTGTCCGTCAACCATAATAACGAGTAGCTCAGTTCCGTTCCGCTTACATTACATTTGCCATTTGATGTCGGGCAATGAATGTTGGGCAATGGACAATGAATGCGAAATAACATTTGAAATAACAAAATTTTGCTCGGCAGGAAAAATGGTCCAATGAACAGTTCGGTTTGAAAATGCGTACCGAAAACCTCGTACTGAACGGTTCGATGCGTGTATGTTACACCCCTAATATATATATATATATATATATAGGGCCGGAGTGGGGCCACTTTTCAGCCCGGGATTTTCAGGCCCAAGACCGGCCCACTTTTTCCATGGTGGTGGAAATTGGCTAAATGAAGCAACAGTTCAGCTCTTACTTACTATTGTGTAGTTGGTATTAATACCATGGTTCAACAAATAATGTAAAGGTTAAATAATAATTCACTTAAGCTGAGATCTTAACAAAAAATTTCATGGTCATTATTTTTCTACATGGGTATCATATTGTGGTAATTTACTCCTTTACTACACCCACTTCTGAACAAACAATACATTTTGGTTTATCATGTACCGTCATATACTGCTCTTTCTTACATTAAATAACTTTAATTCATATTGTTTACTCTGTTATCCTCTTTACCTGTCCCTAGTCATGGCCTCCTCATTTTCAGTGGGGGACTGGCTTATCTGCTGATCAGAAGCTACAAAACAAATAATTAAGAGGTCATTTTACTGCATACACAGATCAAGCTTGAGTTTTGTTTTCAATATGCATAATATTTGCTAAGTCTATGAATCGCCATATATTGGGTGATACAAAAAGGCTAATATTGTATTAAAATGTAATATTTTGCTTGTGAATCTACAAGTAGAATTAGGTACTGCGCCTTTAAGACGGAACGTACAACTATTATTAAGCATTGCAATAAGCCTACTTAAAATTAATATATTTCACTTTTACTTGATTAAAGGCTGTTGCACATTACCATACATTAATACTAGTGAAATTCCCACAAGGATTTTAACATATTATTTGAAATGCATCATAGATACATTTTCCAAAGATGTTTAAATGTTTTCATAAAAGATGTTGTAGGCTACTTGTTTAAATTTGAACAAAATGCATAACACCTGTGACTAGTCCTGATTGGTTCCAGAGCCGTTGAACGGCTGTGATTGGTTCTTATGATCATGAGCTCATTTCACTCAAAGAGCTTCAGTTGCTGAGACTGAGTATGTTCCTTGAATGTGATTAGAAGTCTACATTTAAACTATTAAATAAGAGCGATCGTGTTTCTTTAGAGGACTTGGAAGAAAACCACGCGATTCATGTAGTAGGTGCTTTTTGCGATTAACTTTTTCAAACGTGAACTGTTTTGGTGAATCGTTTATCGGAGGGATATAAATCTCTCGGGTTTCAAACGTGAACTGTTTTGGTGAATCGTTTATCGGAGGGATATAAATCTCTCGGGTTTCATTACAATATCTCAGTTTTTCTTTCGAAGATTAACGGAATTCTTAAGTAATAGCCATCCTTTAGGCCTACATTACAGATCAGATATGATGACGCACAGACTGTGAAAAGGGTCTCTTAGCCAATATTTGCCTTTATTACCCTTGTTAGAAAATGCAATAACGAAAGATTTGTGTCGGGAAAAAAACACTGTTAAGTTATTTTTTGTTGTTGGCTGTTTTTTTCCCCTAAGGTTTGTTTGGGAAATGATTGTAAAATTTAAAAAAGAAAAGAAAATCGTGTTTTGTTCATATTTAAGATAAGTACTGTATGCTAGACTTGTGTGTTAATAACGTCTCAAAAAATTAAAGTGTTTTTCAAGAATGTAGCGAACCTACATAATAATAATATACATAAAATGTATTTAAGGGGGCCGGAAGGCCAATTTAGCTCAAAGGGAATGATTCATCGATTTGCAATGAATCATTGACCGAATCACTATGGAACCGAGCAAATGACTCGTTTAGAGTTAATTTGAACGGGCCGTAATTTTAACCTTGGCAACAGATATAAATATCCAATCTATAGTGAAACACTATGTATTAGCAAGGTAACTAGATCGACAGTACAAGACATTAAATATGTAAGCACAACACAAGGTACATCTTTTCAAATATATGGACGACTTTATTAACTATTCTAAACACATAAAACTAAGGTCTAAACAATCACACACACACATTCATACAAGGCGCAAAGGAAGAGAGAGAAAGAGTGAGTTTTCAGAGTGAGAGGCACTTGTAAGACATAAACCTGAACGAACCACCAAGCATTAATTTAAACCTTCGTTTCTTAGACAGGTTATTACATGTACATTAAAAAGCACCAGGTCAGTTACAGTCTGGAGTACTTGCTTGTCTTTGCGTTGCTTAGGCCAGGGAATTCCCTATTTGAGGTGCTTCGTCAAAGGGGTTTCCCGGCTGCGTGGCTGGTTGTCTTTGGAGTGCCTGGCTGGAGTTTCTGAACCGCCGGTCACGTGATGTGTTGGCGGATGGATGAACAAGAGTCTTTACAGTTCGAAGTGCGTTGCAGGAGAGACGTGTAAACGAACTTTACAGCAAAACTTAACTTAGAACGAGACTTTTAACGAGAAAATAAAATAAAGGAAGAAATGAAAGTAAGAGATGAGACGGCTTGAATGAAGCTGTTTAAACTCCGATCTTGATGGGTTTGTCTGCTGGTCTAATTTAACTTGGTCTGGTCGATGTAAAAGCGTACGAACATGAACACTCTCTTGCTGTTTGATCATAGAGAGAGGCACAAACTTAATTTAACACAGAACCGACTCAAAACCGACCTGAACCGAACCGAAACTGAACTGCTCTCTGAACGGCTCTCTGGACTGTTCTCTGAACCGAACTCAACTGAACTGCTTTGTTCGGGTCTTTAACTTAAAGTTAGTCCAACCTCTTTTGGAGAATTCTGGCCAATTGGACAATGGCATCATCTTAGGAGGTGGACCTCGTTTCTTCTTATCATAAATCAGGCGTTATCTATGATCTGCTTGCTCTCCAACACTAGCAGAGAACAAGAGACCACAGTTTAACATTATAGATTATTATAATCATACAAAGCATTTTACACAGATTTCACTCAAGCCATCTTAAGAATTAAGAATATATGATCTCACTGATATCAAACAAGACACACTTTCATTCATCCATCTAAAGTAACAACATTTGCATGACTTGTATGCTATCTAGTATAATAGACACATACATAGCTACAATATAGGATTAGGTAGTGGAACAATGTTTGATTATAAGTTCGTCAAGAATAGTTCTGGGATGAGTTTATGCATTTTTATATGAGAAGTCTCTTGACTCTGTGGGTTTTAAGAGGTCTCAACAATGAGGTCATTCAAAAGTCTTCAAGCAGAGGGAAGTCTGTTTTACATCTCGTGGTCCTGGGATCAAACACCTCGGTCGTTATCTTAGTGGGTCCATCTCTGAACCAATCGGTGTTTTCCAAACTATCTAACGTTGTCAACATTCATCCAGTTGAGCACATCACTTTGGGGCCAGCAGAGTCATAAAGTCCTTTCTGAGGGGGTCTATTGTTGACTTAGCTGGAGCCGGGATCTTTTATGGCTGAATTAGTGATTGAGTTCCGTTTGGATGAATCAAATGGAAGATTCAGTTGTGTTTGGTTCACCCTCAAACTCTACATATTTCCCCCCTTCGATCGATGATGGGTTGAAAAGAAGACATCATTGAACGCTGGAGAGACAGAAGAAGCAAACACACACAGCAAACAACAAGGCAAACACCTCCATGACTGGTCACTTTACTGGTGCAGGGCATTAGATTACCTAGGCCTAAAACAGGTTCACTCTCTCAATATAGTCAATCATGTGGAAAAAGTTTAGTTCAATTTTAGGACCGTTATTCTAGTTTGTTTTAAAACGGTGATTGATCAACTTTGTGACTAAAATTGATTTGTTTGTTTTATTCTCTTCTAAATTGTTCTAGGTTTGGACCAATTTACCTTTCAAATTTTTATGCGAATGATGCAGAGAGTTCTCTAGGCTAACATTCGTTTTAAGGTGACTTGCAAACATCAGGCGTGGTGTGTCAATCCTTATATGGTAACCTTGACCCTTATGGGGTAACAGGGATTTTACCTAATAAAAGAAGAAGAAAGGGAAGAGGTAAAACAAAACAAAGCAGTTGAGTGACTCCTGTATGGCTACTGTTGTGCAGTGTCAGGTGTCACCATGAGAGGGTTATACTTGTTGGGTGCATTGCTACATGTTTCCTATGGAAAGGATAGCTAAGTCAGTGTTGCGATTTCAGTGTCTACCTGTGGGAAGAACATGTTTGTTGGATGTTTTTCATGGTAGCTGTGTTTAACTTGTGTATGTTAGTGGTACAGTGTAGTGTAGTGCAGGTACTGCATGTATACTGTATGTATGTCAGATCTGTCTCAGTCTGTTTTGCTCCCCCCTTTTGCTTGATGGTTAAGCTTTGATGGGCTTGTTGCATCTTTGCCTTGGAAAGGGATCTTCTGTGATCTGCTGGGGGTCAGTCCAGTAAGGCAGGAAGTTCTCTGGCAGACATGGGGAGATGGTTTGGCATGGATGCGTGAAGCTGTAGTGCAAAACGTGGTCTCCTTTGTTGCCTTCCTCTTGTGATGCCTTCTGGTTGTGACAGACTTTCTGACCTTCTGTGCTTACTGTCGTTGCTGTAGCACACACATGGTTCTTGAGTTTGGAGCTTGTGGTGTGATGGGTAACCAGGATGGTGTTTTCTGGTACCTCGGGGTGTTTGTCAGTGGTTGACTGTGAGAGACCACTTTGTTCTGGGTTGTTGTTGAACAGGTGGTTGTCTCAGGAAGGTGTACAAGGTGATCACTGGTCTTCTGTGTTCAGCTTGTCTCTGATGAGCACGTGCAGTTGCCTCCGTAGTTGCTCCATGTCTTCTGCGGGGAGACTGTCGTGTTCTTGGGCACACTCAGTGGGGTGTTTGGCTGAGTGGTGCGGAAGTGGGTTTCGTTGTCGCTTACCCACATAGAATGCTTTTGGATGCACTCGTTGATTCCAGTTGTTTCCTTCTGGTGGGTCCCATGACTTTTCCATGTGGTTGGAGTGGTAGAAGTCATCGGCATGGGAGTCACGTTCTCTGTGCTCCTTACGAAGGACTGTGGAGTTGTCATGTCACTGGGTGTCTTCCAGTGCAAGGCTTGTGTCTTGGCTGAAGGAGTTTGGACCTGTGGATGTTTTCAAACCTTTCTTGGAGGACATTTTTTGTTTGATGTAGGCCTTGTGTGTCAGGTCACGTAGCTCCTGAATTTTCATTGTGCCTGGGCAGGCCATGATGCCAAGATGATGACTCAAACCAGGGTGCAGGTTTCTCAGGAAGAGGGTTTTGAAGTTCACATCCTCTTCAAGTTCAGGTTTGTTATGTCCACCTAAATATGCTTGTCGAAAGCGGTGGTAATAGGCTTGGGGAGTCTCTTGACGACATTGTTTGGTTTCCAAGGCGATTAACACACCGTGTTCTGACTCTAGACCTGTGAATTCTTTAATCAGTGTCTCACGTAGTAGCTGGTAGTTTGACATGACATTAGCAGGTTGTCGGTCTAGGAAGCTTCGTACCTCTGGACTGGATGTGGATCTGAGGAGGTAAAACCTGTCTCTGTCAGTCATATGGGGTCTCATCTCGAGGTGGAAGTCGATATCTCGGAGGTAGGCCTGGATGTCGGGACCCTCTGGGGAGTTCGGGTTGAACTGAGTGATATTCTTAACCAGCTGGTTGAGATCTTTAACGGTCATCCCATGTGCAGCTTGTGCGTCTGCCTGGATGAGCTCCCTTCGTTTGTTGGCAGTGAACAGTTCTGTGGTGAAGGCCGGTGACGTTTTGGGTTGTGGCCATTCACTTCTGTCACTGTATGCTAGTTCTGGGATGGAGGACTCTGTTCTGCTCAGCAGGGGTGATGCTGAGGGAGGTCTCTCCCTTCTTGGCTCTGGTTTCTGTTGGAAAATGTGCTGGAGTTCATCTCTGACCGCGTAGAGCTCGTCGTTGGCGGCGTCTCGCTGTTGGATCAGATGGTCCATTTCAACGCTGCACCTTTGCAGGTGGTCTTCCAGAGCAGTGATTTTAGAGTTCTTACTTTCAATGTCAGCTTTGGCTTTCTCTAACTGATGTTCAACAGACTGGAGTTGGTTAACCAGGTGTTTTTGGACAGTCTTTGACTCTTGTTTGTCTTGAGCTTCACCTTTGAGCTGGTCTTTGCAGTGTTGAGTGTGCATCAGCTCTCTCAGGAACTCGATGGTCTTGGAGTCATCCTGGACTTTCACTTCCAGCTTGTCTATGCGGTTCTGGGCACGTGTCAGCTCCTCCTGTAGGTGGGTGACGTGCTGGTGGCTTAGGTTTAGCTGGGCTGTGAAGGCATTGCTTAGGGAACAGGTTATCTTGGTTAGTTCCACGTGGTTTTGGTTCTGGCTTGAATCATGTGTCAGGAATCTTCTCAGAATTATGATTATTATTAAAAATAATAACAGTTCAATTGTCTTTGGTGTGAGGCAGTCTGTAATGCCTCTGAGCCAGGCGTCCACGTCTTCCCGTTGGGCAGTGGGGTTTGTCGTCCACGACATGTTGGCACGCTTGGTGAAGAGACTGACACAGATCTGTGTGTATAAGCCTATATGTGGTTGAACGGCTAAGTGTCGTTTCAGTAATTGTACACCAATAGTGAAGTGTCGTGATGACTAAGTGTTGGTCTAAGGGTACACAGTGAGGCTAGTGATGCGAAGATCTCGTCACTCAACTGGGTAAATGAAAGAGAGAGAAAAAGGTTAAAACAAATCTCAATGGAAAGAAACTTTTTTTTTTTCAATGGGAGAAATATTTTTATAAATATTTTCTATCAATGAAAAGCTGGTTTCAACTCGTGGGGTGAGGACTTAGTCGCTCAACTGAGTAAGGGACAAAGAGAGAAAAGTTAACAACCAATTTCAATGAGGGACAAAAAAACAAAAAGAAAATTATTAACTAGGGGAAGTATTAATTTCTCATAAATGTTTTTATCAATGAAAATCTGTTTCCAGAAAGGTAAACAATATTATTGCTTATGTTTGCGAGGAAAAATAATACAATAATGATGTTGATACCTCTTCTCTGAGTTTGACAGGATTGACACACACACCTTCAGTTCGACCGCTTATAGCAGGGGTTACAGCAGGGATGCTTTGAAGGCGGAGTTTGCTCAGCACTTGTCTCTGTTACTTGATCTTGGATAAGATGTCAAAGTTTAAATTGCGTTTACAAATGCAGGGAGAGTATGAAGAACACAAGAGGGTTTGATTAAAAATCAAATAACTAATAATCTGTTGGTTGGGAAAGATTATATTTGTCTCCTTTTAGAGTCGATTGATGGTTCTTCCAGGTTTTGTTCTCTACAAATGTGAAGAATAAGATGGAATAAAGCAGGACAGAACAGGAAAGACGTGATGAGGAAGAAATGAAGCAAGGAGGTTGGATCCCGCTACCTTTACGTCTACCACGAGTATAGAATTGATAGTTGAGGAACAACTAAACACACAAATAAACTTTTGTAAAAGACGAATGTCTCTGGTTTATTTGAAACTCGTATGGAGATGGTAATGTCCCCTATTGAAGCGTCCCGAAAATTAATTAATCAGAACAAATATAGTGGTTAAGTTTATAACCAACGCAAGGATAAAACGCAATGACAATAATGAGCAAGTCTGAGTCTAACACTATTTTTGTAATAGTAATAACAACTTTCAAATTTTAACTCTCAGAGTGCAAGACTTATTCACCTAAAGTGATTAGATCTCAACGAGAAATTTAGAAATTATGAAAATTATGAAATTAGAATTATTAAAAATAAATCTAGAAATCATTAGAAATGATCTGTCTTAACAAAAAAAATAGAATTTCAATTTTATTTTAATAGTTCCTTTTCTTTAAAATCAAATTCAAAATTGACAATTAATAATAGTAAACCAGTATTTTCTTTTTCAAGTAACATGCAGGTAAATTAATTAATAATTGTAAAAGGTAAAAGGTAAAAGAAAGAAGGAAAAAAAAAACAAACAGGTGTAAAAGGTCGAGGTGTTTAAATGGTTAAATCAATTTAACTTTGTTCAAACAGACACTGTAGTTAACTGCTGGGGTTAGTATTGATAACAGTGACTGATGCTAAAGGCTTTAGCACAGGCCTCAATGTAAACTGCTCAGGTTAGCTTAGCTTAGCTAGCGTTTGTTTACACCGAGGGTTGGGTCAAAGTTCACCCGGAAACGTTTGGCCAAGACTTCCGTGTCACGATCGTAACTATAGCGACCAAACGAACGCTAGTGGGCGAACCGGGAATTGCAGACAGTTGGAAAACAATTTGTTACAGTTCCATGCAATATGGGAGCATTTCAATGTCCACAGAACATGCATGTACAGTAACAATCGATCCTATTACGGGAAATGTCGGCGCATTTCACACTGTTCAAATAAGATACACCACTCGTAGCTGGGTTTACGACGTGGGGCTTCACTCAGTTTGTCAAGAGTGATATTAACTTTAAGCAAGCGACAGCTTTGCGTTATAATAGATGTAATTAGGACGACCTCGGCGGATCGTCTCTGTGCAAGTTTATCTAGGCACATAAAACAATAACTGTTGGTTCAGTTTCAATGGCAAGCTTTACTTGATAACGAATTTAAATAACCACTATTCAAATTACACTCGGACATGCGCAATGTTACACGAGAATTATTTGAACGGACACAAACAGATAAGATTAGTTAAGCCTCGCTGTTTATCACGGGGATCAGTGGGACACGCACTGAATCAGATAAATAAATATAAGGCTTATGACTAGCTTAGATGAGGAACACGCTCATCGCTCTGTGAGGAGAATATTAGTCCTTATAACGTTAGGGTTATTTTAATTACTGCAGTTTGATTTCGTTCAGTTCTCTAACTGATATAAACACACACACACACAACGTTACAGCTTTCCTGGAAGACTCTGGAACACGCAGAAATCGAACAGCTCTAACGAGGTATTTCTGGAAATGAGGAACACGCTCAATTCTTACCTTATCGTAGTGCGAGGTTTCATATCTTATTTACTGCAGTTAACAAGAGAGCAAATAGGGCGGCAGACTAGTCTTTTTAGCTTTCTCTGGGAGCTTCACTCACAGATAACAACAGCAGCAGCAGCATTCACTCAAACGGGGCGCGCGCTGCGCGCGTCACACACAGACTCTCAGAGAATCGGATCTCTCATCCGCACAATATGAAAAGATAAATCTTGATAATATTCTTACAATTTAGGTTGAACTGCCCGCATCCTCCACCAAATAATGTAGCGAACCTACATAATAATAATATACATAAAATGTATTTAAGGGGGCCGGAAGGCCAATTTAGCTCAAAGGGAATGATTCATCGATTTGCAATGAATCATTGACCGAATCACTATGGAACCGAGCAAATGACTCGTTTAGAGTTAATTTGAACGGGCCGTAATTTTAACCTTGGCAACAGATATAAATATCCAATCTATAGTGAAACACTATGTATTAGCAAGGTAACTAGATCGACAGTACAAGACATTAAATATGTAAGCACAACACAAGGTACATCTTTTCAAATATATGGACGACTTTATTAACTATTCTAAACACATAAAACTAAGGTCTAAACAATCACACACACACATTCATACAAGGCGCAAAGGAAGAGAGAGAAAGAGTGAGTTTTCAGAGTGAGAGGCACTTGTAAGACATAAACCTGAACGAACCACCAAGCATTAATTTAAACCTTCGTTTCTTAGACAGGTTATTACATGTACATTAAAAAGCACCAGGTCAGTTACAGTCTGGAGTACTTGCTTGTCCTTTGCGTTGCTTAGGCCAGGGAATTCCCTATTTGAGGTGCTTCGTCAAAGGGGTTTCCCGGCTGCGTGGCTGGTTGTCTTTGGAGTGCCTGGCTGGAGTTTCTGAACCGCCGGTCACGTGATGTGTTGGCGGATGGATGAACAAGAGTCTTTACAGTTCGAAGTGCGTTGCAGGAGAGACGTGTAAACGAACTTTACAGCAAAACTTAACTTAGAACGAGACTTTTAACGAGAAAATAAAATAAAGGAAGAAATGAAAGTAAGAGATGAGACGGCTTGAATGAAGCTGTTTAAACTCCGATCTTGATGGGTTTGTCTGCTGGTCTAATTTAACTTGGTCTGGTCGATGTAAAAGCGTACGAACATGAACACTCTCTTGCTGTTTGATCATAGAGAGAGGCACAAACTTAATTTAACACAGAACCGACTCAAAACCGACCTGAACCGAACCGAAACTGAACTGCTCTCTGAACGGCTCTCTGGACTGCTCTCTGAACCGAACTCAACTGAACTGCTTTGTTCGGGTCTTTAACTTAAAGTTAGTCCAACCTCTTTTGGAGAATTCTGGCCAATTGGACAATGGCATCATCTTAGGAGGTGGACCTCGTTTCTTCTTATCATAAATCAGGCGTTATCTATGATCTGCTTGCTCTCCAACACTAGCAGAGAACAAGAGACCACAGTTTAACATTATAGATTATTATAATCATACAAAGCATTTTACACAGATTTCACTCAAGCCATCTTAAGAATTAAGAATATATGATCTCACTGATATCAAACAAGACACACTTTCATTCATCCATCTAAAGTAACAACATTTGCATGACTTGTATGCTATCTAGTATAATAGACACATACATAGCTACAATATAGGATTAGGTAGTGGAACAATGTTTGATTATAAGTTCGTCAAGAATAGTTCTGGGATGAGTTTATGCATTTTTATATGAGAAGTCTCTTGACTCTGTGGGTTTTAAGAGGTCTCAACAATGAGGTCATTCAAAAGTCTTCAAGCAGAGGGAAGTCTGTTTTACATCTCGTGGTCCTGGGATCAAACACCTCGGTCGTTATCTTAGTGGGTCCATCTCTGAACCAATCGGTGTTTTCCAAACTATCTAACGTTGTCAACATTCATCCAGTTGAGCACATCACTTTGGGGCCAGCAGAGTCATAAAGTCCTTTCTGAGGGGGTCTATTGTTGACTTAGCTGGAGCCGGGATCTTTTATGGCTGAATTAGTGATTGAGTTCCGTTTGGATGAATCAAATGGAAGATTCAGTTGTGTTTGGTTCACCCTCATTCTCTACATTTTCAAGAAAGAGATGCTGTTTGTTTGTACATAGCCTACCTGTGCTGTATTGTGTGGTATCCTTTTAAACTATGAGTGTTTACATTACATGAATTACATTTACTTTAATCAAATATAATTTTATCAAGTATAATTTTAGCATAAATGAGGCAGAAAATGCTACTGATAACACAGTCATAGTGTACTTGACTACTTTTTAAATAACCATTATTTAATTGTTTTATAAAGGTACTGTTAACAGAGTTAAAATATATTTGAAATAAATGATTTACTATATTAAAAATATGTGAGCAATACATACATATGATTTGTATATATTCTTATATTTTAAATAATTTATACGTGTATTTAAAAATCCATTAAAAATGGGTTCAATAGTACTAAAAGGATAACAAAATAATAAAAAAATAAAGCTGAAATAGTATGTTAAAAGCATATTTTAGTTAATCTTAAGTGTGTGTCAAAATAGCAGAGTTGAGTACACATCTTAAGAAGTACTAAAGTTAAGCTTTTAGTATATTAAGTACAAAATTAGTGCGCGAAAATAGAGCACTTTAAGTACATTATGGAAGTGTACTAAGTGCACTTAAATAATGTATTTTAGTGTACTTTTTTGACAAAGGAATACACCTTAAGTATAATATATACATATAATATATTATTATTATATTTTAAATAATTTATTAGTATAATTAAAATGCATTAAAAATGGGTTTTAGATATACTAAAAGTGGTAAGAAAATAATTTTTTTTAAAGGTTCAAATAGTATATTAAAAATATATTTAAGTTCATCTTCAGTGTGTGTCAAAATAGCACAGTTGAGTACACTTAGTTGATCTTAAGTTTATCTTAAGAAGTACTAAAGTTAAGCTTTTAGTATATTAAGTACAAAATTAGTGCGTGAAAATAGAGCACTTTAAGTACATTATGGAAGTGTACTAAGTGCACTTTAATGTATTTTAGTGTACTTTTTTTGACAAAGGAATACACCTTAAGTATAATATATACATATAATATATTATTATTATATTTTAAATAATTTATTAGTATAATTAAAATGCATTAAAAATGGGTTTTTAATATGACGCGTACAGTTACGGCCATAGACATCATATAGGTAGACGCCCTATCGACCGCTACTGCCTATTGGCACGGACGTGAATTGGAGCCGCCATCATAAACCGGTCATCCGCTCTGCTCAGTGTAATCTGAATGGCAGGTGAAACGAGCTGTCAGCGCATTCAATTAATCATATCTCACTGAATGAACTGATTTTCACGCGGGTTTTTTTTGCTGCAAAGGTCATTCATGTAGCTATGATACATGACACATGGTTCGGCGTATTTTAATATCCATAGTAGGCTTAACAGTAATATAATATTCTGCTATAAGATATAAAGTGACCAGACACAATATGTGTGATGAATGATATAATGTATTTTATAAATCACACACTATAAATATAATAAAGAAGCAGAAACAGATAGTTGCAGTAAAATAAGATATTTTAATAAGTTGAAGAAACAATTTCTGCTTTGTGACACGCACATACACACGAATAGACACTCTCTCTCACGCAGCCACCGAATCCACCGAACGCAGCCACCTGTAATAAAAAGTGAGAAGAAGCTTTTCAACGTGTTTGCATCAGTAATTTCTAAAAATTAAATTCGGACAACGTTAAGCCTATACCTTTTTTATTATATGTGGATGTGGGAGGGGAAAATGTCGAGACTAAAGCCCTATTCGGATTAACTTTATAAGGGTAGATGGAGTAAGTTAATGTAATTTTACCACAGGACTTCTGTAACATCAATAGCCAAATCGCATGTGATAAGATATAGGTTATCAATAAAACTAGAAGTTGGAGGGGTAACTCAAATACGCATCGCTGTCCTGCGTGTATTACATTGCTTCCTGATATCATGTGCAAACACAAATAACCTATACAACAGGGGCCTGTACCATGATGGTAGTTAAACAAACTCAGGGTTACAGGATGAGTTTTGAGTTGACAAAACCAAACCATGCTTTGTTGGTACCATGATGCTGATCATCAACTTTCTCTGTCAACTCTGGCTGTTTGCTACTGATGTCACACCTAAACTCCTAAACTCAGGATCAAAGCCTATCACATGCTGAGAAAGAGTGAAACATTTAAAACTCATTGAAATTCATTTTTCGTGAGAGACGCAGCGCAATTCACTTATTAAATAAAGTATTAAAATGTTACGATTTTAAACAAGTTTACACAGCAAGAAGAAAATAGCCTTGCTGTCTATAAAAGAGGACAACTAAAAGACAGGGTTTGACATGCGTTTTCTCTTGTTTGGTGGGCGTGTCAGAACTGCAGTCCAATCAGCAGCAACATGTATATAAAGCACGCGGTATTAAAGTGAACGCGCACAATGGAAGTAATTTACAAATGTGTTCGATACGCAACAACTGAGGTTATTAGAAGACATGTTTGTCGTAAGTTTTATTGTAAAAATATAGGATATCAACATAATGATGTAGTTGTTTATATTTTTAGTTTATTTGCAAGTGTATGACATTTGGTATAAAAATAAATAATGCATGTAAAGTACTTTTCCTAAAAATGAGAAAGAAAATACAGGTTATGAATAAAACAGTATGAACAACAAATAAAGTTAGTATGTGAGGCAAAATAGATGTGTTTTAGTCTTTATTAGGTAATGTGCTTCCATTTCAGTTTCCACAAATCCCTTCACTCGATTGGGATGTTCTCTTGTGTTCTGGGCGGCAAGTGCAGTAACTGTAACATCGGGCATATTTTGTAGTATTAAACACATATTTATACTGACTTCATCAGGCTCAGAAAATTCTTCCCAAAGAACACAAAAAGCCTTTTCAGCTGCCGTAGTTGGAACTCTTGCGTCATCACAACAGTGCGTTCAATGCGTCACCGTTTCTGTTTAAAAAACGTTCTGCAACGTTTTGTCGGCGCTGAACGCAGCCCTGGTTAGCCGTGGAGTGTGAGTTACTATGGCGATGAACACTGCTAAAAGCCAAACCACTTTCATGGTGCCTAAAACCCAGGGTTGGCGAAAACTAAACTGAAACATAGCTGGCTAGCCACCTAAACTGGCTTCATGGTATAGGCCCCAGGGCAGTTGAATCCTTATCTGATAACCTAGAAGCTCTTGTAATTATTACTTTAATAAGAGCAGTTTATTAATTTAATAATAATACTTAATAATTATTACAGTTACCCCACCTCTCCATGCCGGGTGAACACCGGCTGATGCAGTAAACAGCATTTCACAACGATTTCAGTACAGTAATAGCAAATATCCTTGCTCCTTCTCGATTATCTGGTAATATTCTATTCACAAAATACAACCAATTGTACGGTAATGTTAAGACTTACTTGTGAAAAGCCCTATTTTCGATGGTCCGGCGATTAGAACAGGAAAATTCTCCACAATGCTCTGGCATCTTATCTGCTGCCACGCAACAAAACTAGAAATACGACCGGTTCAAGATGGCGGCCGGATTTCTCGGTTTCCAGCGGCCAATAGGGCTTCTAGTCTCTATATGATTTCTATGGTTACGGCAGGGCCGGCCCAGCTATCAGTAGCCTACCTGAGAAAACGTTTTGGAAAAGACGGGCTATGGACCCAACCAACTCTATTTGGGAGGGGAGAACTCGCTCACATGGTACAACCAATGCATAGGCTGCGCGCTGTGAATGCGGATAGACAACGTGAAAAAAAAATGAATAATTTCCTCGACCGGCCCAAAAGTGAAGCGGCCCACCAGGAAATCTCCCGATTCTCCTGATTACCCACTCCGGGCCTGTATATATATATATATGAGAGAGAGATCTCTGCCCAGTTCAGGCAGTCAGAACAGCTCTTCGTATTCTTCAGTGGCCGCACCAAAGGGCTTCCGGTCACAAAGCAGAAATTGTCCCGCTGGACAGTGGAGGCCAGTGCTTCGCTGGGTCTTCAATGCCACAACAGCATCAGAGCACACTCCACCAGAGGCATGGCCTCCTCCTGGGCATGGTCCAGTGGAGTGTATTGGCTAAATAGACGGCCGGCTGGTCCTCGCCGTCCACCTTAGCAAGATTTTACAACTTGAAAGTCCCTGCGCTGCAGGCACGAATCCTCTCTGTCTAGTTGGAGTTGACCTCTGAATGAGCTTGACCCTCCATTACCTTTCTGGAGACTCCGACCACAGTCTGAGCCCCTTCTGATCGGGCGCAATTCTGCCCTCTCTTAGCCCTACTGCCCTCAGGGCCCTTTTTCAAGTGTCCTGGGTTAGGGCCGTAGAACATGACGTTCTGCTTGAACACACCACGGTCTGATTGGACTTGTTCCCCATAGTGTCTAGTGACGGAATTTGAGTAAACGCTTCGAAAGGGAACGTCTCGGTTACTAATGTAATGACGAACGCCAACTACACAATACTCGTTCCCGTTATCTCAGGGAACCGAGAATTAATACCAGTATGCTAATTATGGGTAGTGTTATGCTACGTTCACACCGGACGCGAATAGCGCGTCAAATTCGCGCCTACCGCGTCTAGTTATACGCTTGACCACTTTGAATCCATTCGCGCGTCAAGAGCGAAATTGACGCGCGTAAAAAACAAAAGTTTGAAGCGAAATTAACGCGCATGTGGATTTTTTGCTGATTTGCTGCGCGTCAGATTCGAAACCCGTTGGCGGCCATCTTTTTATATGTTGATCGAGCATTCATCGAGGGAGTCACCGCTCTGTATTTGCTCTGAATACAGCATATATTCTGAATACGAGAGCAGAACGGTGGCGTAGGGCTAATCGTCGCCGTATTTGTGTCCACCAGACCCTTCAAAGGCGAACCCAGTGTGAGTTTCACCATTTGCTCGCTCCAGGAGCTGTGCCTGGATGACGGCCGTTGTCAGCGGTACTTCCGCCTGTCCCGCGCCCAGCTTGATGACCTGTTGTCCCGCATCGGAGCGAGGATCACCCTCGCCCTCATCCACCTAATCTGTCATTTATTTTTGCTTTGATGATAAATGGAGCCAGCCTCCAAAAGTGATTTTATCTGTCCTGTGATTTTTTTCTCTCTCTCACACATCACTGTCCAGACACGAACTTATATGTTGGTTGTCTTTACATTATAATAATATTTAATATAATCTAGATATGGAATAAATAGCATTTAATACAAAATGAATGTCTCATAGGCCTATATTGAAATCAAGTTTTATGTGATAAAATATAATTGAAGTATCCAGATACTTCACCACATGACAGCAGCAAGAGGCTAGGCTCCTGATTGGTTAACGCGGCGCGAATTGACGCAGAAGTTCAGATTTTTCAACTCGGGCGGCAGACGCGAATTCGCGTCAAACGCGTGAATGCACAAAATGCACCATTCGCGCATAACACGCATAACACGCATAACGCGCATAACGCACCAGACGCTAAATTCGCGCGAACTTGACGCGCGAATGAGGCGTATTCGCGTCTACCGCGCCACGCTCTACAGCTCATTCGCGCCGCAGGAATTTTTTACGCGCGTAACGCGTCTTTGCATTGACTTAACATTGAAATCACTCGCGCCTGACGCGCTATTCGCGTCCGGTGTGAACGTAGCATTAGGTTTAGGGGTGGACATAGGGTTGGGACAACATTTTTGGATAGAAATGTTATTCCAGTATCAGCAAAATGTTGAGCCAGGAACATGTCTTACGTGGCAAAATCACAGTGACCTTGCAAAATTATTCACTGTTTTGAAACCCCACATGCTGGTGATATAAGGAAGCAGCAGACTCAAGGGGATCCATTTGAAGATTTTATTAGAGTAGTCAAACAGGCAGGAATCAACACCAGCAAACAGGGCAATATAGAAAAGGCAGAGACAAACCAGGTAACAAGCAATGGTCGGGGCAGGCGGCGAGAAGCAAGGTCCAGTAACAATCCAAGTCCAGATAGGTAGAGAACGATCAGAAACGGGGTTCACAGTCCAAGGACAAGGTAATTAAAAATCCACATGAATAACCGCTCGGTAGTGATAGCCAGGGCAAATCAAGACTTTGCACTGGTGTAATGCGTGGAAGTGGTTTATAAGTGTGTGTGTGTGTGAATGAGATTCAGGTGTGTGTGAATGAGATTCAGGTGTGTGTGAATGAGATTCAGGTGTGTATGCAATCAGTCCCAGGTAAGAGGCATGATGGGAATTGGAGTTCGGTAATGTTTATATTCCGGAGACGGCTCCCTCCGGTGGTGCAGAGGAGGCAGAACGGGAGCCTCTTCTGTAACAGGTGACGCCTGCTGGTCAGAATGGTGTAAATACAATGAAAACTCAGCTCAAACATGCACAAAAACACATTTTATACTGTAAAACTGCAAATGTTTATGCATACTTGCCAACCTTGAGACCCCAGAATTCAGGAGATATTCAAAGTGGGGTGGTTGGTGGGGGGGGGGGGGGATATATATATATATATATATATATATATATATATATATATATATATATATATATATATATTTTTTTTTTTTTGTATAATGGAGAGCAATTTTCACTGACAGCAGCCACGAATTACTTACAAGATAAGTGTAAATACAAAATACATAGGCTACTTTATCCGTGTTTCTGCTTGTGCTTTCATCACACATCAGCAGGGCTCTGAAGTGTCACGCATTGAACGTGACAGTCACTCATTTCGGTCTTTTGTCACGCTCTCCCGCCACACATTGTATTTCTCACGCTGAAAAACTATTTGTAATATATTAATGCAGCAGCGCCCAAAACTCTGGCCGCGCCGCTCTCACTGTGGAACCGGCAGGAATCAAGCGCGTCTGATTCGTCTGGTGTTGTTAGCAGGCTTGGGAGGGTTACTTTAAAAATGTATTCCGTTACAGTTACAAATTACTTCATAAAAAAAGTATTCAGTAACGTAATCCAAGTACCACAATATGAAAGTAATGTAACTGATTACTTTTGGATTACTTCAAGGACAGATATTATTTGAAAAAAAACAAACTTTTATTTATTAAGAATTTCACAGCCCTCAGCCCTGAATAAATATTTATGTAAAGGCAGACATCGAGTGGCTACAGTATTACAGATTATTTTGTTTTATTTTTAAGTTGACAAGGACAAGGAAAAAATAAAATGGATATTTCTTCAACAGGACAATAGAGAATGCAAACATGCTTCTTTAGGTTGGATGTCGAGTCCTTCGATAAAGAAAGTGTTTTCAGTGCTGGAAGGCACAGTTTGCACTGTACAACCATGTTGTTGGCATTTTCTTCTTTATAAACAAAATAGCAGCGGAATTTCCAAGAAATTAAAGCATTTTTACCCGTGGGCAGCATCGTTTCTAGCAGCAGTGATTGTGTCTGACAGTGATGCTGCGCGGGTCAATGTATAAATAACCCGCACTCGACCGACGGTTTCAACTAACCCGCCCGCAACTCGGACCAAAAAAAAAAAAAAAATGTTTGCCCTTAGGAGCGCAAACTGTTCTTTTTCTGAATGCTGTATAGCCTAGTGTTATGTAGCCTAATAAAGGCTTGATTTAGGCTATTCATTTATTTCGTTTCATTTTCTTAACGATTATCTGCATGTGTTTATCCAGTCTACGTGCGTCTCTCCTCCGACTTTCCCAATAAAAATCCCGCCCCCTCTCAGAAAATACATAAAACTGACATTACTGAGATACCGTATGCATTATTAAAAGTAGCCTATTAAAATGGTACAATGGCATTTTTCAGTTCAACGTGTTGGGAAATCGGGCATTTTGTCCCACGTCAGCATTTATGCAAAAGTTAATAACGCGCAACATTCAAAAGGTAAATAAGGATTTCCCACTTGTATTAGTAGGTATTTGCGGAGCTTCCACTGCCCAGTCTTCACCTTTTCTCTTGCCGTCTTCATCTCTACCTGCAGACTGAGCTCGTGCGTCATCTTCACGCCAGTTTCAGCCAATAAAGGCCTATTTCATAGAAAATTGTGTCTAGTAGCTAGGCTACTATTTAAATTAGAAAGATTTAATCTTTATTTCAAACGTATCATTAAAAATACTTGTGGAAGACTTGTAACCGCGGCTCATTTTGGATCAACCCGCGCATCACTGGTGTCTGAGGAGATTGTTGTAGAGAGCTGTTATTTTGCGCATGCACCAGCGGCGGGTGGCACTCTTGAGTCATTAATCAAGCAACGCTTAATATAGTGTTATTATGCCAAAATACAGATTTATTTCGTTTTAAATGAAACCATTGTAATCCTGAAAGTATCCCCCCTTTTTTAAAAAGTAACTATAATCTGATTACTACGTTTTTTGACGTAACTGTAACTAATTACAGTTACTGGATTTTTGTATCCTGATTACATAACGCCGTTACATGTATTCCGTTACTCCCCAACCCTGGTTGTTAGCCAATCAGAAAATAGCACTATTGTTTCTAAGTAAGATTTAACGCAACAACCAATGACACCCCGTCGGCTGGGTGTCTCTCTCGCACCCGCACTCGGAAATCGGGAGAAATTCGGGAGAAAGGTCGGTCCGGGAGATTTTCGGGAGGGGCTTTGAAATTCGGGAGTCTCCCGGAAAAATCGGGAGGGTTGGCATGTATGTGTTTATGAAGTGTAATATATTCAATGCAAGTAACAAATCATCTTATAACATTAAATACTAAGTGTCTGTATAATGTGTACAAGCTCTTGTTTTGTTTGTTTTAATCAGACCAATAAGAAACTATAAACTACAACTCTTTCCTTTTATTATACAAATGTGTCATTAAAAATTTCTACAAATGTATAAAACTGATCTTAGATCATAGACATTGGTTCAATGGTTCACAGAGATCATCGTCTCCTAGCGGCGAACCATTGGAATTTCAAAACCGTTATGACAAAGTCTTGTTTACTGAAATCACATGAATAACCCCATCAAACCCATGACTGTGGTGTTTAGTGGCGTGCTTCACCAGTAAAGACCGTCATATTCATGTCAACTCTCTGTTGTATTTGCACACTAAGCACATAATGAGATAGACTTCTTCTTTCTGGTCCAGATGCGGAGGTGGAGGTACAGACAGAGTCTGACATTGTGACGGAGGGAGAGTGGATTTTGTTTATCTGCGGTTCATGCATCCCCTCCATGAGTGTACCAACCTACATCTGGAGGAAAGATGGGCGTCTGCACAGTCAGCGCCATGGGGAAAACATCCTTGATCTGGAGTCTGTCGGGCTGGAGGACAGGGGGCGATATTTATGCACCATAAGCGGCCATGAGGGACTCAACTCCACACCTGTTGACATCACTGTAAGACCTGGATGTAAGTGAGCTGAGCGCTTTTATAACTTTATTTTGAAACGCCTCACATGTTCCTCAGAAAATGTAGAAATTTCTTTAGAATGAAATGTCGATGAAAGTTGTGAGGAGTGTAGCAGTGGCTCATGAACAATGGCTACGTTCACACTGCAGGCTGAAACCACCCAATTCCGATTTTTTTGCCCCTATGCGACCTGTATCCGATCTTTTCATGACAGTCTGAACGACACAGATCCGATCTTTTCAAATGCGACCCAGGCCCAGAGGTGTATAAAGTACTCAAAATTGTTACTCAAGTGGAAGTACAAGTACTGAGGGAAAATTTTACTCAATTACAAGTAAAAGTATCTGGCCAGAATTGTACTTGAGTAAAAGTAAAAAAGTACCACATTAAATTTGTACTTGAGTATTAAAGAAGTAAAAGTAACAGCAAGAATGAAAACTAGAGATTCCCGTTTAAGCTTTTAATATCTTAAAAAATAAAGTGAATGAACCACATACAAGGTTTTATCCTGCTTTAGAACTGTATTTAGTTATCAAACTTTAAGAAATGCCAGTACACAACATGCTACTCAAAGTTGTAAAACCTTGCATTTAAGTTAAAGGATTAGTTCACTTTTAAAAAACTTTTGCTGATAATTTACTCACCCCATGTCATCCAAGATGTCCACGTCTTTCTTTCTTCAGTCGAAAAGAAATTAAGGTTTTTGATGAAAAGATTCCAGGATTTTTCTCCATATAATGGACTTCAATGGGACCCAAACATGTTTCAAGGTCCAAATGAGAGTTTCAGTGCAGCTTCAAAGGGCTTTAAACCAGATGTGACGTCACGTAATACGCAATTACGTTGAAAAGGTCGCGCTTCTGTCCTGACGAAAATGTTCTTTTAGCCTTTTTAATATTAAAACACCCAGGATAGGCACACGAAATGGGCATTTTAAACGATAAACTGACACAAAGACATTTGAATATGTGTATATGGTCCTGCTTCCTCACATTTGTAAACACTGACTCGGTACTTCCGCCTACGCGTGACCTTTTCAACGTAATTGTGTATTACGTGACGTCACAAACGTGCATCACAGAACAGAGCAAGGCGAGCATATGTGCTTTTAAAACTTAAACTTTTTGATTTATTTTTTAAATGACGATGGTTTCGCTAGATAAGACCCTTATTCATCGTCTGGTATCGTTTAAAGCCCTTTGAAGCTGCACTGAAACTGTCATTTGGACCTTGAACCGTTTGGGTCCCATTGGCAGAATAAATAACATTTAAATTAAACTGGGCATCAGCGCAATTCAATTAGTTTGGTAATAGCAAGGGAAAATAGAATGAAGTGATCTCCAAAAAAGAAGTACTTTTTGATTGTAAATTAAATTGTAAGGAGTAAAAAGTACTTTTTTTTCTTAAAAAATGTAATTAAGTAAAAGTAAAAGTATTGATTTTTAATTGTACTCAAGTAAAGTAAAAATCCCCCAAAATAGTACTTAAGTACAGTAATCAAGTAAAATTACTCAAGTACTTTACACCTCTGCCCAGGCCTCTTGGGTATGTGGTCCAAATCCGATACGTATCCGATCTTTTGAAATGCGACCTCAATCTGAACGGCCAGGTCGCATGTATCCGACCCGCATGCCGTTGATATGCGACAAACGTCATAATTCTGCGTTGAAGTAGGCAGGAATGAGAAGATAAACAAGTTAGCTATCGTACGATAGCACCGATAGCACGCACCTGTCAATACACTCCAACGCGTTGCACTGTTATGGTCCGCCACAGACGTGTCTCTTCCCGTGAGTTAATCGAAGGCGCTCAAACGCTCTCCTTCTTAATTTTCTTCTTAAAATGAAAAGATTGTAATTGTGCTGGCTCTGTTGGGAAAATAACTTTAATATTGCTAAACGAGCTCCACTGTTGACATTCATGCTTAGGTACTTCCGCAAACAGCAAGTGACGTCGTTGACCGTTGAGTACTCTTCTGCGCATGCGGGTCACTTCTGGGTCATTTCACGTTCACACAGGAGATCACAAAAGGTCGCATTTAATTGGAAATGTGAACGGCCTTGCAAAAAAATCGGATTTTTTCAAAAAATCGGAATTGAGCATTAAGCCCTGCAGTGTGAACGAGGCCCATGTTACTTAAACTCGTTGAACTACATCCCAAACTCTTGAGTTTACAGTTATGTGTGCTGAAAGAAGGAAATTATTGTTATTCTTTAGTGCACAGTTTATCTAAGCCATCTTATTGGTCATCAAGTATCATCAGTCCCTTTCACTGTTGTAATTTTAAATAATGCTTACAAAGTATAATATCATTTAACCTGGAACATGATTGAATTGAGTTGAATTTTGCTGCATGTTTTCACACTTGTTTGTCTCTTTCAGATCCACCAAAGAACGTCTCAGTGTGGGTCAGTGGGTCTGGTGTAATAGTGGAGGGAGATTCAGTGACTCTGAACTGCATCAGTGACTCAAAACCTCCTGCAGAAATCAGCTGGTTCAAACCAGGAATATTTCTGCAATCTGGCGACACCTACAGCATCACTAATATTAAATCTGAGGCCAGTGGAAACTATTATTGCTCTGCTAGAAATAAACATGGATCTCAGGCCTCTGCTGCTGTGAACGTGAATGTCATGTGTAAGTCTGCCTTGATTTTAGATCAGTTCTGGATGATTATTTGCTCAATTAATGCATGTCATTTGACACTTGTTTGTCTCTTTCAGATCTTCCGAAGAGCGTCTCAGTGTGGGTCAGTGGGTCTGGTGTAATAGTGGAGGGAGATTCAGTGACTCTGAACTGCAGCAGTGACTCAAACCCTCCTGCTCTGAACTTCAGCTGGTTTAAGGAGAATGAAACCTCAGCTGTTGGATCTGGACAGAGTTTCAGCATCTCCAGCTTTAACTCCAGTTTCAGTGGACGCTTCTACTGTGAGGCTCAGAATAAATATGGATCTCAGAGATCAGCGTCTGTTTCACTCACTGTTAAAGGTATTTAAACAGACACTCTTTCAGTTTCTTCTGTCTCACGTGTGAAATGATCTTCATGATCATCTTGTTTCAGGGGTTCAGAGAGATGCTCTGCTCACAGTCTCTGGGATCGTGGCGGGATGTGGAGGATTGATCTTCATCATCATCATTGTGTTCATAAAGTGACTAAATGCACACTAAATATAAAGTCTATTCACAAAAAAAAATCAACTGAATCAATCTCACATATAAAGCAAATGGACGCAATTCCAAGCCTTTTCTTTTTTAAATATATATTTATCATTTTGTCTCTGTTTTCAGGAGGAAGAAGAGGAGAGAAGGTGGAACTGAAGACGAGAATCAAAAGCAGGCGAGTCTGCAAACACACCTCGATCTACAACTGCAATACAGTGTGACTGTATATTTGCATTGCACTATGAATACAAGAGTGTATGTGTAAGTGTATAAATGTTTCTCTATAGGTGGCTGACGCGAGTGATGATACATACACAGCTCTGGATCCAGCGTCCAGAACATCTGCTGACGTTTACAGCACAATCACAGTCAGTAAATGTCTCAGACACACTTTTACACTCAGATTCAGCAGATCCACACATAAACAGGCTGTTGTTGATCTGTCTCTCACAGTGTGTTCAGTCCAGAGCTCCTGATGACACCTACACGACTCTTGAGCTTCAGTCCAGATCTTCTGAATATGAGACTCTAGCAGTGACTTCAGCAGATCCACATTAAACTGTATTACTGCTAATATGCAGGAACATCTGATGCTCCTCACACTGATAATCCATCGTTTTGAGCTCATAAACATCATTTCATTATCAATAATATTCTGATTTCTGTGTATATTATAAATGAGTTTATTAGAGTGTTTTTGTATTAGTCTTGCAAATCTATATTTTAGCTTGCATATGTATGTCAATTGCACAGCTAAACAGTATTATAATGTTAAACTCAGTATAATCTGTATCTGAATGTATTAAAGTCTCTAGTGTCTCTGTCTGACTCTGTTGACTGGATTTTGTTCTACTGTATATTTAATGGAGGAACTTAATATTTTTTGTATTGTTTAAAAGCATCTCAAATAAACATGGATCCCGTCGCTGATGTGTATTTTATCATTATAACAGATATTTCATGTGTGTGTCCAGACTGCCATGGATATTAGTCACACTAATACGTGTTGCCTATAAGCATTTTTATTAAAGGTGCCCTAGAATGTGAAATTGAATTTATGTTGGCATAGTTAAATAACAAGAGTTCAGTACATGGACATGACATACAGTGAGTTTCAAACACTATTGTTTTCTCCTTATTTAAATCTCGTTTTTAAAAAACACCCCTGAAAAACAGGCGAATCTCCACACAATACCGACTGTGACGCAACAGTCGGGGATCACGCCTCCAAAGATTTGCATATGCCAGCCCTCAATGACAGGCACTGCACAGCCGAACCATCAGAGCAAGCGAGGAGGATCAGAGAGAAAATGGCAGATCATGGAAATAAATGCTATGTTCCAGGCTGTGCAGGGGATGTGAGGTCTTTTCATACCCTTCCCACAGAAAAGAAATGTCAACAGGCGTGGTTGATGTTTATATATAATCGGATAACAGTTTAATTCAAAGTTGTTAGTTTGCTCTGCCCATTTCACCACGGACTTATTTTCGAACCTGGGACAATTTCAAGCTTCTCTCAGCGTCTCAAACTGAAGAAGGGGGTAATTCCAACTATATTCCCGCAACCGGTAAGTAGTGATTTTATTAAAGATAATTTACACTGTGTTAGATCCAGCGCAAGATCCTAGTACAGTAATAGCAAACTCCAAGTAACGAGCATACATAACTAACGTTAAATAGGCTAATTCTCAGTGAATAAACTAGGGGTGGGACAATACAGGTACCTCACGATTCAATTCTGTGGCGATATGTGGTCCACGATATGATAATATCACGATTCGCGATATCTACGATATTCAATATATATTGGAAGAAATTTCATTAACGATATATCACGATATATGTGACTGAAAAGAAAAAGAAGGAATAAGGAAATAAGGAAATTTTATGCATTTATTAATGCCAACATTTCCAACATTGTGCAAAGAAATATGCATTTGCATAATAACTCACTGCCTCCTGGTCTTAAATGTAAACACTGTACATCTAGACAGATAAAAGTGCATGAACATTACAAAACAACATGAACATTAACATGTGTAAACCATAATACTGAAACGTCAGTAGTAAGTTACTGTAAACAGTGGACACATCAAGGCATATTCTTCTTGAGCTGCTGAGGTGCTCCTGCTGAAGAATGTGCAAATTCTCCTAATTCTCCCGAGCAGTCGGGCGACATTTGGCAGTTTAAAGCCCCGTTCACACCGCCAGCGATTTTGTCGCTACATGTCGCTATAGTCTCTGTACTGTGAAGTCGCTTGTGGGCGTTCGTAGTGCTGCCGCTCTACTGTTATTGGTAGACTACACGTCTGGCCATATCTATACAAAATACCATCAGAAGTGATATATATATATATATATATATATATATATATATATATATATATATATATATATATATATATATATACAACTATATATTTTTTTATTTGACTAGGAATTAGGCTCAAAAGAAACAGTAGCTATGTTGTTGGGAGTGTTTTTATATTACCACAGCAGTGTTCAGTGGATATAAATCATTTACAAGATTAACGATCGATCAATCGACAAATTAAACTCACTCATTCTGTCATATATTACTAAAACGTCATTTGAATTTGACAAATAATCAATTTTCTTGTCCCTAATAGTCAACATAATGCAGGGGAAACTGTAAAATGAACTGCAGCAGTGCTAAACGTAAACGTGCATCATAAAATTACAACACTCGAACTATAAATGTATGAATTAAACTCACTGAGACTGTCGACAGTTTCTTTTCCATGCCTCATTTTATTATATCCATGATGTATGTGGTTACAGTCAAATCAGATAAAACAGTGAAATCTCCGTCGAACTCCTCTGTCTTGCCTGAACTCGAGACGGTGACGTGAGCTCCACTGAAAGTCTACTTTCCTATTGGTTGTCGCTCGTGAAAATCGCTTCACATTTGCATAAAGTTGAAATTTCTCAACTTTTGTCGCTTGTCTCTTGTCGCTTGACACGCCCACATTCTGTCGCCAACGGTCACTGTCGCTCGTGTCGCCGGATGTCGCCAGCGCTCCATTGAAATGAATGGGATCATGTCGCTTTGTCGCTGCGTGTCGCTGGCGGTGTGAATGGGGCTAGGGCACGCACCGCGAGATTTAAAACATGAGCGAAACAGCGAACGTGCGGATATCCAGCAATCTCAACAGCTACGGACCTACGGACATATTCGCTGCGTTGTCAGTCACCACTGCTGGCTCTTTCTCGTGAGCTTTTTTTTCTCTGCAATTCTCTGTTGTTGTTAGTTAACTTGTGTTCTTCACCGGCCGCTGTTTGCGCCACTTTACCCCTATTTACTCGAACAGCGCCCCCCGCAAACAGAATGGTAGATATTGGGTAGTGACAGTGACACTGACAACGGGTCCCTTACAAAAAATAACTGCAGTACAATGAAGTACAACTGCAGTAAAACTGCAGTTCAAAGCAGTATAATTGCAGTACAATGAAGTACAACTGTAGAGTTGCAGTATTAACGAAGTATAACTGCAGTATAACTGCAGTATAGATACAATGTGACTGCAGTACATTGAAGTACAGCTGCAGTAAAACTGCAGTACAAAAAGTACAACTTCAGAATAGTGAAGTAAAACTGCAGTACAACTGTAGATTTGCAGTATTAACGAAGTATAACTGCAGTATAGATACAATGTGACTGCAGTACATTGAAGTACAGCTGCAGTACAAAAAGTACAACTTCAGAATAGTGAAGTAAAACTGCAGTACAACTGTAGATTTGCAGTTTAATGAAGTAGCCTAGATACAATAACTGCAGTTCAGTGATACACTTTAAAAAGTGATAGACTTAAAAAAAAAAACCTCTAATCTATTTTTTTTTTAATTAGCTTCTTGTTTTTATTGGGCTCTCAGGCAATGATATCAGTTTAGTTGCCATTAAAAAGTGAAATTACTAACCTAAACAAAGGAGCTTTATATGAAAAAAAAAAGGCAGATGAACTTTTTGGTTTTTGCATCTGAAGTCTTGGCCTACCATTAATATTACACTGTACTGCAGTTATGCTGTATGTGCGACACATAGCCCATGTGACCAGAGCTTCCTTCGCGCGAACGCGCCGCGGGCGTTGTCCTGACAACGAGTCCCGAGAGCAGCTGATGCTCATTACGGTCAGTCAGCGTCTTTCCGCGAAGTGTCTGCTGTTTTATACGGTTTGGTTGATTTCCTCACTGAAATTATCGTTCATATACGTTCATATTTATGAACTATCATAATTAAAACACAAAGACATGACAGCATTACTCGTGGTGACGGCCATTCACAAGTGGGATGGAAGAGAAGCGTTTTCTGGAAGAAACGAAGTTCATTGCGCGAGGCCTTGTCAAGTCATTCAGCTTAGAGGTGAGTATAACATATAATGTCCTCATATCTCTCTCTTTTTTATTTTAGATTGGTGTAAAAAAGACTTTACGTATATGTTGTTCAACCCGGTGTGAAAATAAGAGGAAACGCCGCTTCCATACTGTGATGCGCGGTCATGACTCTCCTGTTCGAACTTGTTCATCAAAATGAACGAATCTTTTTTCGAGTCATTTCGTTCTTTCAACAAACAAAATGTCATGAGAGTCATGACCGCACATCACGGAACAGAGCAAGGCATAAAACTTACTTTTTTATTTATTTATTTTAGAAATGACCGATCGTTTTGCAAGATAAGACCCTTATGCATCGTCTGGTGTCGTTTAAAGTCATTTGAAGCTGCACTGAAACTGTCATTTGGACCTTGAACCGTTTGGCACCCAGTGTATTACATTACAAGAAAAATCCTAGAATGTTTTCATCAAAAACCTTAATTTCTTTTCAACTGAAGAAAGACAGACATGGACATCTTGGATGACATGGGGGTGAGTAAATTATCAGCACGTGACGACCGTAAACATAGCATGAGCGCCAGCAACTTCTAGCTGTGTGGAGGAAAAAGACGTGTTTCAGTATCGAGTTCTCTTTCAGGCTTGAACAAACCCTAACACGCACACAAATTATGCCAAACTGTCCGTTTTGTCGAGTGTCCTCATAAGAGCAGTCTTAAAGTAACACCAGGTAAAATTTAACTTTTGCTCTCGGGGTCCCCCCCTACAGTTGGGAAACAGTATTGTCCTCTACTTACTGTCGTAAACCGTCATGAATGTAGCACATGCATTTGTTGACATCCATGATATAGCCGTGAACACTGTAGGAGGAGGTCACATGCAGGTGTTCTGCTAGCTTGCGTCGCGTGTGAAATGTCTTCATCCCAGGTACAGTGGCATATATTTCAGCATGTCATATGAATATAATTTCATGGGTTTTATTTTTTTTTCTAGACAAATGATCGCGATGCTCACGTTTATACAAGCCAGCGTCATATTA
The DNA here is from genome assembly GCA_036326025.1 of Chrosomus eos. NCBI lineage: Eukaryota > Metazoa > Chordata > Actinopteri > Cypriniformes > Leuciscidae > Chrosomus > Chrosomus eos. The sequence continues at coordinate 3,992,015 of CM070819.1, read as the reverse complement.
TAGCTAGTCTAGCCTATTGGTTACCGTTTTACTGAATCTATACTTCAATGCTGTTTGAGTGGTAGATAATAACCATATATCGTCAATATTATAATATCAAGCTATATTATTATATCAATAATGCGCGCGCGTGCGTGTTAATGCGTAGGCTACTCTAGCACACACACGCAAGGTCTCTCGCTCTCTCTCTCCCTCTCTGTCATGGGGACTGTCCCGGGAAAAACGGGACGTCTGGTCAGGTCACCCTAGCTAGTATGCAAGCAATATACTTACTAGTAATTATGACAGCCAAGTCCGCATCGGTCGGGCACCCCTCCTCCTCCTTTAGCTCACGCCAGCGAGAAAACGCTGGCACAGTGTTGATCCTTGTTCTGCCTTTAACGCGATCACTTTCTCTTTTTGCTTTGCTCCGATAAAACCTTTGCTTTCTTGCTTTTCTGTGCTGCTTCGGCCATGACTATAACATTTGGCTCGCACGTCCGATTTTAAGGAAGTGGGGGTGGTGGTGGAAGTGACGTATATGCCGTAAAGCAGTCAAATTTTGTAGTTCTCTTTGTTCGCCGGTTACTACCCGAAACCCGAAGTTTAAAAGTACGATTAAAAACGCTACAGACCCCGTCAGGCTATGGCAGACGTGTCATTCAACCTATTGTAAGTCGATGTACCATCACAAGAGACATGGAAATATATTATAAAGGTTGAAAAGTTACCCGGTGCTGCTTTAAATGATTTAAATAAAGTCTTAAATTAACGTGGAGATTTGTGAGAAAATGGGGATGCGTGTCGGATTGCATCTCTGTCAGCAGCGGCTGGTCTTAAAGTTTCATTAATGTTAATCAAAGAACAAAGGTAAGAGAGTAAATGACTCACTCAGACCTGGAGCCAGGAGGATTATTATAGCCTAATAATCATCGGTAGCCTAATAATCATCAATGCACTCCTATCTTTTTACACATCTCCGGCGAACGGCTTCTTCACGCAAAAGAAAAACTCTTGAAAACCCTCATAAAGCGCAGTGAAATTCAGCGACCTATGGCTTTTCCGGATGGATCGTGTTTGTTCCTTAACTTCATTTTATACGTGCAACTTGCGTAGCCTATAAGGACACTGACAGCATGCTGACAGATAGGACAAATAAATTTGGTCAAAGAAAATTAAGCAATAAATAGGCCTACAGTTTTGTGGCTCTTTAATGTGTCATGACGGATTGCCTCAGTTAAAGCCAAGTTAACTGACGTTAATATACTAACTCTCCTGACTGCTTTGTCGGACAAAAATGGTGGATTTTAAATTTGTCAGACTCAGATCGCATCAAACTCCCTGCGAAGGATGAAATCCCTACTCCTAAAGACTGAAGTTTGAAGTCTGAACTTAAAAATAAAATGTGGCACAGGCAGGTCATTTATTCTCCTCATTTATTCTAAGTGAAAAAAATTATCAATTTTTCAGGGGTGAATGTCTGTCTACATTTGTAAAAATTATATTTATGGTAGAATCAAATGTTGTTTGTCTTTTGTATTGCCTTATCTACAACACATGAGGGTAATAAGGTAACAGTAGTACAGGAGAGAGACTTTATTTGATTTCTCTTCAGTAATCAAAAGTGTGTGTGTGTGTGTGTTTTATATATATATTTATTATGGGGGAAAATGTGTATAAATATCGGTATCGGCCAAAATGAGTTTGCAAATATCGGCATATCGAATATCGGCCAAAATCCTATAATTTGCATCCCTACCAAGTGTCTCACACAATCATAACAGACAGATGTGCATTTGAATGCACTACACTTGGTATTTGTTCAAAGGTTACAAGGAATTTGTAGAATGGTTTGTATGTATTTGTGAAATATTATCTAGGCTCATTTATTTATATTTGCAAAACACAATGCGTGTTACTCCACTACACTTTTCGCTCAAATTGACCTTTTCACTTGCACATTGCTTGCTTTGTTTACGAGTCGAGTTTTCCTTTACAAAGCAGATCGAGTTTGTTTACAAATGCTGGATTTGTTTGTTTAATTATGGCAAAATATTAATTCCATTGAATAACCCCTATTTCAAAAAACAGTGGCGTGTTCCTGCAAGAGATTAACTTGCAGATTCATTTTAAGCATAATATATGCCTGTGGCGAAGAGTAACTGAAAAGAGTGTCTCTGATTCTTTCTGTTTGTTTATTACAGACTACTTCCAAAATCGTGTTTCCACATCTGAGATGAAGACAGTGAAAAGAACGAAGTGGAATGAGAAGAAGCTCTTCAAAAAACACAACTTTTCTGAATAATGTGGGGGAAGATTTATGCATGATTTGTAAATAAAAACTTTAAATACATTGTCTAACTCTCAGCCTGTTATTTGAAATAAAATAAAAAGTAAAATCACATTATTTGTTGCATTGCAGTTTGAGACATTCACTGTTTTGTACCTGAATTCATTATATTGCAGATGTGTGAAAACTTATTTGGGATATTCTGGTTGTATTTCAATGGTATTTTACAGCATTTTATTAGTATTGCATTTCAGTAGTATTGTACTTTAGTCGTAATATGTATTGCAGTACTACCGTAGTTATATTGCAGTATTACCGCAGTTATATTGCAGTATTATTGCAGTATTATTGCAATTATATTGCAGTATTATTGCAGTATTACCGCAGTTATATTGCAGTATTATTGCAATTATATTGCAGTATTATTGCAGTTATATTGCAGTACTACCGCAGTTATATTGCAGTATTATTGCAGTTATATTGCAGTACTACCGCAGTTATTATAATTAATTATAATTAACTCGGTTATTAATTAAATAACCGAGAATTATAATTAATTCTCTACAACCCCATATTTTAGCAGATAAGTTAATTACTAGTTTTGGTCTTGATCTTAACTTGGTAGGTTGGGTCTTAGATTTTTTAACTGAACGAACTCAAAGAGTGCGAGTAAATGGTAGTCTCTCAGCCCCCCTGATAACATCTACAGGTTCTCCTCAAGGATGTGTCTTGTCCCCTTTATTGTATATTTTATATACAAATGATTGTATAAGTAAACATAAAAATAGGCATTTTTTAAAATTCGCAGACGACACAGTCATTGTGAGTCTTCTAGAAGACAATGAAATCTGCCATGGTCCAGTGGTTGATGATTTCGTAAAATGGTGTGATGATGCCTGTTTGCAGCTCAATGTATCCAAGACAAAAGACATGAGTATTGACTTCAGAACACAAACACATCCTTCCCAAGACACATTTATTAAGAACAACAAGGTGGAATGTGTGGAAAGCTATAAATATCTGGGGACAATTATTGATAAAAGATTGCGGTTTGACTTGAACACAGAGGCCCTGTGTAAAAAGGGACAGCAGCGCCTTTATTGTCTTAGAAAATTGAGATCATTTAATATAGACAAGACACTGATGGAACTGTTCTATAAGTCTTATATAGAGCCAGTGTTGTCCTTTTCCATTAGCTGCTGGTTTGGAAATCTTAGTGTGAAATACAAAAATGCACTAAATAAATTAGTCAGAAAGAGTGGGAAAATTATAGGCAGAGAGCAAAGATGCTTGACAAGTCTGTTCAACAGAAATGTTTTGAGTCGAGCACACTCTGTAATTTTAGACAGTGAACACTTCTTATACTCAGAGTTCTCCATGCTGCCCTTAGGTCGTCGTTATCGATTACCAAAGATTAAAAATAATCGATATAAATTCTCCTTTGTTCCGAGTGCAATTAGACTACTAAATAAGTCTTAAAGGTATTTATTAAGGTTTTTATATTTTTTATTCTATATTTTATGAATTTATTGTATTTGAAATTCTTAATGTGTATTGCTATTGCTATTATGATGTATTGTATGTGTCAGTTTGTGTCTGTTTATCTGTGCTGCACCCAAATTGCCCATACGGGATCTTAATAAAGCTTGACTTGACTTGACTTATATTGCAGTTATATTGCAGTACTACCGCAGTTATTTTGCAGTATTATTGCAATTATATTGCAGTATTATTGCAGTTATATTGCAGTACTACCGCAGTTATATTGCAGTTATATTGCAGTACTACCGCAGTTATTTTGCAGTATTATTGCAATTATATTGCAGTATTATTGCAGTTATATTGCAGTATTACCGCAGTATTATTGCAGTATTATTGCAGTATTACCGCAGTTATATTGCAGTTATATTGCAGTATTACCGCAGTTATATTGCAGTATTATTGCAGTATTACCGCAGTTATATTGCAGTATTATTGCAGTATTACCGCAGTTATATTGCAGTTATATTGCAGTATTACCGCAGTTATATTGCAGTATTATTGTAGTACTATTCGGTGCAGTAACTGCAGTTGTACTCCAACTATACTTCAATATGCAGTTTTTTCGTGTCCAAAAAACTGCATTTTCTACATGTAACAAAAACTGCAGTATTACTTCGAAAAAAACTGCAGTAATTTTTTGTAAGGGGTAAATTAATCATTTTGTGTTGTAATAAAATATCGATATTGGGCGTTAGTGTATCGATTATTTATTGCGACAGAGAGCACAACAATATATTGCAATATCGATTTTTTTCCCCACCCCTAGAATAAACTATACAGAAAGCAGTCAAAGAACAATCCACACAGCGCGAGTTTATCTCTCTTGCCAAACTCGTTATGAAATCAATGACGCTGTTACACTGCACAACGAAGCTCTTACTGTATGTACATCGTTTGCATTGGTGAAAGCATGAGAGAGAGAAACTGCGTTGTCTCGCGATCAACAGACGGTCATCTGCTCAATGCTCATCACAGCAACATTTTATGTGATGGGAATAGATCTAAATACTTTAAAAACATCTCATGTTTCGTTAATCTCGATAGCTGTAATAGTTAAAACGTATTTAACAGCTGTAGTGAAAGTATTCGAGAGAGTTTCACATTTCATATTTCATATGCAAGCATGTCAGCCAATCACAGCAGTGGCCGGTTCTCACAGCAGACACGCCCCTTCAAACAGAGTGTTCAAATCAGAGACTAAAATCAGGCTAGGAAAAATGCCTTTTATTTCTAAATTATGACTATTTTTGATCTAAAAAACATACTAACATTATAAGGGCAACCCAGGAAACATTATAAAATAATTTAAATAAACATTCTAGGGCACCTTTAAGTCAGGGCTGCCAACGTTTGAGTTTAGCTTGGAGTGAGACTTTTGGTATCATCACCAGATCACAGCAGAGGATTAAACAACTCCACAAACAGCATTACCAGCTTCACTTATTACTAACCAGACTGACTTTATTTCTGTCAGACGTCTACAGAAGTTCTTCTTGAGAATTAACAGAGGTTTAACTCTGTTCATGTGTAGTCACCATAACAGTGATCGGTGTTTCCATTAGTCTCTCTGCTGAGATATTCAGATTTAATGTCTTCTTTTCTCTTCAGTTGATTTAATCTAGGCGGTGTCTGAAGTCAGTTGTAGTTCTTGTGTCTCTGCTCGTCTCTTTTTCTGTTCTCTTCTTTCCTTCAGTCATTCTGCTTATTAAGGCTGAAATTACTCCATATTTGCACAGATTTTGTTCAATTTAAACAATGTTCCTATCTGGGCAGTTTTGTAGGTCATTGTCTGTATGTAGTGAGGTAAAGCTCTGGTCTCAGGAGTTTCTCTTTCTCTCGTCCACACGGCTGAAGAAAGCAGCTGGTCTTCTTCAGTCACATGGGAATCACTGCATCTGTTGTCATGACTGTGATACTGATGCTTGTCATCTGGCTGTTGATCAGAAGGTGAGAGAAACTCTGTGTCTGAAGCGTCATAAAGATTCAGAGTCAGTTTGTGTTCATGTTCATTTCTTCTTCTCTCACAGGAAACGAGTGACTCCATCAGAAGAGCAAAACCACAGAGCATCACGACACCATAAAACAGTGAGACAATCTTCTCAAGCTTCTGGTCATGTGTGTCCTGTCAGTTATGAAGGGAGAATTGATTCTCACATCATTGTGTGTCGTCAGGTCGAGTCTCCTGAGGACGCCTACATGACCCTTGACCCCATGTCCAGATGTTCTGAATACGACACACTGGATGTGAGTTATTCTGCTGGTGTTGTGAACGTGTTACATGAGATATTATTTGTGATGCATATTTTCACTTCTTCTCTAGAATATGAAGAGATCCTGTGACACAGACGACCCTGAAGATCAGGACCCCATTTATCATAACACTGGCAATTGATTGTATATTAATCAATATATTAATTTAACTTGACAGTTCATTTCATATTAATTTTGAATGTTGTGCTGCAAAAATGAGAGAACATCTCAACAAATACATCAATCTAGTGCATGTTCACATTTAAAAACAAAATGCAGCATTTCATACATAAAACTTTCTGTTTCTGAACAATATAATAATATAATATGTTTGGGTAAAAGTAATAAATAAAGTAAACAAACATTTAAATGATGCATCAACACAGAATATGGATGTTTTTTTGTTTTTAAGATGAACTTAACTCGAGCTCAATGGTCAAACATTTGAGCATGTTTAAAAAGCAACAGCAGAAAAACAGTTCAATGCAAAAACCATAGACAGTATAAGAAGTCGACAGAGTCATCTGATTGGAACTCATTTGAAGCCCATTTTTAGCGATTTTTGAGCACTTCCGTTCCTGACGCGCAGACTCAAACCGACTCAAACTAAGCTTGATGACGTGAGCAACCCGTCTGGCAGTCGTAAATCTTCTAGTAGCTGTGCGTGAAAATTGCCAACGTTAATCTTGCAGAGACGGGGAACTTGAGCAAAGAGTTCTCTGGCGTGAGTGAGCAGGAGTATTTTGTCCCGTTGCTTTTATGGACTCATTATCTATGGGCTTCTCCCTTGACGGGACGTCCCCCCTCCTCCTGTCTGTACGGTAATGTCTGTACAGCGCAACAGAGAGTCGAGTGGTTATGACGCAATCGTTAGCCTATTTTTACAAAAACTGTTTCTACGGGGCCATACTGTATAACATAGAAAGTAATGGAGTCTTTTATGCATTGTCGTGTTTCTTTAGAAATAAATAATGGACAAATGGACTCTTTAAACGCCTCAGATTTAAAGTTATTCGCCGTCAAAGTGACACAAAAATGAATGGGAGTCAATGGGAATGCTAACGCAAGTGAAGTTCTGCTACAAGATGGCGGCTCCCGCGAGGCTTCAACTTCCGGTCGATGGATTACCCCCTTGGCAAAAACGCGTTCAGTGTGAATTTTCCTCGCCATTATTGCCTTCAGGTTGTTTACAACAAAAGACTGTTACAGTCACTTTCTCTTTTTTTATACCTGCTTTAAAACGACATTGTCAAAAAGTGCTATACAAATAAAAATGAATTGAAACGACATTGTAAATCACTGTGGCTTTTTGAGCTATCAAAAATAAACGGTTGTAGGATTGCAGCATGAGACTAGAGACCTGCGCGGGACGGATTTTTCCGTCCCGCTCCCGCAAGATTTTGTCCCGCTCCCCGCCCGCTCCCGCAAAAATATATGTTATTTTCTCCCGCTCCCGCCCGCGACAATCAAGTTTCGTCCCGCTCCCGCCCGCAAAATCCCGCCTAGTTTTTTATTTTTAGGAATAGCATGTCGTTCACTGATGAGGGCTTCAGATTAATCCGTCTCTGCTCCAGTATGCGAGCGACCGCAAATACTGAAAGCCCTCTCCGATGCTGTGCTGGAACTTGGAAGCTTGCACATTTTTCTGTTACATCTTTTAGTGCACTTGACACTTTCGACTGACTTGCCGTAAACGTCAGGGAAGTTTGCCTTTCAAAACGGTGCACACATGACACTTCAGACCTGAAGTTACAGACTTACGTGAGTATTTTGTTGCATTTGTAACAGCTCGCGAAAGGACGGTGCTTTCCATTGCTCTCGCATTGGCCTACTAGGCTACTAAAACATTTCCAAATATCAGACTTTTTCTTTGTTTGGTTTTGTAGTTTTGCATGTTCCTTTCTTTAATAATTATATCTGTAGCACTAAACAATCCACCTGAGTCATGTGGTGCAGACATTGCCTCTGTGTGGTAGGTTTGGCTGTTCTGCTGCGCCTATGAATGGCCACGCGAGAGTTAGCTTCCGACCTTGCACCAGTAAATCGTTTTCATTTTAGTTATCATTGTTGCTTGTGCATTAGATAAATAACGGTTTATTTGTTTCTAGTTGTTTTATTTCCCGCGGTAGTCCCGCGGGAGTGCAGGTCTCAGCTTTACACTCATATTTAATTTGCGGGAGTGCAGCGAATCCTCCCTCCCGCCCGCACCCGCAAGTGCACCTCATCATCCCGCCCGCTCCCGCAATGACCTTTCAAAATTTGTCCCGCGCCGCACTGTTTTGCGTCGCGACCCGCGGGTCCCGCGGGACTCCCGCGGGAGTGCAGACCTCTACATGAGACCAGAAAACAGTCGCATTTTATTCTCAGCCCCTGCGTCAGAACAACGCATCAACTCTCAAACTGTCCTGCGTCTTAAAGGGGACGAGTCAAATGTGCATGCGTCTATATTTGTAGGTGAAGTGTGAATTATGCTGCGGCTTCATTGATGTGTGATTGCATGTATCTGCCCTACTACTGTTTGTGGGGTGGTTATTTTAACAATTGATTTCTATCGGCTGTTTTCGGTGATGAATAACGGCTGTGTTTTCAATATCCTTGTGACGATGACCAAACAGAAAAGTTGTTTCTATAAAGAGTGTAACTTAGGCTACTATTGCTATAGTTACTTTCCATATGGACTTTGGAGATTTTTAATACTGCATGTGACTGTTCCGAGTGCGACCATTAGGATGTGGTCTCTAGTCCGCTTATGACGTCTAAATCGTATTATTGCCGTAAATCATCCCAGATTAGTCTTTTGTACTTTTGCGTAAATCAAAATATCTGTGGCTCTATTGTCAAATGTAGATTACAAAGTGTGTTATTATAACAAATGGTCGTAAAAACTGGAAAAAAGGGCTTTTCTCTCACGAATGTGCATGCAGTTACATATATCTTCCTGTATATGGCGCGTCAGGTCGGTGAGCTGTAGGTGTGTGTGTGTGTGTGTGTGTGTGTGTGTGTGTGTGTGTGTTTGTGTGTGTGTGATGGCGCTGTCCGAGGTACTGATCAAAAATAAAAAAATCCATCACGTGTGTGTGTGTGTGTGTGTGTGTGTGTGTGTTGTTCAGTGTTCTAATGTTACAAAATAAAAGCGTTTGAGGACCCTAGGCCATATGTAGCAAAAGGTAAACAATAAAAACATGTGTTTTTAAATAATAATAAACAATTATAGTATGCAAGAAGAATGTCTGAAACTTTACCTTTCGTCTCATTGTGTATTTGCACCATCTGTAACCTATAAAGGCCCCAATGCCTTGTTCTGAAAAAACAATAAATAAAAATAAACCCCGGGTAAAGCTGGTCAAGAGGCTCTTCTTTGTGATATTCAGGATTTACAGTGAATTATCAATTATGAAATCATCAAATCCTCTTGATTTGTGCCCTTTACTCTGTTGATGTGAAATATCTAGTGATTTGTGTTTGTGTTAATGATAGTTTAAATGAAGTCCAAGAGAAGCTGTTTCTCAAGAGTACATGATGAACATTTATCTCGGATCAGCATATGCTAAAAGAGTAAAAGGAAGCGGTTCTACAGAAGTGTCTTTTTCAGTGCCATGTGACTTTGACATCGCATGCAAATAATGACTTCAGTTCAGCTCTTCTGTGACTGAATGTATGCATTAACACAGATTCAAAGAGGCTTGAGTGACTTCTGGTGTTTTAGGCATTTAATCAGACATTTTCATCTGGGTTTGCAGAATCATATTTCAAAAGAAATACAATATATATTAGGGCTGGGTATCGATTCAATGTTCCAATTCGATTCGATTTCGATTCTCAAGCTGTCAAATCGATTCGATTTCGATTCTCGATTCGATCTCGATTCTCGATTCAAATTTCGATTCAACTCAATGAAATCGATTTAATACTTATACAATTAATAAAAAAAAAACAGTGAATTTAAGTTTACAAGTGGATAATTAATAAAAAGAAATTAAGAGCCACAAACCTGTATATTAAACTTTTTATTTTATTTTAATGCAAGATTTGTAGTATTACTACAGCATTTCACCTCAGCATTACACATCAGGCATATGGCTTTGTTCTTGTCCACCACACTATCCTCTCCGTCTTGCTTGCGAAATCTAAAATGCTTCCATACCTCTGACTTTTTATGTGAAGGAATTAACGTCGACAACGCACCTGAAACCGCCATTTTAAGCACCGATTGAATGATTGAATGAATGAATGACTGACAGGCTGGCTCGCCTATCGCTCCTCTGTAACAAAACGCAAGGCAAATAAGAGGGTGACATCTAGTGGAGAAGACTAGTAATTACATTAACGTTAATCTTCAATGTTTGCGGAAATAAATATGAAAAAATCGATTTTTGACCTTTGAGAATCGATTTTGAATCGACCACATTTTAAAAAACGATTAATCGAAAAATCGATTTTTTTGCCCAGCCCTAATATATATATATATATATATATATATATATATATATATATATATATATATATATATATATATATATATATATATATATATATATATATATATATTATATATTTGTGTGTGTGAGTGTAAACTAGCACTCGTGTCGTTTGACTAGAAGAGGAGTGTTTTACACTCATTCAGAGGAAGTGAAGAAAGACGGGATGTGTGAAAACAGTAAACTCAAACATTCCAGTTTTTACACGCAGACCCTGCAGATTAAAGTGAGGTAGGACACATATATTTTACAATGCAAAAACATGTTTCAGCTTTAATAGAGAGATTATGTAATATGATATATTAAGTATAATTGTTTTATATGTATCTGTAAACACGCTTCAGTCACACATTTGTGTAATTGTAACAATCTTCCTCGTGTCTTCCAGAATGTTTGCTGTTTTCTCTCAGATTTTTCTGCTTGTGATTCCTGGTGAGTCTGAACCTAACTCTTATTTTCACACATACACTGAAGAAACCTCAATTTTCCAGGATGTTTTGTCTGTATTTGTGTATTTAATGTCTATGTCAAGAATGTGTTCACAGTTCTGCTAAACTGACACGGAAACCTTTGATATATCACACATCAAATTAGTCTTTTTAGACTCTTCCTAGTACTGGCTATCGGCGCCATTTTTTTCATGTAAAGTGTTTGTAATCTTCTGGGTGGGATGTTACTAGAGTATTTAGGATAAAGAGAGGATGAGTGTTTTTTTTAAAGTAGAGTGTGTATAAAAACAAGCAAAGGAAATACTGAAGTAGAAGAACTGCTTTTGTGTTGTAGAGAAAAATAAAAACACAGATGCTCAAATTCAGTGTTTTCCTGTTTTATATTTTCCAGGGATTTGCAGTCAGGAATGGAAGGTTCAGTACACAAATATGAGGAAATGTGTCCTAAAGGGTTCAACAACACATTTATCAGGCACTTATAAACACCCAGATCATCTCACTGTGACAGAGACATTTTGGACCGTAAACCCAGTTAAAGACCAAAACAACATCGATCTGTTGAATCTTCCAGATTACAGAGACAGAGTTCAGTACTTCCTCAGTAAAGACCGAACATTCATTCTCAAACTCAGTAATGTGAGACATGAGGATGAAGGAATGTACTGCATCAGAATCATTACAAATGAAGAAGAACAAAGATATCTGTTTTTTCCTGGGATTGAGCTCAAAGTCACAGGTACAGTCAAACTAATATTGCACTGACATATTTTACTCTCATATACTTTCATATAAATATAAATTATGATTTATCTGTGATTTCAGAGCTGAGAGTGGAGATTCCTGAAGAGGTCGTTGAGAAAGATTCCCCTGTTTTATTGTGTAACACCACCTGTAACCTCTCAGACACAACAGTCTTTATCTGGTATAAAAACGGCGAGATATCAGACTCTTTATCAGAGTCGAGTGTCGGGAATCGTCTGTTTCTGCAGTCGGTCAGCAGTGATGATACGGGAAACTACAGCTGTGCAGCGAGAGATCAGGAACATCTGCCGTCTCCTGCCGTCACTCTCAGCGTCAGATGTAACACACACTTCCAGCTTTCAGACAAATTCAGTCCAGACTCATCAAATGATGCACTGTAAGTAATTTTTAGTCTTTTTTCAGATCCTCCAAGGAGCGTCTCAGTGTGGGTCAGTGGGTCTGGTGTAATAGTGGAGGGAGATTCAGTGACTCTGAACTGCAGCAGTGACTCAAACCCTCCTGCTCTGAACTTCAGCTGGTTTAAGGAGAATGAAACCTCAGCTGTTGGATCTGGACAGAGTTTCAGCATCTCCAGCTTTAACTCCAGTTTCAGTGGACGCTTCTACTGTGAGGCTCAGAATAAATATGGATCTCTGAGATCAGCGTCTGTGTCTTTGTTCGAGTCTGCAACATTTGCAGGTATTGACATGTGCCGTTGGCTCTTCTGCTGGTGTCATTATCAGCCGTGTGAATGATGTTTCTCTTCGCTCAGGTGGCCAGAACACAGGTCTGTATGCAGCCGCTGGGATCGGGGCTGCGCTCATCGGCGTCTGCCTTATTGTTGTAGTAATACAAATCAATAGGTAAGAGAAAAACTACTGTGGAAAATATGGTGTATTTATAACTCACAGGTCATATTAATCACTTTTATGACACATGCAATCCTGTATTTCCCCCTTTTAAGATGTACATTTCCATGAAATAGATACTGTATGTTTCCAATCTCTCTTCTCTCCAGTAGGAAAGCAGGAGATGCTGCTGTCCAAGGTGGCGTTTCAATACAGGTAAGTCTAGAAAAGTGTCTATTTCAGCACATTTTCAGGCAATTAGGATCCCAATGGGTGAATGTGCACAAAGTACAATATATTTCATTTATATCTTTGTTGATCATGGAACAACATTTTAAATCAACCAATTAGATTTGAGGGACAAGTTTACAATTTATGTCAAGTTTAGTCTTAAAACCAGGGTTAGATGCTTCTACGTGTTATTCACATATCATTTCCAAGTTATGGGTAGTGGGATTAGATTTTCGGACAGGAATGTTGATCCAGCACTGTTAGCCCTTGCTGTAAAACAAGTGGCAGTATCATACCATTTTCCATTAAAACAGTAATATACCGTAGAAAACAATGCATTCTGGGTTATATTTGCATTTTCGAGAAAGTAGCCTACAGGAATATACTGTGAGTTAACAGACACCCAGAGGCTGTGTTCCAAATCACACCATATACCCTCATTCACTATTCCCTACATTAGTTCACTAATATAGTCCACTTGAGTGAATGAAAAGAAGTGAGTGAATTGAGACACCGATGAACACCTGATAAGCAGTATCACTGAAGGACAGAGAAACAAGAACTGAAAAAGAGAAACACAAGAACTACAACTGAATTCCAGCAACAATGAGTGTGAAACCAGTTTACAAACCAGTTTATGATTATTTCTGTCATACATGTACAAAAGTTATTGTTGAGAATTAACAGAGATTTAGTTGTTAATAAAGTTTGTTGTCACCATAATGGAGATCAGTATTTGCTTTAGTTGGTCTCTTGCAGAGGTGTATAAAGTAGAAGTAGAAGTAGAGAAAAAGTAGAAGTCCTGCCATGTGTTTATTCCAGCCATGAACTGATTGACAGTTGATTTCAGCTGATTTCTGTCTCCTGGCTGAAAAACGGATAATAAGCAAATCCAGGTGATTGGAACAAAATACTGAGGAGGATTTTTACTTTCTGAACTGGACTTTACACCTCTGCATAGCAATGCCACATGCCAGCCAAGAGTAAAGAAATAAACCAGAACTGGACCTTATCTGAGCCACAAAATCTGTGTATATTAAATATGGAGTCATTTCAGCCTTAATAAAGCCTGTTAACAAGCAGAATCACTGAAGGAGAAAATTGTAATTGGTTTGTTACCATTAAGGAGATCAGTGTTTGCTTTAGTTGGGCTCTTGACCCTTGAGTCATTAACTTCAGATTTTTGTTTGGCTGCTGTACCTGAGTTACAATAGCCAGATGAACAAAGAGAAAATGTTGTTTGATGGTGTTTGCTGTGTTTTAACATTATCATTATTTCACAATCATTTGACCTGAGTAGAGCCCATTTTCTAAGTTGAGTTTACTTTATTGATTATAGCAGCACTGTCCTTGAAAGTCATTTTATTCGTAACTTTCACAATGTAATCCAAATAATTTCTTAAAACATCACATACAAAGTATTTTTTTTAAAGACATCAAGAATCAGCCTGTGAATCTCAACAATGGTGACAATTATAAAGCATTTTGCAGTGTATTCTGGATGCCACCAATCAAATCTCATTCATAGCTCCCATAATGCATTGCTGTATGAATAAATAATGAGCTAATGTACAGAGGTAATCTTTTTGTCACCATTGTTGAGATTCATACACTGATTGTTGATGTATGTGTATATCATCAAAAATTGCTTTTTTTGTTCTCATGTTTGTTAAAGTCTACTAACTTATTGTTATAATATTGCTGGATACCATGATTCAGTAACAGGTTTGTGTCGTAAAAATAAATTAATTTGACCAAATGATTCTTAAATTAAAATATCCCAGAGAATCAGGCTATTTCATGATGATTACAAAACCATCACCAGGTAACCTTCATCACCTGATCCCATTTAAAAGTAACTTACTTTGCTACTGTAAATGTGTTTGACAAACACACTGTCACAGCAGTCAAAAGAGATCAAGTATATAATAAGAGTAAAGACCCCGACTAATGGAACTACTAATCACTGTTATGGTGACTTCAAATGAAACCGAGTTAAACCTCTGTTAATTCTCAATAAGAACTTCTGTAGACGTTTGACAGAAATGAAGTCAGTCTGATTAGTAATAAGTGAAGCTGGTAATGCTGTTTGTGGAGATGTTTAATCCTCCTCTGCTGAGATCTTCAGATTTAATGTCTTCTCTTTAGTTGATTTCATCTAAGACTCTGTCTGAAGTCAGTTGTAGTTCTTGTGTTTCTGCTCGTCTCTTTTTCTGTTCTCTTCAGAGGAGTAAAGTCCAGGTTCAGAAAGTAAAAGTCCTGCTCAGTATTTAGTTCCAGTCACCTGGATTTGCTTATTAGCAGTTTTTCAGTCAGGAGACAGAAATCAGCTAAACTGAACTGTCAATCAGTTCATGGCTGGAAGAAACACATGGCATGATTTCTACTTTCTACTTCTACTTTATACACCTCTGGTCTCTTGGCACTTGCCTTCGTAATATTTATTTCTCTCTGACTGCTGTAACAGTGAGTTTATAAAGCACATCTGTTGTGGCGAGAAAAAGTAAAGAGGAAATCGATCAGGTGATTTTGGCTTTTTGTGATGTCATAATCATCCTGGACATGTCTGATTTTCAGATATTTCCTGTATATATATTTTAGAGTTTTTGAGTATTTCATATTCAGCATATATCTGTGAAACAAGTAATCAATATTTCTGCAATTAGATCTTCTGAAGAATATTGTAAATATATAATGTATTAAAAATATTTCACTCCTGCTTCACTCAGACACACACTGACATCAATAATCAGTGTATGATTCTCAACAATGGTGACAATCAAAAGTTTCATGTCGCAATGCATGCTGGGTTCCAGGATTGTATAAAACTCCCAGCATGCACTGCTGCATAAATAAATAAATAAATATTGCCACCATTGTTGAGATTCATGTGCTAAATTGTGATATCTCTGTGTTTCTGAAAGACAGTGTAACTGGTTTTTTTTTTTTGTCTATACATGATTAAAAAAAAGTCATTGTAATTTATTGCTGTGGTTTCACAGTGGTTTTAATGTAACACTTTTGATTGAAGATTGAATTCTGAATGAGGGAGAATGAATTAGATTAGTGAATGAACAGGTAATATGATGATTTATGTCATTAGAATCATTCCAACCACAATCATTCATAAACTGTGTGTGTGCACAAGTGTGACTTACAAAAAACACAGTTCAAGCAGCAAAACAAACACTAAAGGTTTAGCATCAGCATCCCAACTAAAGCAACCACTGATCTCTATAATGGTAACTTCAAACCAAAAATTTTCAATTAAAGGGATACTCCACCGTTTTTTCATATTAGACAATGTTATTCTCTTATCTAAGATGATTTGATACATGCCTCTCTCGTCTCAGTGCGTGCACTTAATCGCTCTGTCGGGCGGAGAACTTTGAGAGCAGTTAGCTTAGCCCCATTCATTGTATATGGGCCAAACAGAGATGAAGTTAGAAGCGACCAAACAAATCCACGTTTTCTCTATTTAAATATAGTTACACGAGTAGTTACACGACCAAGTATGGTGACTCTAAATAAAATGTGGCGCTTTTTATAAGCGGGTAAAATGGATAACTATAATGTATGGCGGAATAGCACTTATTGGGAGCACTTCGACTCGGCGCTGTAATATCTTCACTCGTGAAAAGTCCTCTCCCCCCTCTCCCTCTCCCTGTCATTTCCGTCAATAGAACCAACGTGACTTTTACCTGTGCTACTAGCAAACTGCAAGAGGTCATTTACAATGGCGGACTATGTAGATAGATAATTATGACTTGTTTGTAGCAGACCCAGAGCCATATCTGTTTGAACCCGAGTACACAGAGGAGGAACTTATGGAAGCTTGTTTCCGCACAGAATGAAAAATAAAAAAGGTAATTGCGACTTTTTATCTCACAATTCTGACTTTTTTCCTCACAATTGCGAGATATAAAGTCGCAATGCGTGTTATAAAGTCAGAATTGTGTGATATAAAGTCAGAATTGCGTGATATAAAGTCACAATTGCGTGATATAAAGTCAGAATTGTGAGATATAAAGTCGCAATTGCGTGTTATAAAGTCAGAATTGTGAGATAAACTATTCTGAGAGGAAAAAAAGTCCGTCTTTTTTCCCCCATATAATTGGACTTTATAACTCGCAATTGCGAGTTTATATCTCACAATTCTGACTATATCTCGCAATTCTGACTTTATCTCTCACAATTCTGACTTTATATCTCGCAATTCTGACTTTATAACACGCAATTGCGACTTTATATCTGCGACAATTACCTTTTTTATTTTTCATTCTGTGGCGGAAACAAGCTTCCATAAGTTCCTCCTCTGTGTACTCGGGTTCAAACAGATATGGCTCTGGGTCTGCTACAAACAAGTCATAATTATCTACATAGTCCGCCATTGTAAATGATCTCTTGCAGTTTGCTAGTAGCACACACTGTTAGACCTTACCAGGTTTTTTTACAGTAAAATACTGGCAACAGTGTTGCCAGTTATTTACTGTAAAAATGCACTAAAACTCGAGTTAACTAATTTCACTTGCAGAAACCGACTGCATTAAACTGTCATTTAAAAGCATTAACTAAAATTTATAATGCATTAATAACGTGAGCAAAGTATTATTGAGAACTTATATAATTAGAAACCACAAAAATTAACTTTTGTAAATAAAGAGATTTCCACTGGACCAGCAACTACACAGTCACTGCCTTTTAAATAAAA
Source organism: Chrosomus eos (assembly GCA_036326025.1). Lineage (NCBI taxonomy): Eukaryota > Metazoa > Chordata > Actinopteri > Cypriniformes > Leuciscidae > Chrosomus > Chrosomus eos. Next base: position 3,974,496 of record CM070819.1, on the reverse strand, counting down.
CTACATGCAGCATGTCATCAATGTTTGTAGATCTTCTCCTGGACTGAAGCACAGGCTCTACTCTTCAGCACAACGGTGACCAAAACACTACATTTTACAGTAAACTACTGGCAACAGTGTTGCCAGTATAAACCTGTTTTATAACTTACAGTTTATTGCTGTTAAAGTACATTTTGTGGGTGTGGCTTTTTATCTTTCACTGTTAACCCTTTCAACTCCACAGGAAAATCCAAACTACAAACAGTAAAAGTAACATTGACAGTGTTGCAGTGAGATAATTAAGGGAATATGTAAGTGATTGTTGAGCATTAGTGATGAACACCTGCTGTTAATAAGCAGAATCACTGAAGGAAAGAGGAACAACATGAACAGAAAATAGAGAAACACAAGACCTACAACTGACTTCCAGCTATTACACATTATTACACTTATTATTAACCAGTATGGCTTTATTTCTGTCATACATCGACAGAAGTTGTTATTGAGATGTTTAATTGAATATGTTTGGTTTGAAGTTACCATTATAGAGATCAGTGTTTGCTTTAGTTGGTATGCTGATGCTGTAACATTAATTTTCTTTTGCTGCTTGAGCTGTGTTTTTGCAAGTCACACTTGTGCACACACACAGTTTATGAATGATTGGATTTGTTAAAATATCAAAATCGTCATATTGCCTGTTCATTCACTAGAGAATTCATTCTCACTCATTCAGAGTTTAATCCTCAGTCAAAATTGTTATATTACAACCACCGTAATAAATTACAATGATTCATTTTTTTTAACCTCATCATACATAAATCAAAAAAAAAAAAAACAGAGCTACACAGTCACGTAGAAACACAGAGATATCAAAATTTAGCACATTAATCTCAACAATGGTGGCAATATTTTTTTTATTCATGCAGCAGTGCATGCTGGGAGTTTTACACTATTCTGGAACCCAGCATGCACTGCTGCATGAAACTTTTGATTGTTACCATTGTTGGGATTCATATTGTAATTGTTGATGTCTGTGTGTGTCTGACTAATGCAGGATATTTTTTTAATACAATATATGGTTATAATATTCTTCTGAAGACATAATTAACCAAAATATTGATTTCATGTTGTAGATTCACAGATTTATTTCATTCCCATAAATTACCATAATTTTCATATCAAATACCCATATATTCAAAAAATATATACAGATCTGAAAATCAGAAGAGTCCAGGATGATTGTGACATCACAAAAGCCAAAAACAACAGATCTACTTCCTCTTGGCTTTTTCTTGCTACAACAAATGTGCTTTTTAAACTCACTGTTACATCAGTCAGAGAGAGATACATGTAAGAAGTCCAGGGACAAGAGACCAACTAAAGCAAATACTGATCTCCACTATGGTGACAACAAAATTTATTATTTTTACTTTATTATCTGTTAATTCTCAACAAGAACTTTTGTACATGAATGACAGAAACAATTATTAACTGGTTTGTAAACTGGTTTCACACTCAGTGTTGCTGGAAGTCAGTTGTAGTTTTTGTGTTTCTCTTTTTCAGTTCTTGTTTCTCTGTCCTTCAGTGATTCTGCTTATCGGGTGTTCATCAGTGTCTCAATTCACTCACTTATTTTCAGTCAAGTGGACTATATTAGTGAACTAATGTAGGGAATAGTGAATGAGGGTATGGGGTGTGATTGTGAACACAGTCTCTGAGTGTCGACTTTGAGAGCTGTTAATTCACAGTATATTCCTGTAGGCTAGTTTTGTTTTCTACGGTATATTACTGTTTTAATGGGAAATGGTATGATATTGTAATTTATACAGTATTTTACTGTAAAAAACCTGGTAAGGTCTAACAGTGCAGGTAAAAGTCACGTTGGTTCTATTGACGGAAATGACAGGGAGAGGGGGGAGAGGACTTTTCACGAGTGAAGATATTACAGCGCCGAGTCGAAGTGCTCCCAATAAGTGCTATTCCGCCATACATTATAGTTATCCATTTTACCCGCTTATAAAAAGCGCCACATTTTATTTAGAGTCACCATACTTGGTCGTGTAACTACTCGTGTAACTATATTTAAATAGAGAAAACGTGGATTTGTTTGGTCGCTTCTAACTTCATCTCTGTTTGGCCCATATACAATGAATGGGGCTAAGCTAACTGCTCTCAAAGTTCTCCGCCCGACAGAGCGATTAAGTGCACGCACTGAGACGAGAGAGGCATGTATCAAATCATCTTAGATAAGAGAATAACATTGTCTAATATGAAAAAACGGTGGAGTATCCCTTTAAACATCTCAATAACATCTTCTGTAGATGTATGACAGAAATAAAGCCATACTGGTTAACCCTCAGAGACCTAAGGGTATTTTTACAATAAATTTTCCGTCTGGTGTTATTAACTAAAAAAGCTTGTAAAACATCAACCCTTTTGTGGACAGACAATTGACACACCTCTTTTTTTTCAGGACAAATTGAACTTTCAGCACATTTGTGTTACATTGATGTCACCTGAATGTAAAATAAGTTATGGGACCATAAAGACAAATGAAAAAATAAATCGGAAATTGAATCACTCAAATATTTATTGAAATCACACAGAAATAAATAAAAGCTAAGCAAATTTCCTCTGGAAAACAGTTTGTTCATGTCTTTGGAGTCCTGGAGCACAGGAATAAACATTATAACTTGTACAGAACCAAAACTATTTACATTTTTCCAAAAGAAGTCCAGGCATTCATGAAATTCACTGGTGCCAAGCCTCAAAACAGTTCCTATCAGCAATCACAAAGAGGGCCACATCACAGGCTTTGCATTTATATTTTATTTATTTTATTTATTATTTTATTTATTCTATTCTTTTTATACTACATTTATACTTCTATAATACTTTTTATAGTAAATAAATAAATGGCACTTCAGCTGGGTCTATCCTGGTAATCTAGTTCCTCATCTGTCAAAAAGCTCTGTTCTCCTGAAAATCCATCATGCAGCGCTCGATTTCATCTATTACTCTGTGTTCTCTGTGAAACCTGCGTCTCCGTCCTATGGTCTCCGTGCGTCTCTCTCTCTCTCTCACTCTCTCCCTTGGTGTGTGCGTAATGACCCAATGACGCACCCAATGTTTACGACGGATCAGCCTGTAATTGGTCAAAAACCATCACGTGGATATCCAAAATGGCAGCTAGCATCGAGCTAGCGGCAAATATGACGGAATATTTATAAATTATGGACTTCAAGTGTATCAAAGTTGGATATAAACGTTTGGATTTATTGCTGAAAAACTCAGAAAGTATGCACAAGTTCCAGGCTGGATAGAAAACCTTCTGTAAAGGCTAGAAAGACACCAAAGACACCCCCGTGATGGCTAGCTCGATAGCTTTCTGCTGGAAAAAACGGTAAGAAAATCCATAAATCTGTCATCGAGTTATATCATAATTTCTCGGAGCTGATTTGTGGCGTCGTCGACGATGCCGTCGGGCTCAGAGGGTTAATAATAAGTGTAATAATGTGTAATGGCTGGAAGTCAGTTGTAGTTCTTGTGTTTCTCTATTTTCTGTTCTTGTTGTTCCTCTTTCCTTCAGTGATTCTGCTTGTTAACAGCAGGTGTTCATCACTAATGCTCAACAATCACTTACATATTCCCTTAATTATCTCACTGCAACACTGTCAATGTTACTTTTACTCTTTGTAGTGTGGATTTTCCTGTGGGGTTGAAAGGGTTAACAGTGTAAGATAAAAAGACACACCCACGAAATGTATTTTAACAGTAATAAACTGTAAGTTATTAAACAGGTTTATACTGGCAACACTGTTGCCAGTAGTTTACTGTAAAATCTTGTTTTTTGGGTCACCATTGTGCTGAAGAGTAGAGCCTGTGCTTCAGTCCAGGAGAAGATCTACAAACACTGTTGATATGCTGTATGTTGCTTTATTTAACAGGCGGTGACTGTGTAGTTGCTGATCCAGTGGAAATCTCTTTATTTATTTACGTTTTTTGTGGTTTCAAATGAAATAAGTTCCCAGTAATACTTTGCTCACATTATTAATGCATTAAGGCAGTCGGTTTCTGCAAGTGAAATTATTTAACTTGAGTTTTAGTGCATTTTTACAGTTACATACTGTAGATTACAGTAAATAACTGTACAATTAACAGAAAATTGCTGGCAACAGTGTTGCCAGTATTTTACTGTAAAAAAAAACCTGGTAAGGGCTAACAGTGAGGAACATGTCTGTCTTGGAAAAATGACAGTGATCATCTGAACTGTGTGTGCTTATTAAGAAAAACAGCAATGGAGCGGTGACGAATCAGATGAGTATGAGTGATTCAGGCGTTCAGAATGACTTGATGTACGCAAGCATCGCTCAACAGAGACCCAGGAAGCCTCAGAGCGCTGAAGATGAAGACGAGGTTCAGTACGCCACCGTCCAGCACCACAGAAACACAGGGAACACGAGTGTGAAGGCTGAAGGTCAGTCTGGAGACGTGAGGGATCGTGGTCCTGCTGACTCTGTCAGGTGAGGCACACTTCATTACTCACCGTTAAAGATTTGAACCAATCCCTAAAACTCTCAGAGAAACAAGGTTTTATGTGCATGATTTAATCTGTTTTATCTTATTTTTGTCTTTTTTACACTTTTTGAACAGATCTGATGATTCCAATGTGATCTACAGCAGCATCAATGTTGCAGGACGATTTTGAGCATCTGATCACAAACACCTGAACTGCTACTGAACCATCGTCTCAACACGCTGACATGTCCAAAATGCGGCATGAAATGGAAGTTGCTACCAACGTTACTACCATACTGTGATGTATTTCACAAGTTATTTTTTTTTGTGTGTGTGTGTGTGTGTGTGTGTGTGTTACTGTTTTGGATATATAGTCTGTATAAATTGTCTTTACCTGCAGAGTGTGTTGCTCATTCACAAGCTGCACAACACAAGCAATAATCTGATCTAAACAGCTGCTTCATCGTGAACACACGGCTAATATAATATTTGCGAGTTTTGTTTCATACTGTGAACTGTATGTAAATATCACTTCATCCACTTGTTGTTGTTGTTATAATAAAGTACCCCGTGTGGTGAATTTAATGTGAAAAAATATATTTAACTATGTTCGAGTTAAATAAAGACCATATGGCATTGTATTTACTGCAATCTGTTTTTGTATGTGTTAAAAAGAGTAGAGCATCAGTGCCTCCTCCTGGCGGAGGGCGAGTATGTTTGCTTGCTAACTGCTTGTTTTTTTTTTAAAGTCTGTTAAAGCTGCTGTCCGTAACTTTTTTAACCTCTTAAGATCCAAGCCATTTTTGGGGATTTCCGCCTGGATTTAGCCAACCCAAATTAAAAAGCATATTGTTCCCACATACTTTGGGCTAAACTCACAATTTTTGTGTCATTTTACAGGAAACCCTTTGCAGTTTCATAAAACAGTGCTAAAATTGATAAACATTTAAGCATATGTTGTCTGAGCTTTAATGAACACACAAAAAAAAAGGCGCTTTTTGATTTTTTTATTTTAAATTAATTTTTGAAAGTGGATAACTCAGGCCATGTAGGGCATAGGGATATGCAGACAAGTATGGCTATTTCCTCTAGTTGGCAGCAAACACTGAAAAAAAGAATAATTTCTCTATAATAAAAAATGAAAAAGATATTCAAGCAAATCTGAAGGGAGGAATATTACCTTTTTTTTATGTAATTTCTACCTACCCAAATCTAAACTCTGCTTATAGCCAAACCCATTGGTACATATGCAATATCCCAGTGTAATTTTAAAGAAAACCCTTTAAAAATGTATAAAACACTGCTGAATGTGATAAATATTATAGTATATGTTGTCTGTGCTATAGTAAACAAAAAGAAAAAAATAGGCGCTTTATGATTTTGATCATTTTATTCTTTCAGAAGATACAAGTCTTATCATTTGACAAATGATTTGACTAAAATCTGTGGTCTATTAGCATCTAGAAAAGGATCAAAATCCTCCAGATGTATTTCATTCATTATATGGGCATCAGTTTTGTCATCTGTGTTGTGTATCACCTCAACATCACCGGCCAGCCTCCTGGAGATCTGATGCCAGCTGTGCCAACTCTGTGCCAACAGTGCCACATCTTCAATAGAACCTGAAACAAAGAAATCACTGTTTATACACAGTTTCTGCATTGTAATAATATCACTTTCACAATATCAAAATGTAGATTTACTAAAATTGCCATTTTATTACACTTATGCAAAGTGAAACTAAGTATTACGCAATAATAGACATTATTGCGCAATACTAAAAACATTTGACATTTATATTCAAATAATAGTTTATCAGATTGGTTGCTGTGCTTTCACATTTCAAACTAACAATAACTTTATCAAAAAATAAATATACATTGCTGAAAACTCAAAGGATTCTGTAACTTACCCAAACAATAGTCCTCAGAATGCGCACTCCCAACATGACATCATGACTTTTGCGTAAACATACACGCCACTTTCAAGTCAAGTGGCGTGTTATTTATACGCATTTTCAGCTATCCGCGTGTATGCGTGTATATCTACGCCGTTATGTCCGAGTGATTCCGCGTGTATGTACACGCTGTTAAAAATCCGAGCGAAATAAAGCCAAATTTTGATATACATCTGAGGGAGCGATATTTTTCTTACTAGGATGGTAGGGAAAGACTCATAAATGGTATTAACCAGTGACGGTAGGTTTAGGGACGGGGTTGGGGTAGGTCATATATTTATATATACAGTAATGTAACGTTAAGTCAACGGCGTTCATAAACACGCTGAAAAGCGATTTTGCGTGTTGATAGCACGCCAAAAATGGAAATACGAATTGGCGTGTCATACATACGCAGTTTCATGAGATCAGTCTGGCACTCCAAACGTCCAAATCGTCCATTTAGCTCGAACAGTTGCACCTCAAAGCTCGCGTTTATAAATGTAATTGATGCTTTTATATTTCTAGATGCATTTATAATTATCAAAACAGTTCAAAAGTATAATATATAAACACGCGCATCGCAGATATTTATGTAAACAGAGTAATGGTGTGTTCACACCGAACGCGAATTTAATCGTTTGCGCGAGTAGATTACATACAAAGTCAATGCAAAGACGCGAATAGACGCATCATTCGCGCCGGGCGTTGCGAATGACGCGAATTGGGCGATGCGTTTTGCCGCGAACGTCTTCCGCGCAAGTTGAAAAATTTGAACTCGAGCGGAAGATTCGCATGACGCTTTGTTGCGCCAGCCAATCAACGAAGAGCATCCGAGAAATCCTGTCAGTGACCCCAGAGCCGTTGAAACTGAGCGACCCTAGCAGGTTATCAAACTGGGCACCCGTCATCCTCAAATAGCGCTGGAAGCGGCTGTCATCCAGGCGCAGTTCCTGAAGAAGACTGTGAAATTCACCGAGTTGAGTTCGCCTCTGGATGGTGCTGTGAACACAGACACGTCGGCGTTTTGCTTTCCTCCGTATTTGGGACTTCCACAACAAGTACAGAGCAGCAATATCTTTTATTTCAGACATGACGGAAACGTATGCCAGAAAGAAATTGTGTTGTTGTTTTTTTTTATTCGCAAGTGACACGGACGCGCGAATGGGTTCAAAATGTTCAAGCGTCTAACTAGACGCGATAGGCGCGTATTTGACGCTCTATTCGCGTTCGGTGTGAACACACCATAAGGGTTTGACCCGGAAGTGACCGCGAGCGCGTCCGTCACTCCGGTATCCCCCGGTCTGTTGAATGGTCGCGGCAGACATGTGACGCGTGCTGAGTTCCTGTAAAGATCTCTATACCATAATAAAAGCCTTTAGCAATAGCTAGAGTAAGCACAGGATCTGTATGCACATGACTTGTAGACCTGTGTGAACTGCGTCTCTTACGCGCTCATTGCGCGGCTGCTCTCAGCTCGTTCGAAAAGGATTTTCTCACCAACAAACGCTCACAGAAACGTGAAAATGGTCTCATTTGAAAGATAACATCCTAAGCTAAACGGTGATGTAGATTATGTGGCTCACTGAAGCCGACATCGGAGCAGGAATGTGATACTTTTATCTGTCACCTCTTTTTGAATGTATTTCACTGTGTGATTGTTTTGAAGATATTTCGATCTATGATTGTCTCACAATGTAATAACCTACATCGACAGATTCCTTAGAATGAGAGCTTTATTGTAATGTATGGTTTGACTTATTTGTGAAATAAATAAAAAATAAATATTTGTAGAAAGATTTCTTCGCAATCATAAAGCGGAAATATTTGCCTGGGACCAATAAGCTAATATTCCATTTGATATGTATCATAAAACCGAAAGTGATGGTATTCTGTGTAAAGTATAGATTCTAAGCTTTCAAATGATACCAAGAATTACTTGATACCTTATATGGAAGACTATTAAAATAACGTACGAAAATCATAACAAAGATTTTTTATCCCGGTACCGGGATAGTGGACTTTTAAGTTAAAAATAATCCAAATTAATTATTTAAAAAAAAAACATCTTCAGCCAGTGTTCAAAACTATCTGCTTGCCATAGCTAGATTCAAAACGGTTAGCTTGTAATAATGATTTTAATTCCAGTGGTACTGGCGGGTTTTCGCGGGAAATTCGAGCATGTCTTTGCGTCATTACGTCACACCCGTACACATAAAGAAGGAGTTTCGGCTAGCCGGCTATACTGCGCGTGAGGAGATGTAGAGAGAGGCTTTTCTCACAGCATTTTACACTTTTCTCTAGGTGGAAAGAGAAAGAAACCGTCTCATGCGAACACAAGGATACACATCGGTGGGGCTTTTGAAAGGTGCGTGAACTCCCGAAGGGGTTCGAAACGGAAGAAGAGACAGCTTTTTCTGCTGAACAAGTAAGACATTTCAATAGTTCAATCGTGTAACAGTACGTTTTCTTAATTCACACAGTTATGGAGTTTCCGTTACAGATTTCGAACAGAGATGGCGACAAAAAGGGAAAATGCTACGGACTGCAGCTTTAATAAATGTTGGGTTTTATCTTCACCCTTGGCTTCATTGAGTATTTAAAAAATAACCTTTCTGCTTCTAAGAAATCCCAAGTGGTCGCTCGGCACATTCATTCATGTGATGACTCTGTTCTAGTGATGGGTCATTCATGAACGATCCGTTCATTGCGTCTGTCACGTGACTAATGAACGAAAGACTCGGAAGGTAAATTAATTATTTATGTTCCCTGTAAATTATTTTTGACTGCATTATAATGATTTCTTTAATCAGAATATGATCAAGATTGCAAAGGTGGATGTGTTCGGGGAATTTGGCGGTTAGAAGTATAACGTTTAAAGCCACTTGAATGAACGAAAAGACTCGAAAAAAGATTAGTCGATTTTGATGAATGAGTTCGAACAGGAGAGTCTCAACGTAATTGCGTATTGCGTGATGTCACGAACGCGCATCACAGAACAGAGCAAGGTGAGCATTTGTGCTTATAAAACTGAAACTTTTTAATTAATTTTTTAAATGAGCGATGGTTTCGCTAGATAAGACCCTTATTCATCGTCTGGTGTCGTTTGGACCTTGAACCGTTTGGGTCCCATTGAAGTCCATTATATGGAGAAAAATCCTGGAATGTTTTAATCAAAAACCTTCATTTCTTTTCGACTGAAGAAAGAAAGACATGGACATCTTGGATGACATGGGGGTGAGTAAATTATCAGCAAAAGTTTTTTTAAAAGTGAACTACTCCTTTAAGCTTTGCTGCTGTTTGTCTTGTATTGATGTCCACAATCTTGTTTGAGTCGGAGGAGTTTCTTCCGGAAGACGTTACTTCCGGGATCCCCCATTCTGATGTCTGCATTTGGCCACGCCTCCAGGGAACACCTGTGCCTGTGATCGCCACACTCCCTGCCTGGGTTGACTGAAACAGTCCGCTTAAAGAGCAATTTGGACAGCTGTTGTTTTGTTGTTTGGGGACAGATTTGATTTTATTGTAAAAAAAAATTGTATTTATTCATTGTGGGGAAATTTGCCCTAAGTTTTTACTGAGTAAATTATAACTAAATGAATTGTTTTTAAGGTTTCTAAAACATCTGTCTGGCTCTAGTTCCTGGGATTCCATTAGTGTGTAGAGGTGTATCTCTGACAGTTAACTTACCACCGTTACAATGATGAATAATAATAATAATAATAATAATAATAATAATAATAATAATAATAATAATAATAATAATAAACAGAGCTGTCTTGTAGAAACAAGAAAAATCTGGTAGTAGACAATGGTAGCAATCATTTATTTATTTATTTATTCATGCAGCAGTGCATGCTGGGAGTTTTATACTGAAACCTAGCATGTATTGCGAAATGAAAATTTTGATTGTCACTATTGTTGATTCATATTCTGATTTTTAATGTCTGTGTGTGTCAAGTCAAGCAGGAACTCAAACCTTTAAATGCACTATATGATTTTAATATCCTTCAGAATAAATGATTACAGAAACACTGCTGTATTTCATTTTGAAGATTCACAGAAATATGATAAATATTGAATAACCATAAATTCAAAGCTTATACACAGAAAGTGAACGGAAAATCAGACATGAGTTCAGAATGATCATGGCATTAACATATAAACATCTGATCAACTTTCTGATCAAAATTCTGATTTCCATCATGGTGAATACAAACTTTATTATATTCAATAAAACATCAACAACTAATCTGTTAATTCTCAACAAGAACTTTTGTACATGTATAAAAGAAATATATCAAAAAATCAACATGTCAAGAATCAGATGTAAAAGCTGCTGTAATGGCAGTAAAGTGCACTGGATGTTTTTGACCACTAGATGACAGTAAAGTCAATGGAAGTGCAGGAAAGATTTGAGTAATGGATGTAATTCCTGTATATTGAGAGGCTGTTCACTGCAGAGTCGTGTGTGGAAAGAGAAGTCCAGCTCTTCTCTCTGGATGTAATTTGGGTGTAATGGAGCGAGACGGTCCAACAACACCCTAACCGACTTATAACTCTCTCCCTCCACCCATTATATATATACCCATAACTCTCTCCCTCCACCCATTAGATCCCCATAACTCTCTCCCTCCACCCATTATATACCCATAACTCTCTCCCTCCACCCATTATATACCCATAACTCTCTCCCTCCACCCATTATATACCCATAACTCTCTCCCTCCACCCATTATATACCCATAACTCTCTGCCTCCACCCATTATATACCCATAACTCTCTGCCTCCACCCATTATATACCCATAACTCTCTCCCTCCACCCATTATATATATACCCATAACTCTCTCCCTCCACCCATTATATACCCATAACTCTCTCCCTCCACCCATTATATACCCATAACTCTCTCCCTCCACCCATTATATACCCATAACTCTCTCTCCTCCACCCATTAATATCCATAACCCCCCATATACCATAACTCTCTCCCTCCACCCATTATAATACCCATAACTCTCTCCCTCCACCCATTAATATACACCCATACACTCTCTCCCTCCCAACCCATTATTATACCCATAATACTCTCCCTCCACCCATTATATACCCATAACTCTCTCCCTCCACCCATTATATACCCATAACTCTCTCCTCCACCATTTTATACCCATAACTCTCTCCCTCCACCCATTATATACCCATAACTCTCTCCCTCCACCCATTATATACCCATAACTCTCTCCTCCACCCATTATATACCCATAACTCTCTCCCTCCACCCTATTATATACCCATAACTCTCTCCCTCCACCCATTATATACCCATAACTCTCTCCCTCCACCCATTATATACCCATAACTCTCTCCCTCCACCCATTATATATATACCCATAACTCTCTGCCTCCACCCATTATATACCCATAACTCTCTCCCTCCACCCATTATATACCCATAACTCTCTCCCTCCACCCATTATATATATACCCATAACTCTCTGCCTCCACCCATTATATACCCATAACTCTCTCCCTCCACCCATTATATACCCATAACTCTCTCCCTCCACCCATTATATATATACCCATAACTCTCTGCCTCCACCCATTATATACCCATAACTCTCTCCCTCCACCCATTATATATATACCCATAACTCTCTCCCTCCACCCATTATATATATATACCCATAACTCTCTCCCTCCACCCATTATATATATACCCATAACTCTCTCCCTCCACCCATTATATATATACCCATAACTCTCTCCCTCCACCCATTAGATACACTGAGGAGGAGCTGGACGGCATTTGGCTCTGCAGTGACATCACTGCTCCATTATTATGAGTTATTAAATAGATCCATCAGTGATGTATTAGTGTTTATGAAGACCATTAAAACTATTTTTCCTGTATCTGTCGTCGTTCTGGTCTCTTGAGTGCTTGAGCCGTCTGTCAGAAACTAGCATTGACCCACTTAAACTCAATGTATTTGATATTTATGACTGTGTGTGTGTATGTGTGTGTGTGTGTGTGTGTGTGTGTGTGTGTGTGTGTGTGTGTGTGTGTGTGTGTGTGTGTGTGTGTGTGCGTGTGTGTGTGTGTCGTCCACCGCTTCATGTGTTAAACACAGAGTATGTGTCAGAAAAGGAAGAGAAACTAAGAGCTGTAAAGATGTTCAGACGCTCCTGCAGACATGATGAGCATCTTTACACTGTTTTTCTCAAAGCAAACATCTTTCACACATTCTCTCACAAACATGAACAATAGTGAACTCTACAGAGATAAAGCTTGTGTGTTTGACATCTGGAGACGTCAACTTTCTTCCCCAGTTGTTCTTGTGTAGTTGAGATGACGGACACTCATAACCAGGAAGAGGAAGACCAACATTTAGTTTATTTTTAGTTATAAAGTGTGAAAACTGCAGCGTTTGACGCCTTAAACTGTGGATGTTTTTCTCATTTGGGCGTCGACACTGAAACATTGTCACTTCAGAGCGGTAAGACCATTTTTACTGTTATTTAAAATAATTCAGAAGTGCTAAGATTGGTATTTATAAAACTGTTTTAGGTGAATGTTGATTTGATGAAGTGATTTTGACTCCAGAAGCTCAATGAGCCCTGAATTATTAATAATCATGTGCTTTATCTATCAAATAGAGTTTGTGATGTTGTATATAGATGATGCTCATAATGTCATAATTGTCAGTTTTATGATTGCAGAAGTCACTATGGTGTCGTCTCTCATAAAGTCTCTTCCTCTGATCGTAGTGATCATGACTGCGGGTGAGTCTTCAGTTTCACTCACTATACATATTATAACAAAAGATGATTGAGCTCTTTATAAACGGACGTGAGTGTTTTACTGTCAGCTAATATAAAAAAGATCAAAAGTGAAAAGAGATGTTTTGTATATACACCTGAAAGTCTCTTCATTCCTCATTTCTGTGTTTCAGGGGTTGATGGTCAGTGGGATTGGGGAGTGAATTACAGCCCTTCATATGTTTGTGCATTAAAGGGATCAACAGTGAAAATATCCTGTACTTTAACACATCCTTATGGTTATGAGATCAGAACAGCTTTCTGGACCAAAACTGTTGTAAATGATGGAGAACCGCATAACTTTTGTTCAGATCCAGAGAAGAGAAGTGGGATTCAGTGTCACAATGAATATTATAAAGACTCTTCCAGCATCACTTTGCCGTCTGTAACAGAAGCTGATAAACACATCTACTACTGCAGATTTATTACATATAAAGCGGATGGAAAATGGACGGGGATTCCTGGAGTTCAGCTTGACGTCACAGGTAAAACTACTGAACTCTCAGAAATAGACCACACACACACACACCACACACACACACACACACACACACACACACACACACACACACACACAACACACACACACACACACACACACACACACACACACACACACACCACACACACACACACACACACACACACACACACACACACACACACACACACACACACACACACACACACACACACACACACACACTACTTATGTTACTGAATCTGCCAGATGACCTTCTTTGAGAGATATTAGTAGAGATATTTGATCAAATCTCCTGAATGCTCTTGTTCATATAATGACAGCACACACCTTCTTCAAACTTTAATTGTCTTAAAATTATGTGAATTTTGACTGATATTCAAGTGTTGTGAATGTGTGCAATAGGAGACATCAAGAAACAAAAGTAACAAAATAAACTGTAATATGTTATTTAGCACAAATCTTCACTGCTGTTCAAACACTATCATGCAGGATCAAGATTTTTACTCAGTAATAAATTGCACTCTGGTTTCTTTCTCATCAAAGCTTGTCGTTTGCCTTCAGAACACTGAACATACGGCACAAGTTGCATGAAAGTGTCTTTTGATGCTTATATTCTTTTGAAAGCTTGAGGAAGGTCATCAGATCTCATTTTGTCCATTTACAGTTTTTTACAGTCGCTAGGACACATTTCTCCACTTTTTCTTCACTCTTCACACAGTGAGCACAACAGAAGTATATGTGGGCTAAACTGTGGATCATTTATCATTGCTTTGGCACAAAATGCATTCAATGACTACATCTTATAAATTACATTAATTCTTTTCTCACTTCGATACAACAACCGCCAAAACTCTGTGTACCTACAGGCCAATTTGCACATGCTTACACACTGTTTTCAAAACTGTTAAACTCAAGTTCAAAACAATAGCATAATACAAAACTGAATAAGACAGCATTTTGCAATAGGCTGTACCGAGTCTTTCCGAAAAAACCCGAGCGGGTGGAGGCGTGCCGTGTGGGCGGGAGCGCGCAAAGCTTTTGCGTGTGTTGTAAATAGACAGACTCGTGGTTTATGAGGACATGATTTAGTTTTACAATAAACAAACTGACATCTACAGTGGCCAGCTAAACAAATGTATTTAAACACACACACACACACACACACACACACACACACACACACACACACACACACACACACACACACACACACACACACACACACACACACACACACACACACACACACACACACACACACACACACACACACACACACACACACACACACACACACACACCATACATCGCATGCTCCATCGATACATTAACTGTACGTGATCATGTTGTTTACTTGCTGTGCTTAGCTTACACGCCGATAGTTAACAACACACAGACATTTGAAGCAGTTTTACTCACCGCCTGCGGTTCCAACGCATGACCGTGAACCTTTATCGTTGGGACTTCTCCATCTTTAAGTATTAGGCGATCTGCAAATCCAGCGTCGAACTGAGCCTATAACGTTAACTATAACCGTCGAAATGAAGGAAACAAACAAGAACACGTCACTTGCACAACTCCGTTGATGCTCTGGAAAAACAAAATCCACCCACAGGTCCCTTAACGCTGGGTTCTTTGGAAATTTGTGCAGTGTCAAAAACACACTTTTTTTGATGGCATAGGACTCTCACTCTCGCACGCTCTAGGCTACAGCTGCGCGCGCGCATTCCGGGAGAATTGCCCTTAAGACCCATATAAGGAAATTCCGCACACTCTGACGTCACGTAGAGCCGTATTCGAAAAAAACTTTCCGAAACTTGTGACAAACCGGAAGGAGTATTTTTGGAACAGAAATACTCCATCAAACTTACAACTTCATTTTTGAAACTTTGTCCATGTTTAGCATGGGAATCCAACTCTTTAACAGTGTAAAAAACTCACTATGCATGAAACAGCATTTCACCCCCCCTTTAAGAAATTAATTGATGAAAAATGCAACTAGAATTGCCTATGACAGTGTATTTTGTAAATGGTAGTGAGCTGTTACTCTGGTAAATCCTGTAGTACACTCTAAAAAAAGATGTGTTAAAAAACAACATACAGGATGTGTTGATGGTATTTTGACACATGTTGTGTACACTCTAACAAAAGATGTGTTAAAAACAACACACAGGATTTGTTGATGGTATTTTGACACATGTTGTGTACACTCTAACAAAAGATGTGTTAAAAACAACACACAGGATTTGTTGATGGTATTTTGACACATGTTGTGTATATTTTTAACACACAATGTGTGTTAAAATGTAACTCTGGATAGAATAGCACTGGGTGGAGGAGAGTTTGTGTTTATGAAAAAATTATAGGTATATTTTATATGGTATCCCATAAAATGCTCTAAAATAAATAAAGCAATACATTCATATAAATAAATGAAATCTTCATTCATGAAAACATAAAGATTAATGGGTGTTTTTTTTTTTTTTTTGCAGCCAATCACATCATGCCTCTTTTTCAATGTCTTTTTCAAATGCTGCTTTCACTTGTTATTAATAACCAGATTAACTTTATTTCTGTCAGAAGCTCTTATTGAGAATTAACAGGTTTTGGTGTTGACGATTCATTGAATGTTTAATTTAAAGTCACCAGAATCGTGATTAGTGTCAGCTTTAATTGGGGTCTTGAACCTGGACTCTTTAACATCAGTTTTCTCTGGTTGCTATAAATGTGAGTTTATTTAAACACATATGAAATAGCTGAAATAATCAAGGGAATAACATGCTCAGGTGATAATATTATCATCATGGACATGTAAGATTATTAAGCTCAGCAAGAGTTTAATATTTGAAAGAGGAGTGTAATATTTATGAGATGATTTTTAAAAAGATAAGCGTATTGTAATTAACTTTTAATTAATTTTTAAAACACATTTCATAGAGAGCCTTACAGTATAAGGCAGGTGTGCCCAACCCTGCTCCTGGCGATCGACTGTCCTGCACAGTTTATCTCTAACCCTGATCTAACACACCTGCCTTTAATTTTTAAGTAATCCTGAAGACCTTAATTGGTTGTTAAGACCTTAATTGAAGACCTTCAGGTGTGTTTGATTAGGGTTGGAGATGAACTGTGCAGGACAGTCCATCGCCAGGAGCAGGGTTGGGCACACCTGGTATAAGGTATCAGACAGACTTCAAGAATCAGCATATGAATCTCAACAATGGTGACAAATGAAAAGCTTCATGCTGCAATGCATTCTGGATGCCACCATAGTACAAATCTCATCCATGACTCCCAGCATGCATTGCAGCATGAAGCTTTTTTTTGTCACCATTGTTGAGATTAATACGCTGATTCTTGAGGTCTGTGTTTGACTTCTTTTGACTGCAGATTAAAATTATCAGAAAACTTTTTTATTTTTATTTTGCACTATTGGATAGCATGGTGTAGTGTGACAAGAATGTTATAACTAACAGCACATAAAATAATGAATATGCACCATCCATATACTCAATCTGATCAATACTTGCTGATTATGACATCCTCAAGTGACATCTGATCATATTTTCTCTCACTACAACGAATTGTAATATATGACAATACTGTTAAAGCAGCCAGAGAAACACTAAAAGAAGAGTGAAGGGTCAAGAGCTCAAATAAAGGAGCCATTAATCACGATTCTGGTGACTTCAAATAAAACATTCAATGTAACATCAACATCTAAAGCTCAGTTAATTCTCAATAAGAGCTTGTCTATGTAGATCCATGATGTCTAAACCATCCAAATGTTCAAACAAACTCTTTATTAAACGTCACTGGACTACATAAACACAAGTTAACAATACGTTTCAGTGTTCATCCAAACTCTCAGTTGTAAAAACACAGGAAGTAACTCTGGCAAATACACACCTACAGTCACATGTGACACATATCTGACACAAGTTGTGTAACTATAACACATTAGTGTGTAAAAGGTTTCAACACACTTCTGTGTAAGAGGAATAACACATTAGTTGTGTTAAAGGTAATGCAAAATGTGTAGTCCTTATAAAGACAGAGGTGTGTTAAGATATAACACAGGTTGTGTGTTAAATTTGACACAACATGTGTTGTCCCTGAGCACACACACTACATGTGTTAAAATCTACACAACATGTGTTGTCCGTGAGCGACAACACTACATGTGTTA
Organism: Chrosomus eos; assembly: GCA_036326025.1. Lineage (NCBI taxonomy): Eukaryota > Metazoa > Chordata > Actinopteri > Cypriniformes > Leuciscidae > Chrosomus > Chrosomus eos. Next base: position 3,956,568 of record CM070819.1, on the reverse strand, counting down.
AAATCTACACAACATGTGTTGTCCCTGAGTACACACATCACATGTGTTAAAATCTACACAACATGTGTTGTCCCTGAGCTGATTCAGCACATGTGTTAAAATCTACACAACATGTGTAATAGTTTTATAAGAGCGCGCCGACACTCACCATCACTGTGATTGGTATAAAGTGTTTGCTACGTTCTCAAACAAACAGGCCAGTGTAAATACATGTTATTTATATACAATATTTTGTCAGTTGCTACATTTGAATTAAATTCAAAGTGCAAACTCTGTTAACTGTTATTTCTCATCAACTTTTGTCAAAAGCAGCATTATCAATTATGAGTTGAAGCATGAATAACTGAATAATGTCCAGTACAGTGAGTCAGTACAATGTGTGTATTAAAATGACGTGTACATTTATTGTGTTAAATTTGACACAACATGTGTTGTCCCTGAGCACACTCACTATATGTGTTAAAACTGACACAACACATCTCTTTTTAGAGTGTACATTTTTAATTCCACATTAATCCATCAAAACACAAGTTAACACATCTTTGTGTAAAAATAACACATCTTTGTGTTGACCTAGTTGACACAATAGATGTGTTAAAGAAAGGGACACATAAGTTGTGTCAAATTTGACACAATATGTGTTGTCCCTGAGCTGATTCAGCACATGTGTTAAAATTTAACACATTATGTGTTGTTTTTAACACATCTGTTCTAAGAGTGTAGGACACTCAGTAACAAAAAGCCACATTTTTGGCTTTACAATTAATAAAGTGTATTCAATCATTTTTTTCAAATTAAAATAAAAAATTAAAAAATGTAAAACGACTTGTTTTTCCATTATTTATTTCCTGAACTAAAATGAAAAAATGAATAATGACGGGTTTTCTGATTTTCTGATTGTGTGCTCAGATCAAAAATACAAAAAAAAAAATTACTGGATTAGACAAATTTTAATATAACACCTTAGGAGCGGGATGGGGAAAAAACAGTCCCGCGCAGACCTCCGGTCCGTGTACGTTGCGTTCATTCGTTTTTCGATTTAATATTGAAAGTAGAAAAATGAGAAAACGGCTCATTTATTCATTTTTCGTTTTTCCAAAAAAATTAAAAAATGAGAATTCGGCTTAATTTTTATATTTTTATGTTCAGGAATAGAAAATGGAAAAATGGCTTGAATATCCGATTTCCACGTGTGGGCGCGCATGAAACGCCCCTTTCCGCTGATTGGTCAAATAAAGATCAACGCTTTCAGTTCTTCTACAGTCCTCCGCTGCTGGACGGATTCTTAAAGTGTTTATTACAAATAAACTCTCTCTCGTCCAACAACCGGACTAATGCTTGACACAAATCGCGCTGGGCAGGGCCTAGAAAGGGTTTTCTTCTATATAGGCATGGATTCGACAATCTACACTAGAGAAATATTAGCTGATTATTTCAGAAATATTATGTAGATTATCTCGCATATCTGCACCCACATGACCCATCATTAGCCTACTTCACAGCTGGGTTACCCACTGACAGCGCACAGACCAGTATCCATTTAAGTGTAAATATGCAGCAGTCATAACTATTATTTTAGACTGCACATTGAGTTTTGGACAAGGGATGAAGCTGAAATGTGATAGATATGAAAATGTCACAGCGCATCTATTTTGGTTGTTATTCTATTAGTTTTTTGTTGTTGTTGTTTGTTTTTCATAGCTTTCATAGCTTATATAATAATTTTTACCTTTGCAAGGGCAATTATTCTAATATTTTTTAAATATAGGCTATTTGTCATCTTTTATTAAAAAAAAATGGAAATTTAATCGACAAATTCATTTAGAATAATAAGACAATAAGCTGTTACCAATCAAATTAAATTAGTATCAACCAAAGAAGCTGCATCTGAATTCTGAAGTGGCACCTATTACTATTAACTGTTTAAAGCTGCTCAGAGGATTTGCACAGTAATTACAATTACATAGTATTATGATATTAAAGTTTGAAATATAATATTTTAAATAGCCTTTTTAAATATTAAATTAATGACAAAATGAAACAATAAAATAATATTATGAGAGTTAGACCCCCAGTAGGTGGCAGCACGTAACTGTCTTAATAGTCAGTCAGTGAGTCATTCATTCAACCTATTCGTTCAAAACGCTGATTCATTCATGAACCAATTGGCTGTATATGGGACGTTGAATCCATAGAGATGTCTATGATTGAATCATTCACTCAACCGATTTGTTCAAAGAAACGAGTACGAGTGAGTCAGCCGAGTATTTCTTTGGCACGTAGAGAAGAAAACCCTTTCTAGTCCCTGCCCAACGAAATTTGTGTCAAAGAATCCGTCCAGCAGCGGAGGACTGTTATTCTGTGGAAACTGTTAAACTGGGGAGGGGAATAACTGAAAGAATGAATGATTCAATGTCCCATATACAGCCAATTGGTTCATGAATGAATCAGCGTTTTGAACGAATCGGTTGATTGAATGAATAACTCACTGACTGACTATTAACACAGTTACGTGCTGCCACCTACTGGGGGTCTAACTCTCATAAGTATTGTTTCATTTTGTCATTAATTTAATATTTAAAAGGATATTCAAAATATTATATTTAAAATATTAATATCATAATACTATGTAATTGTAATTACTGTGTAAATCCTCTGAGCAGCTTTAAACAGTTAATAGTAGGCTAATAGGTCTACATGCCAGTTCAGAATTCAGATGCAGCTTCTTTGGTTGATACCATAGACTGTAAAAAAAGATACTAATTTAAATTGATTGGTAACAGCTTATTGGCTTATTATTCGAATTGAATTTAGTCGATTAAATTTCCAATTTTTTTTTTTATAAAAGATGACAAATAGCCTATATTTAAAATTTTTTAGAATATAGGTAAACATGATTATAAGCTATGAAAGCTGTAAGCTATAAAAAAACAAACAAACAAACAACAACAAAAAAACGAATAGAATAACAACCAAAATAGATGTGCTGTGACATGGACACTAAATAATGCAATTTATATCTTTTCATATCTATCACATTTCAGCTTCATCCCTTGTCCAAAACTCAATGTGCAGTCTAAAATAATAGTTATGACTGCTGCATATTTACACTTAAATGGATACTGGTCTGTGCGCTGTCAGTGGGTAACCCAGCTGTGAAGTAGGCTAATGATGGGTCATGTGGGTGCAGATGCGAGATAATCTACATAATATTTCTGAAATAATCAGCTAATATTTCTCTAGTGTAGATTGTCGAATCCATGCCTATCGAGAAGAAAACCCTTTCTAGGCCCTGCCCAGCGCGATTTGTGTCAAGCATTAGTCCGGTTGTTGGACGAGAGAGAGTTTATTTGTAATAAACACTTTAAGAATCCGTCCAGCAGCGAGAGGACTGTGGGAGAACTGAAAGCGTTGATCTTTATTTGACCAATCAGCGGAAAGGGGCGTTTCATGCGCGCCCACACGTGGAAATCGGATATTCAAGCCATTTTCCATTTTCTATTCCTGAACATAAAAATATAAAAATCAAGTCGAATTCTCATTTTTTAATTTTTTTGGGAAAGCGAAAAATGAATAAATGAGCCGTTTTCTCATTTTTCTACTTTCAATATTAAATCGAAAAACGAATGAACACAACTTACACGGACCACCTCCTTAAACCTTAGGTGTGTATGTGTGTGTCCCGAATAAATAATAATAATAAAAAAGGAATAAGTTCAAAAGTCGGACTGTAAACGAATGAGGCATGATTGCTATTCACACCTTTATTAAAATGGCTGTAATTTGTTACCACAATAGTACTTGATCTGTTTAAAAAGATTTCATTGATATACGCCTACTGGACTATTAAAGGACACACGTCAAATAGTCAGATCTATGTATTTATTCACGTAATTCATTCATTTATACACACATACCTACACACACCGCCTGTTGCTGACCCCTGCTTTAAAGGGATAGTTCATCAAAAAATGAAAATTAGCCCATCCTGAAGCCATCCTAGGTGTTTATGACATTCTTCTTTCAGACGAATACAATCCGAGTTATATTAAAAAATGTCCTGCTCTTTCAAGCTTTATAATGGCAGTGAATGAGTATATTTTTTTGAAAGTCCTTCAAATCCATCCATGATAAAAGTGCTTCACACGGCTCTGGCAGATTAATAAAGCCCTTCTGGAGTGAAGTGATGCGTTCATGTAAGAAAAATATCCATATTTATAACTTTATCGACTAAAATAACTAGCTTCTGGTAGACGGCCGTACACAAGTCGACTTGCACCAAAAGAGTAACACATGACGATGTATGACGTAGATGTAGGAGTATCGTAAGCTTTAGCACCTCTCGCGGTTCAAATAAACAGGACTGGGCAACAAACTCAATTCATCATTGCCCAGCCAGCAGAGCCATGTAGGCCCCACATGAGTTTGCCCAGATGAAATGAACACTGCTCAGTGTGCACACTACAGGCTGTTAAATGTAACACATATCAGTGTTGGAGTTAATGAGATAATTAAGTGATTGAATAATGATTGAGCATTATTGAAGACACCTAAAGCAGAATCACTGAAGGAGAAAATTGTAAGCCACCGTTATGGCGATCATTGTTTGCTTTAGTTGGGCTCTTGACCCTTATATTATTAACTTTAAATTTTGTTTGGCTGTTGTTTCTGACTTATAACTGCCAGATAAAAGTAAATAATTAAATAAATATATAAAAAGTGACGTAATGGTGTTGATTATAGTATGACAGTCGTCTTACGTTTAGTGATTTATGCTGTTGGTTACAGAATAACTGTGGTTCTGCATAAATATCCAGAATTTTAGATATAATATAAATGATTTCTTACGAGTTGTTTAAAAAAGCAATCTTTTTATTAGGTACACCCAGACATCAAGATTCAGTCAATGCATCTCAACAATGGTGACGAGCAGAATATTAAATTAGGAAAAGTAAATAACATTTTAATGAGTTGAATCAGGTGTGTTTGATTAGGGAGAAAAAGAAAACATGTAGTGTCGGGGTGCGCCAAGACAGGTTTGGGAACCACATAATTTATTCATACCGCAATGCATGATGGGAGCCATTAATGAGTTGTGATTGGTGGCAGCCACTGCAACATGGATTATTATTGTCACCATTGTTGAGATTCACAGGCTGATTATTGATGTCTGTGTTTATAAATAAATTAAATTCAAAGTGCTTTGATCAGAACAATGTTTAAGAAATATTTTGGATAAAAAAAATACTGATAATCATATGCTGTGGAATCACAAAGCTGTTGCTAACAAGTTAAACCAGATAATCTCAATAAGTTTCATTTATCAGATCAGAGTATGATTATGCTAAAACACAACCAACACTATCAGATCACACTTTTCTTTGTTCATTTGACTGTTATAAATCAATAACACCAGACCAACAAAATCTAAAGTTAATAATATAAGGGTCAAGAGTCCAACTAAAGCAAACACTGATCGCCATAACGGTGGCTTACAATTTTCTCCTTCAGTGATTCTGCTTTAGGTGTCTTCAATAATGCTCAATCATTATTCAATCACTTAATTATCTCATTAACTCCAACACTGATCAGTGTTACATTTAACAACCTGTAGTGTGCACACTGAGCAGTGTTCATTTCATCTGGGCAAACTCATGTGGGGCCTACATGGAAACCGGGTGCAAAACTGGCTGGGTCCCAGTTAGATAGCCCACGTCAAACCCATGTGGGCCCCACATGGCTCTGCTGGCTGGGTGTTGTTTTGTTTTGCTCTATCCGTTGCGCTTCAGCACTTCATCATTGCGTTGTGCGTCAAGGTCCAGGGTCACTCTTCTCAGAAGGCCTTTATTAACCCCCGCAGAGCCGTGTGCAGCACTTTTATCATGGATGGATGCACTTTGATCAACTTCAAAAATACAGCCATTCACTGCCATTATAAAGCTTGAAGGAGCCAGGTTTTGACGAAAGAGCCAGACGAATATAACTCTGATTGTATTCGTCTGAAAGAAGAATGTCATATACAGCTACTGTTATTTGTAGATACATAATACAGTTCGACATCACAAGCATATTTCTGTTCAAAAAAAGAAAAAAGAACTTCTACGAAAGACTGTATTCTTGTAATTTTGACTTTATTCTCAAAATATTACGACTTTATTCCCATAATGTTTTGACTTTACTCTCGAAAGGCTACGATTCTCGTAATTTTAGATTTTTTTTTACGTTGTGGTTCAGGGTTTTCGACGATGTGTAGATTTTACTTCAATAAAAAAGGTATTTAGTAGTAATTTTGAGAGAACAATAGCGTTTATATTCAGAGATTTGATATTGTACCTTGTTTGTTTGTGTTGTTGAAGCATAATAATAATAAAAAATAATAATAATAGAAAAAAGGTAACTTTAAGGGATATTGTATTGTCTATGGCAGCAGAATACTGGTTTTTCTTTTTGTAATACTGTTTTTTTATTGCATTTTCTTGAACACTTACACAAAAATGGACATCCCATGTTTGTAACATACACTGTAAAAAATAAAATCGTAAAAAAAACGGTCAAATGACTGGCAGCAGAGGCTGCCAAACAAAAACCGTCAAAATAAAGTAAAATATCCTAATTTAAATTGAGTGCAAAAAACTTTTCCAAACTTTTTCCTTAAATGTTTTACAGAAAAACACTGTTATTTTACAGTTATTTCCTGAATTATTATGATCAAACACCTTCACTGTGAAAAAAAGGTCAAATGACTGTCAGCAATGGCTGCCATACAAAAACCCTAAAATGAATGTAAAATATCCTAATTTAAATAATAAATACTATTGCAGAAATTTTCATTAAGCTTTTTAACAGAAACACAGTTATTTCACATATATATATATATATTTACTGAATTTTTACTAAAATACATATTCACTGCATGAAGTAAATATCTTGCTATAAACTACATGCGTGATTTACTGTGATCATACGTCATCAGCAACTACACAGTTTTTTTTTTCTTTCAAAAGGTTTTATTGTCACAGCTTTCCCAACATACAACTTACACAGAAATTAAGAACAAAGTTGAATCATTAAAAAAAAAAAAAAAAAATTTTGTATGTGTGCATGTATGTATGTTTTGTTTTTAGAAGTCCTTGTAATTGTGCTTTGTTTGAAAAGTCCATGTGTGTTTTCAAGAGTCTTTGTGGATGTGTTGTTGTTGTTGTTAAAATGTATCAAATAGAAACATCTTTAGAGGATAAAATCAAGTAAAAAAATAAATAGGAAATGCTAAAAAGGAAGTCATCTTTTGTGCAGGACCGGGGTGAGTCCTTATCAAGTTTTCCCATCACTCCTCTCTCCGGAACAGGCAACCGGTCCAGCCCTTCCAGTGCCCAGCGGAGGTCCCCTCCCTCCGGCCCGCTGGCCCGCTGTTCCCGTAGCCGGCGTTGGTGAGGGTGCATCTACGGGCGGCCAGGTACGGTGGTGGCCGGGACCTCTTCCGTGCGACCGCAGCCCCCCCATCCGAATGACGACGTCCGGCGCCTCCTGCAGCGTTGATCGTACTAATTGCTCGCACGCGTGGAGGGGCACCGTAACGCGTTTCCCCACCAGCAGGTTTCTGGTGGTCCAGATGGCATCCTTGATATGGTTGAGGGTGAGCCAGAGCGAGGTATATTGTGTTGATGGCAGTTCCTTCAAGCCCTGACCCACCCCCAGGATGGCGAGCTTGTAATCCATCTGGACCCCACCCGCTGGCAGGCACGGGAAAACCAGGGGGCTGGTCCTGGCCCACAGGTCCCGCGCAGCACCGCACTCCCAGAGCAGATGTTGTACGGTCTCCGGGCAATTACACCCGGACCGTGGGCAGGTTGGATTTTTGGCCATGCCTCTGGAGTGCATAACCGCCCTGACTGGGAGGATCTCATGGGCCACCATCCACGCTAGGTCCTTATGCCCGTTCCGGAGAGCAGGGTGGGCAGCGTTCCTCCAAATTTGCTTGGCCTCACCAAGGGTGAGGCCTGGGATTGGACTCACTGATTCCCGGTCCTGCACAAAAGAGACAAGAGCCTTGTGGTTAGTTAAAACTGTGACATCTAGATCCTCTAAAAAGTGCTTCTTTAAAAACTTTTTGATAAAACTGTATTCTTTCGGCAGGGTAAAAGACACAGGGGTTGTCAAGTCTACTGGTAAAAGTTTTAAAAATCTTAAGTAAGACCCCATCCAAAATAGTGCGAAAGCTGCCGTCTTGTTTTCTTTGGATGGGGTCAAGGCATATTTCATGTGAAGGGCGGTGAAAATGCTGCCTAAAAACAGATGGGGGTCTGGGAGGCCTTTTCCACCATTTTCTGGTCTCTTCTTGACCACCTCCCTTTTTAATCTTTCCCACTTGGACCCCCACAGAAAGTAAAACACCGCCCTCTCTAGGTTTCTCAGGAATTTCCTAGGTGGGATAAAAACAGAACAGACAAGTGACATTAGAGGTAAAATGACGGCTTTAAAAATTAAAACTTTACCTTCCAAAGTCATCTGTCGTAGTCCCCAGAACCCCAGTCTTTTCCTAACTTTCCCTAGCAAGTCCGTCCAGTTTTCACGTCCACCCCCTTCCTTGTCAATTTTAACTCCTAAAATCTTAAAATCTGTGTCCTTAAAATCTATATCAAGTCCATCTGTGTCTGTCTCGTCCCACGGTCCGAAGAGCAGGGCCTCGGACTTGCTTCTGTTGAGTTTGGCGCCCGAGGCCCGACCGTACCAGTCAGTCAAGTCCATTGCTCTTCGTATGGATAAAATGTCCGTGGCTAAAAGAGTGATGTCGTCCATATATAAAACACACGTTGCTGTCAGTCCGCCGGTCCCAGGTATGTCTAGTCCTTTTATCCATGTATCCCTTCTCAAGATCTGTGCCAGTGGCTCAATACAAGCCACGTACAGAAGGGGAGATAAAGGACACCCCTGACGGACACCGCTGTGGATATTTACAGCTTTGGAAAGATGCCCATTTACAAGAATTTTGCTGACTAAGCCCTCATACAGCAGTCCCACCCAAGCTATAAACCTCTCTGGAAAACCCATTTTTTGCAGTACCTGAAAGAGGTACTGGTGCGAGACCCGGTCAAAAGCTTTTTCGAAATCTAAATTTAGGGCTACAAGCCGAATGTTTCTGTCTCTCGCATAACAGATGGCATCTCTGATCAGAACTAGGCTGTCTGTTATCTTTCTTCTGGGCACAGCACAAGCTTGATCCGGGTGGATTACGTCCTCTAAAACGGTCGACATACGTGTACTTAAAACTTTACTAAAAAGTTTGCAATCAAAATTTAAAAGCGTAATAGGTCTCCAATTTTTTAAGTCAGTCCGGTCACCTTTTTTGTAAAGTAAAGAGACTATCCCTGTTCTAAAACTGTCCGGAAGTCTGTCAAGGGTCTCAAAGTCTTTAAAAATAGTCAGTAATTCGTGAGCTAAAATATCCCAAAAGGTAAGATAAAACTCCAGGGGTAGTCCATCTGCCCCTGGGGATTTACCCCTCTTAAAACCCTTGAGTGCTTTTTGGGTTTCTAAAATGGTAAAATCTTGGATTAAAAGCTCATTTGGACTATTTACTTTCTTGACTACAAAATTTAAAACTTCCTTTATAGTGTTTTCATGTACTTCTTTTGAACTATATAACTCCTGGTAAAAATGCTCAACCCCTTTTAAAATTTCATGTGTTGTTTTAACTTCCCTCCCTTCTACTTTTACGCTGGTCATAGCCCCTCCCCTTGTTAATATCTTTTTAAAAAAATACCTAGTGCATTTTTCACCTTCTTCTATATCTCTCTCTTTACTTCTTAAAATAACCCCTTTACTTTGAAAACTGGATAAAACCGACATTTCTTTTTTGACCTCTTGCATTTCGTCGTTAAAATCAAAACCATTATTAAAAAAATTAAAATATCTTTGCAGTCTTTTTTGCAGCCCCATCATGTATCTCTTTTCCCTATTCTTCTTGTCCCTACCTACTTTCATAAAAAACTGTCTTGTCCGGTCCTTTACCATCTCCCACCACTGTGCATGTGTATCGTAAAAGTCTTGGAGGGTCTGCCATTGGCTGAACTGCTCCCTATATTCATTTACTACATCCTCGTCTTCCAAAAGGGAGCAGTTCAGCTTCCACAGCCCTCCCCCTACCGTCACACCCGTGGGTAGTGAAAGGGTGGAAGTCAGCATTAGGTGATCAGAAAAGAAGAGGGGGGTCACTGTAGCATCGGTTGGCGGGCAATCTCTTGTAAAAATATAGTCGATGCGAGAGGCTCTGGAGCCATCACTACTGAACCAAGTGTAGCCCTCCTCTCTTTGATGCACATTTTTAAAACAGTCGACTAATTTAAAATCTCTCACTAATCCCTGTAATAAAACCGTTGTCTTATCGACCTTAAAATCCCCTCCTACCCTCTTTCTATCTTTTTTTGATAAAACACAGTTAAAATCCCCTGCCACCACTAGGGGAGCCCTACCTAACATGTGGGACTGCAAGTCTTCTAAAAGCTCATACCTTTCATTTTTCCCTGTAAAACCATACACGTTAAGAACATTTAAATCTCTACCTAAAAACGTCAGATTCGCTAAAAGAGCCCGCCCTTCCCTCACCACTGTGCTACCCTTTACCAAGATATTGGGATTTTTTATTAAAATGGCAACACCGTCATTCTTATTTTGGTTTGATCCACTCCATATGGAGGGACCAGGGGGCCATAGTTCCTCCATCTTGGTATACCTATTTAAAAAGGGCAAAGCACACTCTTGTATTAAAAACAAATCTGATTTACAAGTATTTAAAAAGGATAAAATGCTCTGTGCTCGTATGGTGGACCTCACACTTCTTACATTGATGGTTGAGATAGTGAGGGCCATGAGCAGTAAGGTTAAAAAGGTATGAGACATTTAAAACAGAAGACAATAAAAGACTACAATAAAATCATTAAAATCATGTGACCTCTTGTTGCAATTGCCTTTCCCTTCTCCCAGATGGACTGGGGTCAGGAAGGCAAATGCTTACCACCTCCGGGGCTACAGAGGAAACCTCTTGCAGCTCTTTTGGCGATGATGTTCTTAGCTTTACGTGCAAAAAGGATACCTCATTTGGGGATTCTAGGGGCCACATACGTTCCAGATCTTCCGAATCGTAACTATCTGAACGATGTGCTGCCCTAGCCTTTTTCTCCTCTGTATCAAACAGAGGAGATCCCGCGGGCCTTTTTTGCACCTGAGCATTTGGGAGTGAAGACTCAGTTTCACTCCCACCGGTTTCTGAGAACACTTCCGGAACCGTTTCTAAAGAGGACACCGTTTCTTCCTCTGTCTCCTCTCCTTCCTTATCTTTCTCAATTATGGTGACTTTCTTTTCAGTTTGAATGTTTGACTCCGCCCCTGTGGCCGCCCCACTTCCTCCCTCTTGCCCAATCCCTGAGGCTGGCAGGAGATTTGAATTTCCCGCCAAAACCTCAGGGACCGCCTCCTCCTTCCTTTGGTGTGCTTGTGGGGCGGCCAATTTTAGCTTGTTGGCAAAACTTTTACAGTTACTGCTTGTTAAATAAAGCAACACTCAGCATTTCATCAATTTTTTTCTGCTCATCCTGAACTCAAGCACAGGCTTTACTCTTCAACACAATGGTGACACACAAAGCACAACATACAGAAACACTATACATCTCAACAGAACATTAAACACTAAACACTAACAGATCTCTCAAGATCTCAGCATCTTCGCTTATTACAATCCAGACTTCCTTCATACTAACATTCTTATTGAGAAATAACAGAGGTTTAGAAGTTGATATTTTATTGAAAATAATAACGTTTGATATCACCATGATAGAGATCAGTGTTGGCTTTAGTTGGGGTCTTGACCCTTTAGATATTATCTTTAGATTTCTCTGGCTGCTTTAACTGTGTGTCTGCGATACATATTTGTTATTGTAGAAAGGTGAGAGAATCTCCGGTGATGTTAATAACTTATTAGTGATAATATTCATCAAGCAGCTGTCTGCTTTATTAATACCACCTGATTGGTATGACTTACTGATGAAGTTGCAAAAAATTCATTGTTAATATAGACTGACAATATTACTATAGAAGATTCTGCAACACTGTGATATCAATTTTTTTATGAAGTCATTATGCAGAAAATGTTTTGACATGATCATACAGACTCACTCAGACATCAATAATTGGCATATGAATCTCAACAATGGTGACAATTAAAAAAAATTCTGACCTATTATAAAGTCAATAAAAGGCTTTGTTGATTGTCACCATTGTTGAGATTCATATGTTGATTCTTGATGTATTTATACTCCTAACAAAAATAAACCAACTCTTAACATTTTATGTAGAATATATATTTCTATAATTCTGATGCCACAGTATTTCAACAAATCATGTGAAAAAAAGTATATCAATAATTGCCTTTGTTTAAAACTAAAGTCCATCTATATGTAATGTATTCACATCTAACAGAGATTAGACTGTTAAATCAGTACATCAGATAATCATTCGATGACTATAAAATCATCAAAAATGACCATGATCATCTGATACATTCTCTTGCAACTACTGCCATAACAAAACGTGCATCAAAACACAGTTAAAGCAGCCAGAGAAAAACTAAAGTTAAAACTCAAGAGTCATGAGCCCAACCAAAGCAAACACTGATCTCAATCATGGTGACATAACATTTCTGTTAAAGTTTTTTACACTTTATTTAAATTAGGATATTTTACTTTAATTATATGGTTTTTGTTTGGCAGCCTTTGCAGCCAGTCATTTGACCCTTTTTTTTACGATTTTTTTACAATGAAGGTATTTGATCATAATAATGCAGGAAATACCTGTGAAATAACAGTGCTTTTTAGTTTTATTTGAATTAGAAGATTTTACTTTAATTTTATGGTATTTGTTTGGCAGCCGCAGCTGCCAGTCATTTGACCCTTTTTTTACGATTTTTTTTCACTGAAGGTATTTGATTGTTATTTTACAGGTATAATCCTGAATTATCACAGTGTTTTTCAGTTTATTTAATTTAGGATGTTTTACTTTAATGTTACAGTTTTTTTAGGGCTGCCAGTCATTTGACCGTTTTATCATTTAACTGGTTTGTTACTGTTTAATTACAGATTATTTTTGTAATTTTACATACATTTTTATGTAATTTAAGAAAACAGAAAAAATACTGCATGAAAAATACAATCAATTTCCTGTATAAAAAATGTGAATTACTGCAATTTGTCATTAATGTCACAATACCTAAAATAACAGCTCAATTTTTATTTTACAGATATTATTTGTAATTTTACAGTGTTTTGAGTACAATTTAAAATGAAAGAAAATGATCGTCAAAAAATCACAGTTATTTTCTGTAAAAATTGGATTTTTTTTTACAGTGTATTACATACTTACACTCACCGGCCACTTTATTAGGTACCCCATGCTAGTAACGGGTTGGACCCCCTTTTGCCTTCAGAACTGCCTCAATTCTTCGTGGCATAGATTCAACAAGGTGCTGGAAGCATTCCTCAGGGAGTTTGGTCCATATTGACATGATGGCAGCACACAGTTGCAGCAGATTTGTCGGCTGCACATCCACGATCCATCCTTTCCACCACATCCCAAAGATGCTCTATTGGATTGAGATCTGGTGACTGTGGAGGCCATTTGAGTACAGCGAACTCATTGTCATGTTCAAGAAACCAGTCTGAGATGATTCCAGCTTTATGACATGGCGCATTATCCTGCTGAAAGTAGCCATCAGAAGTTGGGTACATTGTGGTCATAAAGGAATGGACATGGTCAGCAACAATACTCAGGTAGGCTGTGGCGTTGCAACAATGCTCAATTGGTACCAAGGGGCCCAAAGAGTGCCAAGAAAATATTCCCCACACCATGACACCACCACCACCAGCCTGAACCGTTGATACAAGGCAGGATGGATCCATGCTTTCATGTTGTAGACGCCAAATTCTGACCCAACCATCCGAATGTCGCAGCAGAAATCGAGACTCATCAGACCAGGCAACGTTTTTTCCAATCTTCTATTGTCCAATTTCGATGAGATTGTGCAAATTGTAGCCTCAGTTTCCTGTTCTTAGCTGAAAGGAGTGGCACCTGGTGTGGTCTTCTGCTGCTGTAGCCCATCTGCCTCAAAGTTCGACGTACTGTGCGTTCAGAGATGCTCTTCTGCCCACCTTGGTTGTAACGGGTGGTTATTTGAGTCACTGTTGCCCTTCTATCAGCTCGAACCAGTCTGGCCATTCTCCTCTGACCTCTGGCATCAACAACAGAGGTGTATAAAGTAGAAGTAGAAGTAGAGAAAAAGTAGATGTCCTGCCATGTGTTTATTCCAGCCATGAACTGATTGACAGTTGATTTCAGCTGATTTCTGTCTCCTGGCTGAAAAACGGATAATAAGCAAATCCAGGTGATTGGAACAAAATACTGAGGAGGATTTTTACTTTCTGAACTGGACTTTATACCTCTGCGTAGCAATGCCACATGCCAGCCAAGAGTAAAGAAATAAACCAGAACTGGACCTTATCTGAGCCACAAAATCTGTGTATATTAAATATGGAGTCATTTCAGCCTTAATAAAGCCTCTTAACAAGCAGAATCACTGAAGGAGAAAATCGTAATTGGTTTGTTACCATTAAGGAGATCAGTGTTTGCTTTAGTTGGGCTCTTGAACCTTGAGTCATTAACTTCAGATTTTTGTTTGGCTGTTGTACCTGAGTTACAATAGCCAGATGAACAAAGAGAAAATGTTGTTTGATGGTGTTTGCTGAGTTTTAGCATTATCATTATTTCACAATCATTTGACCTGAGTAGAGCCCAATTTCTGAGTTCTGAGTTTTACTATATTGATTATAGCAGCACTGTCCTTGAAAATCATTTTATTCGTAACTTTCACAATGTAGTCTGAATAATTTCTTAAAACATCACATACAAAGTATTTTTTTTAAAGACATCAAGAATCAGCCTGTGAATCTCAACAATGGTGACAATTATAAAGCATTTTGCAGTGTATTCTGGATGCCACCAATCAAATCTCATTCATGGCTCCCATAATGCATTGCTGTATGAATAAATAATGAGCTTATGTTCAGAGGTCATCTTTTTGTCACCATTGTTGAGATTCATACGCTGATTGTTAATGTATGAGTATATCATCACAAATTGCATTTTTTGTTCTCATGTTTGTTAAAGTCTACTAACTTGTTATAGTATTGCTGGATATCATGATTCAGTTACAGGTTTGTGTTGCGAAAATAAATTAATTTGACCAAATGATTCTTAAATTAAAATATCCCAGAGAATCAGGCTATTTCATGATGATTACAAAACCATCACCAGGTAACCTTCATCACCTGATCCCATTTAAAAGTAACTTACTTTGCTACTGTAAATGTGTTTGACAAACACACTGTCACAGCAGTCAAAAGAGATCAAATATATAATAAGAGTAAAGACCCCGACTAATGGAACTACTAATCACTGTTATGGTGACTTCAAATGAAACCTGAGTTAAACCTCTGTTAAAGGGGTGGTTCGGAATTTTGGACATCAGGCCTCATTTCCAAGTGAGCCTTAGTGTTATCTATCAGTAGAGACATTTTTTTTTAAAAATCATCCAGTCGTCCCAGTTGCGTTGTTGGCCGGTGCTAGGCTAGCGCGAATCAATGGGACCAGCTTTAGCATGCCATAAAACAGTTTTACCCACTCCACAGTACACTAAAAGCAAATCAATTATAACGCCAGACTATCGATGTAAGTGTCTGTTGAGAGAATAATCTTAGAAATCAAACTACCCTTTCATCGCATTGCAATAGTTATACTTTGTTTCCTGTATTTATCAGCATAGTCTACAGCAGCGGCGGAGTGATATGTTACCTAGGCAACCGAGAGAGTCGGTCCACATGACAATCACGCAAGTGTATTTACCTGCCGCTGACACTCGTCATCACTACAGAAACAGAGTTTATTTCAAGAATAAAGCAACAAGACATATAATTATGGCAACGTTTGAAAGCCATGACAATGTTTCGGACTTTGAAGACGATGAAGATGAGGAATGTGTGTTATTCAACGAACCAAACATGTATGAGCCGGAATACACAGATGAAGAACTAATCGAGATGGATGCTAAAAGGTCAGAAAGAGAAAAAAAATCGGTAGAGACAGTAGCCAGTGGAGATGCCGTAGAGAACCGGGACAGAACATCGGGAGACTGGTGGTGTCAATGCAGAAAATGTATACAAATGCCGACGGAAGACGAGTGTTTTTGCTGCAGGGAGTGGGACTTAGTTATCCCTCAGATAACAGAACTGGAGCTAGACACTAGTTTCCAAGATTTAGATGTGTCTGGGCACAGCGCCTCCCGAGACAGACCAATGTGCATAACGGAGCATCCGGACTTTCCACCCCTTCTAACTCGAGGAGTACTCGAAACATTCTTCTCATTTGATAAAATAAATTGGAAAAAAAGACCCGGACCTGCTGGACCCAACGGACAGTTGTCAATGTTGTAAGTGTAAGCTTTCCAAATTCAAACACAATGTAATTAATTTTTATTTATGTATTTTTTTGTATGTGTACAAGTTATAGCGCCTCAAAACTGTATTTTTCTATTTTGATTATATTTATTTTGGCCATTATTTTTATGTGGGCTATTACCCTTGTGTACATTGGTCGTTGGTAAGAAAGTTGACCAAAAAGCTAATTTTACTTTTTTTTTAGGCAGTACCGATTGGTGGCTTACCGAATTGTTCTAGAGTGGGGGTTGAAAGGAAGACAGATGGGAAGAGGCAACCGACATGTTCTTCCATCCTGTGTAGTGACCAGCATCCGAAATAAATACCCTTCAGACACCGGGCGATATGTTGGATTCAGGGAAGCACAAGATGCTCTGCGATTGTTCTGAACACATAACTACAGTAGGCAGCTAGAAAACTTTTTTTTTATTTGCTACTGCACCTAATCTTTTCAATAAGTCAAATCCTTGATATCAATTAGAAATAACACATACATACACATACATTTGGTTACAGATGAAACAATACGATTTTGATGTTACTTTCTTTAATTTTAATTTGTAATATAAACAATTACACCTAAGAGTGGATTTAGACAAATTGTTGTAATGTTGAGTAATTAAATTACAATAAAATCAATGGTTCAAAAAAAAAGAAGTGTGATGATGACCTTGTGTTTTTACAAATGCTGGCACAGTATTTTGCACCACAATAAGGTACAGTTAGGCTTTTATTTGCTGCTTGTATTTGAAAATCGGGAGACATGCTGTGATATAATCTCATCTTTGTCCGGTCTTGGAGTGTCGGCTATGTTTTTGTTTATGGTGTCTGGTTGCTGGATATAAAAATTAGGATCTGCAAACTTCACGGTATGATCTTGGCGCCTTTGCAGGACCCGCTCCACAAGATCCTTCCTGAATGTCTGCCTGGTAGTCTCGTATCTCTTCCTGGCAAACCATCTTTTTGTTTGTTTCGGAAAGACCAAATCATATCTTGGAGTTCCTTGAGGAAGTAATGCACAGCAATGTAAACATACCAAGGATTGGCTAGTAAATTTACAATGTACTTGGTACATAATCAAGTACTGATGGCTTAGAGTTTTGCAGTTATGTATTATATGTAGACTTACCATCAGTGGTTTTTGCTTGCTGACGGCCAACATTCTCGTTGTGGTCCATCACAGAGAGTAGGGTACGTGCCTTCATAGAGTTGTAGCTGAAGTGTAGCCTCTTCTGAGTGTACTTCAGCATTGCACTGTGGTAAACTTCCAGGTCTCCTGCAGTTTTTATCAGATGGTTAGTACCTTGGGAATGTAATTCAAAATGTTGATATTTAGAAAATTTGTAAAAAGACGTTAGACATTTATTTTATGCCTTCATTGTTTGTATCACAAACATTTACACAGTAGAAACTTTCAATGGCAGCTGTGCAATTCTCTAAAGCACCGATATCAGCATGTTGTTTTAGGTAAAGCACTAAAAATAATCTGTAGTCTAAAATCAAATTTGTGTAAATGATCAACTACATGGTAGCAGCATACATACAGTACCTGTATGTTTGAAGAGAGTCATGTGTTTGAGGTCTTTCAACAGGTTCTTGTTGAGTACGTGGTCTGACAGTGCCTTGAATGCAGCAGAGTCTGTTTGCAGCCATTTCTTTCTTCTCTGCTGATCTTCAGTGAGTTCTTGGTGGTAGCAAGTCCTCTCCTGTCCGTCTTCCTCCCACCGATGGATGCCACAAATGTGATGCAGAATTGACGTCCAGCGACGTTTCAACTCCTGCCAAAGCATATGTGTTTTAGGGCAACACAACAAATAATGCTTTTTGCTAAGTACAGAAAAAAATAAACACATGTCACCAACTTACCTCAGCATCACCACCACATGACTGACAACACCACCAAAAGTGATTATTAATTGCCTTGATCCAAGGAAGCAGATCATTGTTTTTCTTATTTTTAGCAGCCGCAGTCAACTTCTTCTTCAGTCCTAATGAATAAAAGCCCAATGAGGGAAGGGATGAGAGAGGAGGGGGTGGGGGATGTTTCAACATAGTCTTATTGCAATTAGTTGAAAGCTTACCTTTGGCAACATGCCATGGGTCAAACTGATGCTGGATGTCAGAGTAGGTCTCTCTCATAAGCTTCCTGATAGAAGGAGAGCGGTCTGTGGTGATGGTATCTACTACAACTCCTGCCTGAAGCAAACGCTCCAGACACCTCCGAAATCCCAATATCTCCATGGCTGGTGAACTGGTTGCCTCTGTTACCTTTATAATGACAATCAGTATAAATGCTTACACATGCACTGAGAGTACAAGCAGTATATACATTGCTGGGTTTTTACCTGAACTAACTCAACCATGATGATTTCCTTTGTTTCATCACTCATGAAACTGTATGTAGTGTACTTGGCACTAAATCCAGGTGAATCAGAACGACCATCACCGCAGATTGAAATCCCTCCACCAATTGTCTGTAGTTTTCTCATTATCTCTTTGTGATGGTCTTGGTATGCATACTCAATCACTGGTATGAGGTAAGTAGACTGCAGGGAGTAAAATGTTGTCTTCTTTGGAATTTGGAGATTCAGTAGCTCCGCCCAATCTAAGACTTCTGTATAAGTTGAACCTGTGAACAGGATGGATGAGGCAACCAGCAGGTTGTTTTCTGGCATTCCACGCAGTTGAGGACATGACTCCCATTCCCCTGAGTGTCCATTTAAACAGCTCCACTTGATGTGTATACGTGTCCCAGCAGTGGTCACTTTCTTGTATTCCTCTTCAATTAAAAAACCACACTGGTGGCATGTTGTGAAGAGCTGCATTAGCCTGGACTCGTTGACAATCCATTTCTTTTCTGACCAGTTCTTGGCTCCTTCTGCAGATGATATGTCAGACTTGGAGGAGCTAGAGGTGCTGCTCAGTGGAACAAAAGAGCTGTCAACTGGGTGACTTGATGGGGCTTCAACTGATATCATACTCAGGTCCAGTGGGTTGTCATCTTCAGCTATAGCTTTCTTTTCCTTTATAAACAACAAAATTAAAAAAAAAAAAGTTTTAAAAAGCCGGTGAGCCTGAGAGAAGAGAGACTGTATTGAAAGTAACTGTGATCCTGATTTTTTTTTAACACTATCCAGAATAGTAATGGTTAAATATTATTGAAAGATACTGCAATGTCCTTTTATAAAAGCGTAAAATTCTTGTCATCAGTGTAATCAAAGTATGTAAAGCTATGTAATGGAAGTCATACATGTCATACAACTATTAGTATTTATTTGAGTTCACTCTCTTACTTGTGCTAATGCTGAACTATTGTTTATTCTATACAACATACATGAACGTCATTATAATACAATTGTTGGCAAAGATTACAATATGAATGAAACACTCCTATAAATTCAAACAAATACCTCACTTTGGCTCAAATGTCTGAGAGGACGGAAGGCAAAATAGAACCCTGATGAAGAACGCTGTTTCCGAGACCGTGGCGCTGCCTGTTTTGGAGTGCTGATGAAAAACTTCAGTGCACCAGAACACTGAGTTGACTCCTTGTGTGATTCTGGTCCAGAGGAGTCCTTTTTAGGGGTGGACTGTGGTACAGTGAACATCTCCTGTATTTTCTTTGCAGATAACAACAACAATAACATATATAAATATAATGTATTGCTACACATTACATAAAGACAAATAAACAACTTTAGTGGATTGTAAAGACAATAGCCCTACAATGTTTGACAGACTGTTGGACCAATTCATACAATAAATAACGTTATACCGTTAGTTACACTATTGTGTCACTCTCCACAATGCCTTGAACTGTAACGTTATCTCCACTAACGTTAGTTACACACTATTGTGTCACTCTCCACAATGCCTTGAACTGTAACGTTATCTCCACTAACGTTAGTTACACACTATAGTGTCACTCTCCACAATGCCTTGAACTGTAACGTTATCTCCACTAACGTTAGTTACACACTATAGTGTCACTCTCCACAATGCCTTGAACTGTAACGTTATCTCCACTAACGTTAGTTACACACTATAGTGTCACTCTCCACAATGCATTGAACTGTAACGTTATCTCCACTAACGTTGTCAGTGTCGATCTATCAGTTATGAAAGAGTAGCTTCATTAGCTAGAGGTTAGCCTAACAAAAGTTATTACCTGTTCATCTGTAGCTGTTGGTGCATCGGGAAAGACGGCTGGAACTGCATTCAAATTCAGTGATTTGTAATCGTTTCGACCACTTTGTACAAAATCGTCTGATCTAAAATGATCGCTACAAATTCGGGCCTTTAGTAGTGTCTCTGTCGGTGTCTCCTTATCCAAGCCAGCAGCAAGAAGCCACAGTTGGTTCCTTTCTGGATCTCTTACTGGAAATCTGTGGAAACTTTTTGTTGACCATCTTTTTGGTTTATTTGTACAATTTCTAAAACTACAGTGAATAACCATTTTTCCAATTCTTTCAATTCTTATCGAATTTTTCAAAATTGAGGCTACTACTACTAGCTAACTTACTCGTTCCGACTGTAACGTAGCGCGATTCTGTTGTGTTTACTTTCCGGCGCAGTACTACTCCCGCAGCAAAGTAAAATTCCGCCGCTGCTAAGAAACTAGTTCCTGTAAATGTAATTCGATCATTCAAATATATTTTGATATGTCAAACGACATTGAGTAGTTTGATTTCTAAGATTATTTTCTCAACAGATATTTACATCGATAGTCTGGCGTTATAATTGATTTGCTTTTAGTGTACTGTGGAGTGGGTAAAACTGTTTTATGGCATGCTAAAGCTGGTCCCATTGATTCGCGCTAGCCTAGCACCGGCCAACTACGCAACTGGGACGACTGGATAAATTTAAAAAAAAAATGTCTCTACTGATAGATAACACTAAGGCTCACTTGGAAATGAGGCCTGATGTCCAAAATTCCGAACCACCCCTTTAATTCTCAATAAGAACTTCTGTAGACGTTTGACAGAAATATAGTCAGTCTGATTAGTAATAAGTGAAGCTGGTAATGCTGTTTGTGGAGTTGTTTAATCCTCCTCTGCTGAGATATTCAGATTTAATGTCTTCTCTTTAGTTGATTTCATCTAAGACTCTGTCTGAAGTCAGTTGTAGTTCTTGTGTTTCTGCTCGTCTCTTTTTCTGTTCTCTTCAGAGGAGTAAAGTCCAGGTTCAGAAAGTAAAAGTCCTCCTCAGTATTTAGTTCCAGTCACCTGGATTTGCTTATTAGCAGTTTTTCAGTCAGGAGACAGAAATCAGCTAAACTTAACTGTCAATCAGTTCATGGCTGGAAGAAACACATGACATGATTTCTACTTTCTACTTCTACTTTATACATCTCTGATCAACAAGGCATTTCCGCCCACAGAACTGCCGCTCACTGGATGTTTTTTCTTTTTCGGACCATTCTCTGTAAACCCTAGAGATGGTTGTGCGTGAAAATCCCAGTAGATTAGCAGTTTCTGAAATACTCAGACCAGCCCTTCTGGCACCAACAATCATGCCACGTTCAAAGTCACTCAAATCACCTTTCTTCCCCATACTGATGCTCGGTTTGAACTGCAGGAGATTGTCTTGACCATGTCTACATGCCTAAATGCACTGAGTTGCCGCCATGTGATTGGCTGCTTAGAAATTAAGTGTTAAGGAACAGTTGGACAGGTGTACCTAATAAAGTGGCCGGTGAGTGTATATTACATGAAGTGAAATAGCACAAACCAACATTGGATAATACAGTATTTACTTTGGAAGTCAGAGTTAATAATACATTGCAACCAATAATAGAATACAGCGTTTTTAGTTGTTTTCACGGATCCCTGTGAATGGGGATCGTTTTGACAATGTCGTCTGTAAACGGAAAACTCAAAGGAAAAACTTCTCAGTTTTAAGCATATTGTTGTGTTATATCTCCTGAATTTTTGTATTACGTATATATTACGACTGTTTCTATATTTCTATTTATCCATCGTTGTGCGATTATTACCGACACCGAGCGTGACAGTTGCTGAAGCTCACTAGAACTCAAAAAGATTAAAATAAATGTGTTGATTTAATGCAAGATGATGATGATGATGATGTTGTTGTTGTTGTTGTTGATGATGATGATGATGTTGATGATGTTGTTGTTGATGATGTTGATGATGTTGTTGTTGTTGTTGATGATGATGATGATGATGATGGTGTTGTTGTTGATGATGTTGATGATGTTGTTGTTGTTGTTGTTGATGATGATGATGATGATGATAATGTTGTTGTTGTTGTTGTTGTTGTTGATGATGATGATGATGATGATGATGATGATGATGGTGTTGTTGATGATGATGATGATGATGATGATGATGATGATGTTGTTGTTGATGATGTTGATGATGATGATGATGATGATGATGTTGTTGATGATGATGATGATGATGATGATGATGTTGTTGTTGTGTCAGACCTGCAGGTGGAGACACAGCAGAGAGTGAAAATGGGAGATTCAGTCACACTGACATGTAAAAGCAGCTGCTCTCTGCCTGAACAAACAACATTCATCTGGTACAGAAACACACAGAGAATAACTAGAGGAACAGTGAAAGAGAATCAGCTTCATCTGCTGTCAGTCATTCATTCAGATACTGGATACTACAGTTGTGGCGTTACAGGACATCTGCGCTCTCCTCCTGTTTATCTCAAAGTAGGATGTAAGTACAAACTGATTCATTAATATTAGTGAAATATTTCATACACTTGGAATTTCTAAATTTCCTTTGGGTGAATATGTAAAGATACACAAATCTTTGGTGTGCTGAAATATTTCTGCATTTGTTGCTGAAAGTCTTTAATTATTTTCCTCATTTCTGTGTTTCAGGGGTTGATGGTCTGCAGGATTGGGGAGTGAATTACAGCCCTTCATATGTTTGTGCAGTAAAGGGATCAACAGTGAAAATATCCTGTACTTTAACATATCCTCAGAGTGATAAACTCATAAAAGGCTTCTGGACTAAACCTGTTGTAACTGATGGAGAATCACCTGATCTGTGTTCAAAGAAGACAGGAGGATTTCAGTGTTTGAGTGAAAATAAAGACACTTCCAGCATCACTTTGATGAATGTAACAGAAGCTGATAAACACATCTACTACTGCAGATTTACAGATCATCAGGATAAAAGATGGACAGTGATTCCTGGAGCTCGGCTTGATGTGTCAGGTAAAACTAGTCTTTTTGCATTTATTATATTGGGTAGTGCATAAATGACAGGAAAGTTCAGGGGGAAACAGAAATGAATGAGATGAGGACATGATCCAGAGCACAAAAGATCTTTATATCAGCTGTGTTTGTCAGGCGTGATGAAACTGTCAACATGAAGTATTATCCCAGATAACGAATTATTGTTCTAAGAATGTTTTCCAATCATTCTGTTTTGGTTATGGAAATGTTAAAATGACCAGTTTTCTTAATGTTAGTGGAAAGTTTTTTTTCAAGATGATGTTCCTAAAACAAACATCAATTTAATTTTTATTAACAACTCAACATTATAGGAACGTTGTTTCGTACCTGCAGGAAGTGTATGTCGGGGGAGTGAATGAACTCTTTCACTCTCTTTACCCACAACAGAGGTGCCCTTTAGCAAGACATCGAACCCCCAATCGCTCCCGAACTGTTGCCGGATCTTTTAAACCGAACTCTACACTCTGGTGACCCCTGCAGTTTAAATGCAAAAAAAAAAAAAAAAAAAAACTCAGGCCAAACATGCATAAAAACACCTTTAAAAAAACTTGTTGCAAATGTTTTATTGAAAAAATAAATTTGATTTAAAATTTATTTAAATGTAAATTTTATTAAAAACGATCAAATTAATTAACCAACAAAATATTTTTTTTTATTAACAAAGTAATTAATTAATCATCTGTAGCGTACTAAAAGTAACCAGGCGGATTCTTTCTCCTTCTGAGACTTTATTTAAAAACTGCAGGGTTACTGTTATGCTTTCTCTTATGGCCGTAACCCATGACGTACATTACAGGAAGAAAGAAATATAGTTCACTGCTCTTGCTCTTGAACTAACTCTGAACTCACACTTCTAGCTCCCCTCTCTTTCTAGCCCCCTGACCCCCCAAAACCCCGCCCCTTAAAGAGAACAAGGGACTAACAGCTAGAAGCACTTCTTACTGAATGAACACTGTTGAACATCATCACATTAACTAGTGTCTTCCAGCAATTATCATGACATTACACTGCCAGTCAGGTGGAACAAGGACTGGAGCTTCAATCAATGCTTGCCGAAGGGTACCGAACAACTTCTGGGCCTCGTCAGTCCAAATGAAGGCATGGTCTTTCTGCTAGAGGCGGAAGAGTGACGCCCCTATGCACGAAAACCCCCTTACAAACCTCCTATAAGAGGATAGCCCCAGGAAACTCTTCAGTTGTCTCAGGTCTGTAGGGGATGGCCAGTCTCTAATGGTGTAAATTTTGTCCTCCAGGGTTCCTATGCCCTTCCTCCCCAACTTGTGTCCAAGGAACTCATCCTCCCGCCTCATAAAGTGACATTTATCTGAATGCAGTTTCAGGCCTGCTGCTGCCACTTTTCCCAGCACCTGACGGAGGGAATCGAGTGTTTCATCAAACGACTCACCATGGACTTAGAGATCATCCATATATACGAGACATTCATGGCGAGAAACTCCTGTCAACACTTTGTCCATGAGCTGGCAGTAGCATTGCTGAGTCCGAATGGAAATACCTTGATCTGCCAGAGGCCCCTATTTGTGCGGAGTGCGGTTTTGGGAGCAGACTCAGGAGACAATGGCACCTGCCAGTAGTCGCTCCTCAAGTCAATTGTGGAGAACCAGGACAAACCACTCCAGGCAGGGGATAAGAATCATTTTGTGACTTTGTTGAGCTAGTTCCATGCAGAACTATTTTTCTGCGGCACCATAACAACTGCTGAAGCCCATGGGCTCTCTGAGGGATCAACTCTACCCGCCTGCAGCATTATAAACGAGGCCATGGTGTGTGTAACAATTTGAACAATTTGAACTAATGGGCGATGATTTCACAGAGTGAGGTGGTGGCCCAAAGGCTGGGTTTTCTGCACCAAGGCCATACCTGGATGTGTCTGCTGAATGCACAGATAGGGACATTGGGGTCAGGCTCAGAGCAGGATGGATCAGTTGCACAACGTCCATCAGGGAGGGTAGTGAGTCTCTACATAGGTCCAGTACATAGCCAACGGCCCTCAAGAAATCCAGTCGCAGGAATCAGGGTCCTGCACTTCAGCTACCCACACCTGGAATGACACGGTGTTGTCAAACAGGAAGAGACCTTTCCATTTTAATGGTGCCTCTCACAGTTTTCAGACAAGCAGACGTCAATTCCGAAGCTGTTCCCACTGGAACAAGATCAGGACAAACCAGGGTTGCATTCGATTCAGTATCAACAAGGGCAGTGCAATGGGTATGTGGCAGAAATGTCCAACATAAGGCCAGCCAACTACCATAACAGTCTCTGTATGTCACAGTCTGATGTGAACCCCCCCCCCCCACCACCCATCTACATGGACCCCTGTTTAAGACAATATGTTTTCTTTTTATTAATACAATAAGATGACAGACAGTTGTTGTTGTGTCAGACCTGCAGGTGGAGTCACAGCAGAGAGTGAAAGCGGGAGATTCAGTCACTCTGACATGTAAAAGCAGCTGCTCTCTGCCTGAACAAACACCATTCATCTGGTACAGAAACACACTGAGAATAACTGATCGAACAGTGAAAGAGAATCAGCTTCATCTGTGGTCAGTCAGACGTTATGATAAAGGAAACTATCAATGTGCTGTAAGAGGACATGAACATCAGATCTCTCCTCTTGTTTATCTTAATGTTGAATGTGAGTACAAACTAATTAATATTAGTGAAAGTTCACAGATTATTCAGAGTTTAGTTCAGATTTGTTTGGTAATCATAGAGACTCAATGACATTATTGTTTTTATTGTCAATGACATCAATTTTTAATAGACATGATTTATTCTTATTAACCCCTTTACATACAAAGATCTCTGATGGCCCCAGATTACTGTTGTTCACCTCACGTTAAAACATCACTTTTACTTGATCTGGAGAAAACTAAGTCTCAATAGAAAAATTAAAGACTACAGCTTCAATATTTGACCACTGTATTTATAATTATATATTATAACTATAATACAACTAGATTGAGTTTTCCACACTTGCAGGTAATACATTTAATTGATGTGATAAAATTAAATTGTAACTGAAAAAACTTGTGATAAATAGTCCAGAAATACGTAAAAGTTGTTAGGACACACTTAGACTCGTCATACAAACCTCAACAATGGTGACAATCAAAAAATAATTCAGCTTCATAACTTATTCATGCCGCAATGCATGCTGGGAGCCATGGATGTGTTTTGTATGCTGGCTGGAAGAATGTCACCACTGTTGTGTTTCATATACCGAATGTTGATGTCTGTGAGTGTAGAAATAGCTCTAAACTAGATTTAAACAGATCTTTAACAAATTCATTCTTTTAATAGCCTGATTACATTATACTCATGTTCTAGTCAGAATGTGAGTTTGATACTGATACATTAGGCATTGATTAGGCGGCTTGGCTTAACCGAACCAGGAAAAAACAAGTCTGCACCTACAACCAATCAGAGCAATGCAGTAAGTGATGTATGTTGATGTCTGTTAAGACCACAGGGTATTCATCATTGCGTCCCATCTTCATAGTGACCATCGGAGCCAGCCGATAAATTAAACTTTTGTCTAATCCTGTATGAAGGACGGCAAACACATCTTGACAATCGACAAATGCCTTGATTGCAGTTCTCAGTTCTCGTAACTGCAGATCATCGTATAAAGCCCACCCTGGCACTTTGATTGGCCCGACCAATTCTGAACTGATCATAATTACTCCTGAATGGATCGAGTCCAAACCGAACTTCCCGACCAAAAAATGTTGTGGGTGGGGTTCGGGCTGGCATCCAGGCTAGTGTTTTATATGTACACGCACATAAATCAACATTCAGCTTATGAAAGTTAAGAGTGAAGTGCAACTAAAGCATAATTTCCATGATGGTGATTTCAAACTAAACATTTTCAATAAGACATCAACATCTAAACCTGTTAATTCTCACTAAAACTTGTGTAGAAGTCTGACAGAAATAAAGTCAGTCTGGTTAGTAATAAGTGAAGCTGGTAATGCTGTTTGTGGAGTTGTTTAATCAGATCTTCAGAAAGTTAATATCTTTTATCTTCAGATCATCTAAGGCTGTTTCTGAAGAAAGTTGTAGTTTGTGTTCTTATTACTCTCTCGAAAGATGACTGAAAGAATGTTTCAGGAACATCACACTAACCTTTAAATAACGTTCTAGAAACATTCAGGAAACTGGACATTTTTATGTTCTTGGAATGTTAGAAATCAACGTTCCTATAATGTTGAATTTTAAATCAAAATTAAGTTGAAAGAACGTTTGAGGAACATATACCTTTTAAAACACGTTCCTCTAACGTCAAGAAAACTGGACATTTTTCACGTTCCCAGAACCAACACTGAATGTTTGGAGAACGTTCTTTTGACAAAAGTCTGTTAGCTGTGTAAGATGTAGCCGGCTTACATGCATATAAAAGGATGAAATAACATATTAACATAATTAACATTATATGATTAAAATCCACATAAGATTGTGATCGGAAGCTTATACAAAAACTTTTAAAACTTTTAAAATATCACAAAAAAGTGTAATATTAATCTTTTAAATCGTGTTATGGCTTGATGCTGATCCTCTAATGCTCCTTCTGGGCTAGAGGCTTTTAGTCCATAATCTAATTTGTTGTAGAATTCACATAAGGTCCCAAGAATATGCTAATTTATTGTTTTCTAAGACTTCAGTTAATAGGTGGATTGTAAACCTTGCTGTAAAAAAAACGACTAAACTCTGAAAGTAACGTACCATTGTCCATTAAAACATGAATTTGTGTTTAGTTAAAATGTCTTATGAATCTTTAGTTGATAAATCTGTAAATATAATATTGTTTTATTAATTTTGCACCAGTTCAGATCTAGATTTGCACTTTTTTCATTTTGATTTAAAGATAAACTTCAGTAATATAATAATGATAACTGAAGGTCATGGCATTAATAAAATAATGATTTACATGTTTTATAAATATTTCATGTAGATCCTCCAGAGAGCGTCTCAGTGTGGGTCAGTGGGTCTGGTGTAATAGTGGAGGGAGATTCAGTGACTCTGAACTGCATCAGTGACTCAAACCCTCCTGCTCTGAACTTCAGCTGGTTTAAGGAGAATGAAACCTCAGCTGTTGGATCTGGACAGAGTTTCAGCATCTCCAGCTTTAACTCCAGTTTCAGTGGACGCTTCTACTGTGAGGCTCAGAATAAATATGGATCTCAGAGATCAGCATCTGTTTCACTCACTGTTAAAGGTATTTAAACAGACACTCTTTCAGTTTCTTCTGTCTCACGTGTGAAATGATCTTCATGATCATCTTGTTTCAGGGGTTCAGAGAGATGCTCTGCTCACAGTTTCTGGGATCGTGGCGGGATGTGGAGGATTGATCTTCATCATCATCATCATTGTGTTCATAAAGTGACTAAATGCACACTAAATATAAAGTCTATTCACAAAAAAAAATCAACTGAATCAATCTCACATATAAAGCAAATGGACGCAATTCCAAGCCTTTTCTTTTTTAAATATATATTTATCATTTTGTCTCTGTTTTCAGGAGGAAGAAGAGGAGAGAAGGTGGAACTGAAGACGAGAATCAAAAGCAGGCGAGTCTGCAAACACACCTCGATCTACAACTGCAATACAGTGTGACTGTATATTTGCATTGCACTATGAATACAAGAGTGTATGTGTAAGTGTATAAATGTTTCTCTATAGGTGGCTGACGCGAGTGATGATACATACACAGCTTTGGATCCAGCGTCCAGAACATCTGCTGACGTTTACAGCACAATCACAGTCAGTAAATGTCTCAGACACACTTTTACACTCAGATTCAGCAGATCCACACATAAACAGGCTGTTGTTGATCTGTCTCTCACAGTGTGTTCAGTCCAGAGCTCCTGATGACACCTACACGACTCTTGAGCTTCAGTCCAGATCTTCTGAATATGAGACTCTAGCAGTGACTTCAGCAGATCCACATTAAACTGTATTACTGCTAATATGCAGGAACATCTGATGCTCCTCACACTGATAATCCATCGTTTTGAGCTCATAAACATCATTTCATTATCAATAATATTCTGATTTCTGTGTATATCATAATTGAGCTCATTAGAGTGTTTTTGTATTAGTCTTGCAAATATATATTTTAGCTTGCATATGTATGTCAATTGCACAGCTAAACAGTATTATAATGTTAAACTCAGTATAATCTGTATCTGAATGTATTAAAGTCTCTAGTGTCTCTGTCTGACTCTGTTGACTGGATTTTGTTCTACTGTATATTTAATGGAGGAACTTAATATTTTTTGTATTGTTTAAAAGCATCTCAAATAAACATGGATCCCGTCGCTGATGTGTATTTTATCATTATAACAGATATTTCATGTGTGTGTCCAGACTGCCATCTAGAGGATATTAGTCACCTTAATACGTGTTGCCTATAAGCATTTTTATTAAAGGTGCCCTAGAATGTGAAATTGAATTTATGTTGGCATAGTTAAATAACAAGAGTTCAGTACATGGACATGACATACAGTGAGTTTTAAACACCATTGTTTTCTCCTTCTTATTTAAATCTCGTTTTTAAAAAACACCCCTGAAAAACAGGCGAATCTCCACACAATACCGACTGTGACGCAACAGTCGGGGATCACGCCTCCAAAGATTTGCATATCCCAGCCCTCAATGACAAGCACTGCCAATGTTGCCAGGGTGGCGGTTTTCCCCGCACAATTGGGCTATTTTGAAAAAAGAGTCGCGGGAAAAATTATGGAGTTGCGGGTTGCGGTTTTTTGGGCTCTATTTATTATGCAATGCGGCCGCAAAAATATATAAATTAAATTGTAGACAAAGAAAAAATTAAAAGGGAATCGTTTATTAGTGGGTGTTGTTGATCCCTGGGAATTAATATTTGGCAACAACCGCTGCGGCGGGCGAGTAGACGCGTCACACATGTGTTTTTGACGTAACATCACAAATCTAGCATCATCACATCACATTCGAAGTGTTCCAAATGATGATAGCAATTATTGCAAATGTGAAATCAGAGTTCACCACAGTGATCTAGTAGGCTAGCTTATGCTGCGACTGAATAACATAAAAAAAACATTATTTGACACAGGCAATGTTCCTTTCTAAGAACTAATGTTGCTGTGAAAGAGGCAGCGTTGAAGCTGGCTGCCCACGTTGCTTGTCACTCAAGCACTTCAACTGTTGATCATTTAGGATTAACAAATTAAAAGGTGAAACTAATATATTTTGTAATATATTGTATTTGTATTTTCTATCTTTCTATCTATCTATCTATCTATCTATCTATCTATCTATCTATCTAACTATACACATTACACATGCATGATTATACTTTTCAGAGGGCCGACATTTCTGTATTTAACCTCCTGAGACCCAGCGTTTGCCTGGTGTGCATTTTATAATTGTTCTTGCTATTTGGGATAAGTAGGACCTTTATAAATATAATAACTAAAATTTGTTTTTGTACAGGAAGTAGTTTTTGCAGAAAATGATGTCCTCATGTGAGGACAGTGGGTCTATAATTTACTATATGATGTCCTCATGTGAGGACACAGTACTAGCAATCAAAAAAAAAACTTAAATGGTTGTAATTCAAGAATGCTTTGGAATATAGACATATGGTTGGTCTTGTTTTTAAGAAGACATTTGCCAGATTATTGTAGAAGTGAAATAAATTATGAAAGTGAAACAGAAAAAAAGTTAAATAAGTTTGAGTTTATGAACATATAGAATGTAAAAATATAATTATTTATATTTTATGTAAAATCTATATATTATAAAATATATTTTACTCTAAAACTGCTAGAAAATTAAAGCCAAAAATCTAAACAAGTTGTGTTCCAAATTTTAGGTTGATATCTCAAAAAATGAGCTTTCAGTGAGATTTTATTTGGGCGTAGTACCAAACTTTTTCACTAGATGGACAGCCAGCTTCCTTACTGACCATATAAGGGCGCCTCCATTTTCATATGTTTTGAGTGATCTGAACCATGTCTTT
Source organism: Chrosomus eos (assembly GCA_036326025.1). Taxonomy (NCBI): domain Eukaryota; kingdom Metazoa; phylum Chordata; class Actinopteri; order Cypriniformes; family Leuciscidae; genus Chrosomus; species Chrosomus eos. The sequence continues at coordinate 3,924,791 of CM070819.1, read as the reverse complement.
CCATAATTTCATACAATTTATTAAGTATACATCCTATTCAGAAATAGTATGGGTGTTTTGGCAGTATTTGATTTGATTTCAACCTCTAATAAACATAAAAAGAGCACATCACAAATGTGCTCTTTTTGCCGCATCACAAATCGATAATTCATAATATTTTTCTTTATATTTAAAAATGTTCAGACCTTTTTTTCCTCATAACTATTAATTAGTGTTATCGTTTGAACTCTTGGCATGAAAACAAACTGAGGTTTGTACCAATCTTTCATGATTATTTATGTTTTTTTCTGTTTCCTAATGAATATGAAATATTCTTGTTGCAAATTGATAAATTACTGCTCTTATGTAATTTATTTTAAAAAAACAGCCACCAAATATGAAAACTAGAGATTGTAAGCTTTCAAATGATATATAGTTTGTCAATATTACTTTAGGTTTTTACTAAGATATTATTGTTCTAAATATATTGGCAAACGTCCCAGGTGGGGCGGTGACAGTTAAGGGGAAACGTAATATAGTCCCAATGTCCTCAAACGAGTACTTCACATTTACTGATGACCTAGAGTGCTACTATTAATAAAATATGTCAAATTTTAATAATTTGAATAGATTTTTTACCTGGGTCATTTTTCTTTTGGGAACTGGTGTAGAAGTGTTAGGGTTAGGTTTAGGATCATTTTCTTCTCACTGACAGTGGTGTAATGTTGTTATATCACACCAAAATGGTGTGGGCAGTGCCCCTAAATGTGGCCAACATGTCTTAAGATTTACAAATTTGATTATCATTGTGTCAAGAGGCAAAAATGTAATGTCCTCATATGAGGCCGCAGGGTCTCAGGAGGTTAAAATCCTTTTTTCATATATTTATTTCAATTAATATTAATATTTTCTAAGATTTTGGATTTGGGGTTTTCATAAGCTGTAAACCATAAACATCAAAATTATAACTTGTTCATGATATTCTAATTTTTCGAGTTTCACCTGTATATAGAGGGACACAATATATATATATATGTTTATGTTAAGGCCCTTTGTGGGAATCCAGCCGTTGTCGGAAAATTGGGCTAGTTTTTATTCCATTTGGGCGGGTTTTGAGTTGTCATTGGGCTAGAAATATTTCTGGGACCTGGCAACCCTGCTGCGCAGCCGAACCATCAGAGCAAGCGAGGATCAGAGAGAAAATGGCAGATCATGGAAATAAATGCTATGTTCCAGGCTGTGCAGGGGATGTGAGGTCTTTTCATACCCTTCCCACAGAAAAGAAATGTCAACAGGCGTGGATGATGTTTATATATAATCGGATACCGCAACAGTTTAATTCGAAGTTGTTAGTTTGCTCTGCCCATTTCACCACGGACTTATTTTCCAAACTGGGACAATATCAAGCTTCTCTCAGCGTCTCAAACTGAAGAAGGGGGTAATTCCAACTATATTCCCGCAACCGGTAAGTAGTGATTTTATTAAAGATAATTTACACTGTGTTAGATCCAGCGCAAGATCCTAGTACAGTAATAGCAAACTCCAAGTAACGAGCATACATAACTAACGTTAAATAGGCTAATTCTCAGTGAATAAACTATACAGAAAGCAGTCAAAGAACAATCCACACAGCGCGAGTTTATCTCTCTTGCCAAACTCGTTATGAAATCAATGACGCTGTTACACTGCACAACGAAGCTCTTACTGTATGTACATCGTTTGCATTGGTGAAAGCATGAGAGAGAGAAACTGCGTTGTCTCGCGATCAACAAACAGACGGTCATCTGCTCAGTGCTCATCACAGCAACATTTTATGTGATGGGAATAGATCTAAATCAGTGGTGGAAAGAGTACTGACAAATTGTACTTAAGTAAAAGTATTGCTACTTAAGTAATAATTTACTTGAGTACAAGTAGAAGTACTGAAAAATAATATGACTCAAGTAAGAGTAAATAAGTAGTTTGCTTAAAAACTACTCAAGTAACTACGTTACAAAGTACTTTAGTATTTTTCTATTTTTACCCAAAATGGGGAGATGATAGCGAAATGGAGCGCTAAACACTCTCATGTCATCTGTTTCATTCATACTGGAAGCCCAGTACTGATGCATAGAAGTATTAAACTTCTGCCTTATATGGATATAATAACATGCAAATAGTGATGTTTTGACTGATGAAACATGAAGACAAACATATTATAGCTATAATATATCTGTGTTTATCAAATTATCAGGTATTTTCAAAAGAATGATGTATGTCTTTAAAGGGATAGTTTACCCAAAAATGAAAATTAGCCCACGATTTACTCTCCCTCAAGTCATCCTAGAAGATATGACTTTCTGCTTTCAGTCAAATACAAGAGTTATATTAAAAAATGGCCTGGCTCTTCCAAACTTTATAATGGCAGTGAATGACTGGAGAAAATTTGAAGCCCAAAAAAGTGCATCCATCCATGATAAAAGTGCTCCACATATAGACTACTAGCTTTCTTTCTGTTGTCAAGAGCAATTGTTTATTACTAATTTTGAAAAGTCAGTCCAGGTAAGATCATTTGAATTTTTTGAATGATTTGAATCATTCGTAGAAAGCAAAGAAGGTTAATTGAGACTCGAGGTCTGATAAAAAAAAATAAAAAAAAGTATGAAAAACAATAAAAAATTCCCAGTAAAAAAAAAAAAAATGAATAAAAATTAAGTGGGGTATGGTTAACATGTTAAATTAAATGATCTTTTTTTTGGTTGTAGCCTACCGAAAATGTGCTGGGAGCCCACTGTTGCTATAGGAACGAACTACACTTTTACATGCATCTGATTGTACAAAGCTGAAAAAACAGTGAAATAAGATTGCATGATTTATCTTTCAAAGTTTGCTTCGTATATTAAGTTTAACTGTATTGTTAAACAGGGCGAGCAATAACTGCGTCCATGTTATGAGCCGAACTTTTTTATTTACTTCAACTGCTCAGTGCTCTGGTATTATCAATGGTACAACATGACATCATGACTTTTGCGTAAACATACACGCCACTTTCAAGTCAAGTGGCGTGTTATTTATACGCATTTTGAGCTATCCGCGTGTATGCGTGTATATCTACGCCGCTATGTCCGAGTGATTCCGCGTGTATGTACACGCTGTTAAAAATCCGAGCGAAATAAAGCCAAATTTTGATATACATCTGGGGGAGCGATATTTTTCTTACTAGGAGGGTAGGGAAAGACTCATAAATGGTATTAACCAGTGACGGGTAGGTTTAGGGACGGGGTTGGGGTAGGTCATATATTTATATATACAGTAATGTAACGTTAAGTCAACGGCGTTCATAAACACGCTGAAAAGCGATTATGCGTGTTGATAGCACGCCAAAAATGGAAATACGAATTGGCGTGTCATACATACGAAGTTTCATGAGATCAGTCTGCAATGGTATGACCCATTTCAGTAGTTGCCATAATTAAATATGAGCAGAATACTCACTTACATTCACTGAAATATTGAAACGTTAGCGCGACTGATTCAAAACACGAGCGCCAGTGATTGAATGTCAAAGCGCGGTTTGAACGCCCCGCCCCCCAGCCGAACTGAAAGTTTTGATTGGTTTTGCACCCGAGTCAGACCTGTCTGTTATTGGCTGAACTGCTTCAGTTCTGTCTGTTATTGGCTGAAGCGCAGGGCTCCACCGCAGTAGTTATGAAAAGTGTCTGTCAAATGTCAGCTTGCACTGTTGCTCCGTCGGCACCTTTGTCAAAGTACTTTGTACTTTTTATGAAATATAAATGTAGAGAAGTTGAATAATTTATTTTTATTTTACTCAAGTAAGAGTAAAAGTACCACAATTTAATTATACTCAAGAAAGTAGAAAAAATGAAAAAATCTACTCAAGTACTGTAACGAAAGTATTTGTAATTAGTTACTTTCCACCACTGATCTAAATACTTTAAAAACATCTCATGATTCGTTAATCTCGATAGCTGTAATAGTTAAAACGTATTTAACAGCTGTAGTGAAAGTATTCGAGAGAGTTTCACATGTCATATTTCATATGCAAGCATGTCAGCCAATCACAGCAGTGGCCGGTTCTCACAGCAGACACGCCCCTTCAAACAGAGTGTTCAAAACAGAGACTAAAATCAGGCTAGGAAAAATGCCTTTTATTTCTAAATTATGACTATTTTTGATCTAAAAAACATACTAACATTATAAGGGCAACCCAGGAAACATTATAAAATAATTTAAAAAAACATTCTAGGGCACCTTTAAGTCAGGGCTGCCAACGTTTGAGTTTAGCTTGGAGTGAGACTTTTGGTATCATCACCAGATCACAGCAGAGGATTAAACAACTCCACAAACAGCATTACCAGCTTCACTTATTACTAACCAGACTGACTTTATTTCTGTCAGACGTCTACACAAGTTCTTCTTGAGAATTAACAGAGGTTTAACTCTGTTCATGTGTAGTCACCATAACAGTGATCGGTGTTTCCATTAGTCTCTCTGCTGAGATATTCAGATTTAATGTCTTCTTTTCTCTTCAGTTGATTTAATCTAGGCGGTGTCTGAAGTCAGTTGTAGTTCTTGTGTCTCTGCTCGTCTCTTTTTCTGTTCTCTTCTTTCCTTCAGTCATTCTGCTTATTAAGGCTGAAATTACTCCATATTTGCACAGATTTTGTTCAATTTAAACAATGTTCCTATCTGGGCAGTTTTGTAGGTCATTGTCTGTATGTAGTGAGGTAAAGCTCTGGTCTCAGGAGTTTCTCTTTCTCTCGTCCACACGGCTGAAGAAAGCAGCTGGTCTTCTTCAGTCACAGTGGGAATCACTGCATCTGTTGTCATGACTGTGATACTGATGCTTGTCATCTGGCTGTTGATCAGAAGGTGAGAGAAACTCTGTGTCTGAAGCGTCATAAAGATTCAGAGTCAGTTTGTGTTCATGTTCATTTCTTCTTCTCTCACAGGAAACGAGTGACTCCATCAGAAGAGCAAAACCACAGAGGATCACGACACCATAAAACAGTGAGACAATCTTCTCAAGCTTCTGGTCATGTGTGTCCTGTCAGTTATGAAGGGAGAATTGATTCTCACATCATTGTGTGTCGTCAGGTCGAGTCTCCTGAGGACGCCTACATGACCCTTGACCCCATGTCCAGATGTTCTGAATACGACACACTAGATGTGAGTTATTCTGCTGGTGTTGTGAACGTGTTACATGAGATATTATTTGTGATGCATATGTTCACTTCTCTAGAATATGAAGAGATCCTGTGACACAGACGACCCTGAAGATCAGGACCCCATTTATCATAACACCGGCAATTGATTGTATATTAATCAATATATTAATTTATCTTGACAGTTCATTTCATATTAATTTTGAATGTTGTGCTGCAAAAATGAGAGAACATCTCAACAAATACGTCTAGTGCATGTTCACATTTAAAAACAAAATGCAGCATTGCATACATAAAACTTTCTGTTTCTGAACAATATAATAATATAATATGTTTGGGTAAATATAAAAGTAATAAGTAAAGTAAATAAACCTTTAAATGATGCGTCAACACAGAATACGGATGTTTTTTTGTTTTTAAGTTGAACTTAACTCGAGCTCAATGGTAAAATATTTGTGCATGTTTAAAAAGCAACAGCAGAAAAACAGTTCAATGCAAAAACGCGTTCAGTGTGAATTCTCGCCATTATTGCCTTCAGGTTGTTTACAACAGAGGACTGTTATAGTCACTTTCTCTTTATTCACCTGGCTGCTTTAAGCATTGTCAAAAAGTGCTATACAAATAAAGATTAATTGAAACGACTTTGTTAATCACTGTGGCTTTTTGAGCTATCAAAAATAAACGGTTGTAGAATTGCAGCATGAGACCAGAAAACAGTCGCATTTTATTCTCAGCTCCTGCGTCAGAACAACGCATCAACTCTCAAACTGTCCTGCGTCAGAACAACGCATCAACAAAACTCTCAAACTCTCCCGCGTCTTAAAGGGGACGTGTCAAATGTGCATGCGTCTATATTTGTAGGTGAAGTGTGAATTATGCTTCATTGATGTGTGATTGCATGTATCTGCCTTATTTTAACAATTGATTTCTATCGGCTGTTTTCGGCGATGAATAGCGGCTGTGTTTTCAATATCCTTGTGACGATGACCAAACAGAAAAGTTGTTTCTATAAAGAGTGTAACTTAGGCTACTATTGCTATAGTTACTTTCCATATGGACTTTGGAGATTTTTAATACTGCATGTGACAGTTCCCAGTGCGGCCATCAGGATGTGGTCTCCATACAGTCCTCTTATGACGTCTAAATCGTATTATTGCCGTAAATCAGCCCAGATTAGTCTTTTGCACTTTTGCGTAAATCAAAATATCTGTGGCTGTATTGTCAAATCTAGATTACAAAGTGTGTTATTACAACAAATGGTCTTAAAAACTAAAAAAAAAAAAGTGCTTTTCTCTCACGAATGTGCATGCAGTTACAATATCTTCCCGTAGATGGCGCGTCAGGTCGGTGAGCTGTAGGTGTGTGTGTGCGTGTGTGCGTGCGTGCGTGCGTGCGTGCGCGTGTGTGTGTGTGTGTGTGTGTGTGTGTGTGTGTGACGGCGCTGTCCGAGGTACTGATCAAAATAAAAAATCCATCACCAGTTTGTGTGTGTGTGTGTGTGTGTGTGTGTGTGTGTGTGTGTGTGTGTAATGTTCAGTGTTCTAATGTTACAAAATAAAAGCGTTTGAGATGTCTAGTAGTAGGCCTATGTAGCAAGAGGTAAACAATAAAAAATGTGTTTTTAAATAGTAATAATAATAAACAATTCTATAGTATGCAAGAAGAATGTCACTGCAACTTTGCCTTTCATCTCATTGTGTATTTGCACCATCTGTGCAACCTATAAAGGCCCCAATGCCTTGTTCTGAAAAAAATAATAATAAATAAAAATAAACCCTATAAAGCTGGTCAAGAGGCTCTGCTTCTTTGTGAGATTCAGGATTTACAGTGAATTATTGCCTTTTACTCTGTGTTGATGTGAAATATCTGGGGTGATTTGTGTTTGTGTTGATGATAGTTTAAATGAAGTCCAAGCTGTTTCTCAAGAGTACATGATACATTTATCTTGGGTCAGCATATGCTAAAAGAGTAAAAGGAAGCGGTTCTACAGAAGTTTCTTTTTCAGTGCCATGTGACTTTGATATTTCAGTGAACTCACATGCAAATAATGACTTCAGTTCAGTTCCTCTGTGACTGAATGTATGCATTATTACAGATTCAAAGAGGCTTGAGTGACTTCTGGTGTTTTAGGCATTTAATCAGACATTTTCATCTGGGTTTGCAGAATCATATTTCAAAAGAAATACAATATATATTTATATATATATATTTGTGTGTGTGAGTGTAAACTAGCACTCGTGTGGTTTGACTAGAAGAGGAGTGTTTTACACTCATTCAGAGGAAGTGGAGAAAGACAGGATGTGTGAAAACTGTAAACTCAAACAGTGCAGTTTTTACACTCAGACCCTGCAGATTAAAGTAAATATTTTACAATGCAAAAACATGTTTCAGCTTTAATAGAGAGATTATGTAATATGATATATTAAGTATACTTGTTTTATATGTATCTGTAAACACGCGTCAGTCACAACATTTGTGTATAACAATCTTCCTCGTGTCTTCCAGAATGTTTGCTGTTTTCTCTCTGATTTTTCTGCTTGTGATTCCTGGTGAGTCTGAACCTAACTCTTATTTTCACTCATACGCTGAAGAAACCTCCATCTTTCAGGATGTTTTGTCTGTATTTCTGTATTTAAAGACAGTTTAATGTCTATGTCAAGAATGTGTTCACAGCTCTGCTGTTATTAGCTGCTGTTACTAGAGTAGGATAAAGAGAGCATGAGTGTTATATATAAGAGTTATAAGAGTGTGTATATAAAAACAAGCAAAGGAAATACTGAAGTGTAAAAAATACTACAACTGAATATATTAAATCTAATCAATAAAATTGAGGCAACAGATGACAATCAATATTATTAATTAAATTTAACAAATTAGAATTGAGTAATAATTAACCAAATGAATTACTTAAAAGTTAACCATTTAAAATTAGTAAAATTTACACATTTTTCTAAACAAAAATATCGGAATAACAGACTGACGTCAAAGATGAATTAAGAACTCTTTTTTTTATTGCCATCATTGAAGACACCTGATGTTAACAAGCAGAATCACTGAAGGAGAAAACCGTAATTTTTAAGTCACCATTTTGGAGATCAGTGTGTGTTTTAGTTGGTCTCTTGACCCTTAAATCATTAACTTAAGAATTTGTTTGGCTGCTGTATGTGAATTATAACAGTCAGATGAACAAATAGAAAAGGTGATCTGATGGTGTTGGTTATGTTTTAACATAAGCATTATTTCACAATCATTTGACCTGAATCACTGACCTCATATAGAGCCCATAAGAGCCCAGTTTCTGAGTAAGGTTTACTTAATTATAACAGCACTAGCCTTGTACAGCATCATATTTTTAGCATTTTCAACGAAACCATATGGTCAAAACAATAAAAAGAAAACTTCAGAAATCATTTTATGTAGGCACACACAGACATCAAGAATTAGCGTATGAATCTCAGCAATGGTGACAAACAGATCACCTCTGATCATAAGCTCATTATTTATTCATGCAGCAATGCATGATGGGAGTCATGAATGAGTTTTGATTGGTGGCACCCAGAATGCACTGCAACATGTGTTGTTAATTATCACCATTGTTGAGATTAACAGGCTGATGCTAGATCTCTGTGTGTCTAAAAATTAAATCAAAACAAAAACAAAAATAGTTTTTTTGCATTTGAGACACGTTTAAAAATAATTATATGGATTACCTTGTGAAATCTAAAAATATTATACTGTACAAGGACAGTGCTGCTATAATTAATAAAGTAAATCTAAACTGGGCTCTGTATGAGGTCAGTGATTCAGGTCAAATGATTGTGAAATAATGATTGTTACAACATAACCAACACCATCAGATCACCTTTTCTATTTGTTCATTTGGCTGTTATAATTCACGTACAGCAGCCAAACAACATCTAAAGTTGATGATTTAAGGGCCAAGAGCCCAACTAAAACAGGCACTAATCTACATAATGGTGACTTAAAATTTACGGTTTTCTCCTTCAGTGATTCTGCTTGTTAACATCAGGTGTCTTCAATGATGGCAATAAAAAAAAGATTTCTTAATTCATCTTTGACGTCAGTCTGTTATTCCGATATTTTTGTTTAGAAAAATTTGTACATTTTACTCATTTTAAATGGTTAACTTTTAAGTAATTCATTTGGTTAATTATTACTCGATTCTAATTTGTTAAATTTAATTAATAGTATTGATTGTCATCTGTTGCCTCAATTTTATTGATTAGATTTAACATATTCAGTTGTAGTATTTTTTACAGTGTAGAAGAACTGCTTTTGTGTTGTAGAGAAAAATAAAAACACACAGATGCTCAAATTCAGTGTTTTCCTGTTTTATATTTTCCAGGGATTTGCAGTCAGGAATGGAGGGTTCAGTACACGAGTTTTAGGAAATGTGTCCTAAAGGGTTCAACAACACTTTTATCAGGCACTTATAAACACCCAGTTCATCTCACTCTGACAGAGATATTTTGGACTGTAAATCCAGTTAAAGACCAAGACAACATCGATCTGTTGAATCTTCCAGATTACAGAGGCAGAGTTCATTACTTCCCCAATAAAGACCGAACATTCGTTCTCAAGCTCAGTAATGTGAGACATGAGGATGAAGGAAAGTACTGCATCAGAATCACTACAAATGTAGAAGAACAAAGATATCTGGGTCATCCTGGGATTGAGCTCAAAGTCACAGGTACAGTCAAACTAATATTGCACTGACAGATTTTACTCTCATTTTCTTTCATATAAATATAAATTATGACTTGTCTGTGATTTCAGAGCTGAGAGTGGAGATTCCCGAAGAGGTTGTTGAGAAAGATTCCCCTGTTTTATTGTGTAACACCACCTGTAACCTCTCAAACACAACACACTTTATCTGGTATAAAAACGGCGAGATATCAGACTCTTTATCAGAGTCGAGTGTCGGGAATCGTCTGTTTCTGCAGTCGGTCAGCAGTGATGATACGGGAAACTACAGCTGTGCAGCGAGAGATCAGGAACATCTGCCGTCTCCTGCCGTCACTCTCAGCGTCAGATGTAACACACACTTCCAGCTTTCAGACAAATTCAGTCCAGACTCATCAAATGATGCACTGTAAGTAATTTTTAGTCTTTTTTCAGATCCTCCAAGGAGCGTCTCAGTGTCGATCAGTGGGTCTGGTGTAATAGTGGAGGGAGATTCAGTGACTCTGAACTGCATCAGTGACTCAAACCCTCCTGCTCTGAACTTCAGCTGGTTTAAGGAGAATGAAACCTCAGCTGTTGGATCTGGACAGAGTTTCAGCATCTCCAGCTTTAACTCCAGTTTCAGTGGACGCTTCTACTGTGAGGCTCAGAATAAACATGGATCTCAGAGATCAGCGTCTGTGTCTTTGTTCGTGTCTGCAACATTTGCAGGTATTGACTTGTGCCGTTGGCTCTTCTGCTGGTGTCATTATCAGCCGTGTGAATGATGTTTCTCTTCGCTCAGGTGGCCAGAACACAGGTCTGTATGCAGCCGCTGGGATCGGGGCTGCGCTCATCGGCGTCTGTGTTATTGTTGTAGTAATAAAAATCCTCAGGTAAGAGAAAACTGCTGTGGAATATGGTGCATTTATAACTCACAGTTCATATTAACTACTTCTATGACACATGCAATCCTGTATTTTCCCCTTTTAATATGTGTATTTTCATGAAATAGATACTGTATGTTTCCAATCTCTCTTCTCTCCAGTAGGAAAGCAGGAGATGCCGCCGTCCAGGGTGGCGTTTCAATACAGGTTAGTCTAGAAAAGTGTCTATTTCAGCATATTTTCAGGCAATATGATCCCAATGGGTGAATGTGCACAAAGCACAATATATTTCATGTACATCTTTGTTGATCATGGAACAACATTTCAATCAACCAATTAGATTTGAGGGACAAGTTTACAATTTATGTCAAGTTTAGTCTTAAAACCAGGGTTAGATGCTTCTACGTGTTATTCACATATCATTTCCAAGTTATGGGTAGTGGGATTAGATTTTCGTACAGGAATGTAGATCCAGGAACATGTCTGTTTTGGAAAAAATCCCAGTGATCATCTGGACTGTGTGTGTTTATTCAGGAAAACAGCAGCGGAGCGGTGACGAATCAGATGAGCACGAGTGATTCAGGCGTTCAGAATGACTTGATGTACGCAAGCATCGCTCAACAGAGACCCAGGAAGCCTCAGAGCGCTGGAGATGAAGACGAGGTTCAGTACGCCACCGTCCAGCACCACAGAAACACAGGGAACACGAGTGTGAAGGCTGAAGGTCAGTCTGGAGACGTGAGGGATCGTGGTCCTGCTGACTCTGTCAGGTGAGGCGCACTTCATTACTCACCGTTAAAGATTTAAACCAATCCCTAAAACTCTCAGAGAAACAAGGTTTTATGTGCATGATTTAATCTGTTTTATCTTATTTTGTCTTTTTTACACTTTTTTAACAGATCTGATGATTCCTATGTGATCTACAGCAGCATCAATGTTGCAGGAAGATTTTGAGCATCTGATCAAAAACATCTGAACTGCTACCGAATAATTGTGTCAACACGCTGACATGACCCAAATGTGGCATCAAATGGACGTTGCAACCAACGTTACTAGCATACTGTGATGTATTTCCGAGTGAATTGTGTGTGTGTGTTACTGTTTTGGATATATGTGGTCTGTTTAAATTGTCTTTACCTGCAGAGTGTGTTGCTCATTCACAAGCTGCACAAGCAATAATCTGAGCTGAACAGCTGCTTCATCGTGAACACATGACTAATAGAGTTTTGTTTCATACTGTGAACTGTATGTAAATATTACTTCATCCACTGTAATAAAGTATCCCTTGTGGTGTATTTAATTTGAAAAAAATATTAAAGTATGTTCTTTTTAAAGGAGCTGTATGTAAGAAATGTATTTCAATTAATCATAAAATGGCCCTGATGTGTCACTAGACATTAAGAAATCATGTTCATTTCAAATACTTATATCACTGACAACAGTAGTCTGGCCAGGATATTGTCATTTAAAAAGTGAAGTTGCAGCCCTCAACTGATGTTGATGTTGTCATGATGTGTTTTGGTCTGATGCTCCACCCTCCACCTATCTACCAATCACGAAGTCATCTGGGTTGCCAGCTCTGCTCTAGTTGAAAGCTCCTTGTAGCAGCCTACGTTCCTGCTGGATCCTGCAGCCTATCTGGCAACCTCGATTTAGGGGGGAGGGGATGCAACGCTCTACAGTAATTTGAAAGTGATTGCAGTACCAGTTTTGGCCACAATCTTACATACGGCTCCTTTAAATACAGAGTTAAATAAAGGAGAACTCCGGCGCAAAATGAAATTTGGTCTAATTACACATTGTTACCTAGTCAACCGTTATCAGAGATAAATTGTTTTATCTCTAAAAACAGTTTAGCCTATAACTCTATGGGGCATAGCACATGCACTTCCGCTTTGCTACTTCCGCTTTGCTACCTGCTGTGAGCTGTGCATTTGTTTGCGTCGTGGCTGTCTAAGCCTCGTATTAGCTTCATATTTTTCCGTATTTCTCTCTTTTATTCTGTTCTGCAACATCATTTAACTCATAATTACAACTCGGACTGTTGGTCGCAGAGCGAGACACCGCTTCACTGCTGCTCGCCCTGCGATCGACTGATTTTGTCAGCCTCGTTGCCTGCTGTGCGCTTATCTGCGTCGTGGCTGTCTAGCCTCGTATTAGACGCGTCTCAAGCCATTATACGGCTGGAACCGCAAATACGGTAAGAACATCGGTTGTTGGTCGTAGAGCGAGACACTGCTTCACTGCTGCTCGCCCTGCGATCGACTGATTTATCCGCCTCGCTGTCTGCCGTGAGTTTGTTTGTCTGCGTCGTGGCTGTCTAAGCCTCGTATTAGGTTCGTATTTCCTTGTGTTTTTCCGTATTTCCTCCTTTTATTCTGTTTTGAACCATCATTTAACACATAATTATAACTAGGACTGTTGAACAGACGCGTTTCAAGCCGTTACCCAACACCACTAACCACTAAGTTGCTAACTTACTGTCCATCTGTTAAAATGGCGAATATATCAGGTGTATGTTATCTACCTTTTTGTGCAGATGAGAACAAATCTGAGTTGCTCGCGGTGCAGTCTGAATTAGAAGCTGTAGAAAAGCAGATCCGTGACCTTCTAGAGAGACAAACTGAGCTGAGAGACCGGCGTTTAGCTCTTGAAACATCACGCGCTGATGCACACGGATCAGTGATTAACGTTAGTAACCCGCTGATGCCGACCTCGTCCACTCCGTCCGTTTCTCAGCACTGGTCCCGAACGTCCAGGTCACGATCAGCCATGGTTTCATTCACTCCGGCTTCAACACACCACCACGAAGCCTGGGTGGTTCCGCGGAAGCCGCGAGCCAGGACAAGAATCTTTTCGCCCCTCCCGGTTTTCGAGATCTCCACTCAGAACCGCTTCTCCCCTCTTCGTGAAACGGAACGCGATGCTGTGATCATCGGCGATTCCACCGTCCGACACGTCCATGCTACGTTAGGTAAAAGTAAGGTGCACAGTCACTGCTTTCCTGTGCTGCTGTGTTCTCGATATCACTGCGCGGGTAACTGAGATCTTGAACGGTGACGAGCGCGTCGGAGCTGTTGTGCTGCACGCGGGATCTAACGACACTAGGCTGCGACAGACGGAGGTTCTGAAGAAAGACTTCAGGAGCCTTATCGATACGGTACGCAGCACATCGCCTGAAATAGCGATTATTGTGTCTGGACCGCTTCCTACGTACCGACGAGGGCATGAAAAGTTCAGTAGATTATTCGCGCTTAATGAATGGTTATTGTCATGGTGCAATGAGCAGAAACTGCTCTTTGTAAATAATTGGAATCTGTTTTGGGAGCGACCGAGGCTCTTCCGCGCTGATGGCTTACACCCAAGTAGAATAGGGGCAGATCTTCTGTCAGATAACATCTCCAAGATGTTAAATACCATTTGACTAGTAACCAAAAATCCAAATCACAGTCTCTACTGCACCAATTTAATTGATATTAATACTAGTGTAGAACATTGCATAGAAACTGTGTCTATTCCTCGTTTACTAAGATCAAATAATAAATCTACTGCGGGATCTAGAAAAAATCTAATTGTTATTAAAACAAAAACTCTCGCTATTAGTGAACAAAAACAATTTCTAAAGCTAGGTCTTCTAAACATTAGATCACTCACACCTAAGGCGGTTATTGTAAATGAAATGGTCACAGATAATAATTTCGATGTTCTGTGCCTTACTGAAACCTGGCTTAAACCAAATGATTATTTCGGTCTAAATGAGTCTACTCCGCCAGGATACTGTTATAAGCATGAGCCCCGTCTGATCGGTCGTGGCGGCGGTGTTGCAACAATCTATAGAGATATTCTCAATGTTACTCAGAAAACTTGTCATAGGTTTAATTCGTTTGAAGTACTTGTGCTAAATGTTACGCTGTTAGATGTAAGAAAAAAATCCCTATTATCTCTAGCATTGGCTACCGTATATCGACCTCCAGGGCCTTACGCCGATTTTCTAAAAGAGTTTGCTGACTTTCTATCAGATCTTTTGGTCAACGTCGATAAAGCATTAATTGTTGGAGATTTTAACATACACGTAGATAATTTAAATGATGCGTTAGGGGCTGCGTTTACAGATTTATTGAACTCCTTCGGGGTCAAGCAAAACGTCACCGGACCAACTCATCGTCTTAATCATACACTCGATTTAATTATATCATATGGAACCGATCCAACCGATATAGATATCATTCCACTAAGTGATGATGTCACTGACCATTACATGGTAACTTGCATACTACGTACTGGTGTATTATGTCATGCTGCGCCACGTTATCGACCAGGTAGAACAATTCTTCCATCCACCATAGATAATTTCTCAAATAGCTTATCTGATCTGTCTCAGCTGCTGCCTGAACCCAAACAAACAGATGAACTAGACGAATTAACTAGCACTATGAGCACCATTCTCTCTAGAACATTGGATATGGTTGCACCCATTCGATTAAAAAAGGTCAGAGAAAAAAGTATAGCACCATGGTACAATAATACTACGTATGTTTTAAAGAGAGAAACCCGTAATTTAGAGCGTAAATGGAAAAAAAACTAATTTAGAGGTCTTTAGAATCGCGTGGAAAGACAGTATGTCACGTTATAAAAAGGCCCTTAAAACGGCCAGGGCTGAGCACCTCAATAAAATTAATAGAAAACAACCAAAATAATCCAAGGTTTTTATTTAATACCGTGGCTAGACTAACAAATAAACAGAAGTCGTCTGAACAAAATACCTTGTTACAGTTCAGTAGTAATGATTTCATGAACTTTTTCACCGAGAAAATTGAAAGCATCAGAATCAAAATCGTAAACGTTCAATCTTTGCTCGCGCCTTATAATTCAGCCGCAATTATCACCCCGCAAGAACAATTACAATGCTTTACAACCATAGAACAAAAAGAGTTAAATAAACTTATCACTTCATCTAAAACAACAACATGTTTATTAGATCCTATACCAACTAAACTACTGAAAGAAGTATTACCTATAGTGGAAGAGCCTCTTCTCAATATTATTAATTCGTCTTTATCTTTAGGTCATGTTCCAAGAGCATTCAAGCTGGCAGTTATAAAACCTCTTATTAAGAAACCACAATTAGATCCAAATAACCTAGCAAATTACAGACCCATTTCGAATCTTCCATTTATGTCAAAAATATTAGAAAAAGTTGTGTCCGCTCAACTCGGCTCTTTCTTGCAAGAAAACGACATCTATGAAAAGTTTCAGTCTGGATTCAGGCCACATCATAGCACTGAAACTGCGCTTGTTAGAATCATAAATGATCTACTTTTAGCTTCGGACCAAGGCTGTATCTCAGTACTAGTTTTACTTGATCTTAGTGCTGCGTTCGATACTATAGATCACACAATACTCTTAGATCGACTACAAAATTACACTGGTGTTCAAGGACAAGCATTAAGCTGGTTCAGGTCATACTTATCTGACCGCTACCATTTCGTCTACTTAAATGGAGAAAAATCGATCATGACTTCGGCAAACCATGGAGTGCCGCAGGGATCTGTGTTAGGCCCTTTATTATTCTCAATATATATGCTGCCACTTGGTAATATTCTAAGGAAACATGGAATTAGTTTCCATTGCTATGCTGATGACACTCAAATATATATTTCATCACGGCCAGATGAATACGCTAAATTATCCAAATTGACAGATTGTGTTAAAGATATAAAAGATTGGATGACGCGTAACTTTCTTTTATTAAATCCAGATAAGACAGAGGTAATACTTATCGGTTCTAAAAACCGTCTACAAAACCTCTCACAACACAACTTTAACATAGTAGGATGCCCTGTTACTTTATCCGCTACAGTAAAAGACCTGGGTGTTATATTAGACTGCAACCTGTCTTTTGAAAAGCATATTTCATATGTTACAAAAACTGCCTTTTTCCACCTTAGAAACATTGCTAAGCTACGTAATATGCTATCTGTTTCTGATGCAGAAAAGTTAGTTCATGCATTCATGACCTCGAGACTAGATTACTGTAATGCTTTATTAGCTGGTTGTCCTGCATCCTCAATAAATAAGCTACAGTTAGTCCAAAATGCAGCCGCTAGAGTTCTTACTAGATCAAGAAAATATGATCATATAACACCAGTTTTATCATCACTTCATTGGTTACCTATAAAGTTCCGTATTAATTACAAGGTATTGCTTTTGACCTATAAAGCTCTAAATGGTTTAGCTCCAGTCTATTTAACGGATATTCTATCGCCTTACAATCCATCGCGCTCTTTAAGATCACTAAATTCGAGGCTTCTGGTCATTCCTAGGATATCCAGATCCACCAAAGGAGGGAGAGCATTTTCACATCTAGCTCCGAAGCTCTGGAATAGCCTTCCTGATATTGTTCGTTGCTCAGACTCGCTCTCCCAGTTTAAAACTAGACTAAAGACGCATCTATTTAGCCAGGCATTCATATAAATTTTT
This sequence comes from Chrosomus eos, assembly GCA_036326025.1. Classification (NCBI taxonomy): domain Eukaryota; kingdom Metazoa; phylum Chordata; class Actinopteri; order Cypriniformes; family Leuciscidae; genus Chrosomus; species Chrosomus eos. The sequence continues at coordinate 3,907,597 of CM070819.1, read as the reverse complement.
ATCTTACAGTTTCTGTAAATTCGGCCTCTAGTTCATAAACGCCAGAGGAGAACTGGCCCCGACTGAGCCTGGGTTCTCCCAAGGTTTTTTTTTCTCCATTGGGTGATCTGATGGAGTTTTAGGACACCATTGGGTCACTTGATGGAGTTTTTCGGTTCCTTGCCACTGTTGCCTTTGGCTTGCTCAGTTGGGGATATTCAAATTAATTAAACAATCATACCATTGATCAGCTCTACCAAACTTGGATGTCCTTTTTGGATGTCCAGTAATAAACAAACATTGTTGAGTTGTTTTGATTGATACTGTAAAGCAGCTTTGATACAATCTGTATTGTGAAAAGCGCTATATAAATATATTTGACTTGACTTGACTTGACATAGAGTAATGACGAATAAAAATCGCTAGTTAATACCACTAACAAGGCTCAAAATAGCCCAACACTAACACGGTAGCATAATCAGGGTCCCTACATACAAACCGAAGCATTGACAACGTTTTAAGTGTACAGACAGTTTAATAAGAAGATATTTTATACATATATATATATATAATAAACAGATTTAACAGTCACTCAGTTGGTTTTGAACCCAAATGAAATGTTGGTTTTGTTTATGCTTCTCATAATCGTTTACCTCAAAAGTGGACTTGGATGTTCTTAGTTAAATTTCCATTACATTAAAACTGCTAAAACAAGTCAGTGTGTTTGATATGCATTCAAACAGTTTTTTGGTTATAGGATAATCTGAGATGTAGGATTGGTGACACATTGACTGGCAGATGAAGCAAAATGTCCTAAAAGTAGCAGTTTTTGGCTGGTGGCGGGTGTTCATTTCCCATCCTGACTGTATAAAGCTTGATTCATTTTACATACAAGCATTTTTAATACAATATATTTATAATTCATATGAAGCACACATTAGCTTCTACTATTTACATTATTGGTTTATAAACTCATGTTGAACAACACAGAATTATATAAAAAAAATCAACATGTCAAGAATCAGATGTAAAAGTGGCTGTAATGGCAGTAAAGTGCACTGGATGTTTTTGACCAGTAAAGTCAATGGAAGTGCAGGAAAGATTTGAGTAATGGATGTAATTCCTGTATATTGAGAGGCTGTTCACTGCAGAGTCGTGTGTGGAGAGAGAAGTCCAGCTCTTCTCTCTGGATGTAATTTGGGTGTAATGGAGCGAGATGGTCCAACAACACTCTAACCGACCCATCACTGTAACGAATTGCTGTAAAATTTACAGCAACTTACTGGCAATTTTGGTTGCCAGTAAGCCTGTAAATTTTACAAGAGTAATGTAAATCATAAACTACAATTATACTGTAAAAAATACAGCATGCCTGTAAAATCAGCAAAACAAGAGCAGCTGTAAATTTACAGTTCTTTACTGTATTATTTACAGTATGTTACTGTTATTAATAATGCGTTGAATTAAAATCTGAGATAACTCATTTCATTTGAGGAAATTGATTGGTCATTTTCCATTACAAAGTTATACTGTGAGCTAATTTCATTTAAGTTCACGAAGAAAAAGACTTTATGACTTAAAACATACATTTATCTAAATCCTACTAGACAACATCACACATGAATGAGTTGAATGACATTTATGCATCAGCAAATACAAAGTCACCACATTTAAATAGAGCAACTCACAACATATCACCAGTGTTTCTCTGCTCATCCTGAACTGAAGCACAGGCTCTACTCTTCAACACAATGGCGACACACAAAACTCAGCAAAAACACTTTAAATCCCAACAGAACATTAAACACTAACAGATCTCCACTACACCATTATGTGCAAAAACACATAAAATCACATAAAGTAATTCACATAATTTTACTTTTTTGTTTAGTTCATTTGACTGTGAGATTTTACAGGAAACAACTGACTTCAGACACAGTCTTAGAGGAAATCAACTGAAGAGAAAAGAAGACATTAAATCTGTGAAGATCTCAGCAGAGGAGGATTACACAACTCCACAAACAGCATTACCAGCTTTACTTATTACTAACCAGACTGACTATATTTCTGTCATAATCAGATTTACTGAGAAATAACTGGGGGATATATGTTGATGATTAATTGAAAAATTTTCATTTGAAGTTACCATGATCGTGATTAGTGTTTACTTTAGTTGGTCTCTTGACTCTTCAATCAGTTTTAGTGATGGGAAGTTCGGATCATTTTACTGACTCGGATCTTTGAGTCCCGTTCAGCGAAATGAACAAATCTTTTTTTGAGTCATTTTGTTCATTTCGTTCATTTCAGCATAATATAATTAAAATGGCATGTTAAATATACCAACACATCTAGTACTTACGAAAATGTTGATTACATTTGTAAAAATAATAAAAATAAACAATAGGGTAATGCAGCCAAAGCCAAATTATAGGAAACCTAAATGTTTTATTAATTGATTAGTTGTTGGGTTATTGTATAGGGTATTGCAGTCTGATTCTGTTAGTTCACCTCATCTCCTGATCCGAGACGTTCTCTCCTTTGCAACTTCATAATTATATCAGGTTAGTTCTCCTCTCGTGTCTCGAGACGTTAGTTGTCGACTCGTCGGTGTCTGACTCTGATCTGTCTGCTGGGCCGTCCGTGCCGTGTGTGATACAGCAGGACCGGAAAGAGAAATGATTAGTTCATCTTTCGAGTCTCGGGTTCGGCCGGGTCCGAGTCCTTCGTTCTTCCTGTCAGTCCCATAGAGCCGATGCTGTCACTCCCGGAAAGAGAAATGATTAGTTCATCTTTTGAGTCTTCGGGTTTGAGTCCTTCGTTCTTTTGTCACGTGACCGCTGGTATCTGGTATTATTATTATTATTAGATTCGTATTATTGACTGCGTCTGAATGTATAAGCCTATTGTTTTATATTTAGGAATATACATTTCTAAATATGTGCAATAAACATTATCTGAAAAATAAAAGTTCCATCTTATTATTGTCCCTGTCCGTCTCTTTTCTAAATGTTTAGAACTTGTGCATCTGTGGTGTGTTTTACTATATATTATACATGAATTAACTACTATTATAACTACGTGCTTGTTTGTAAAAAGGTTGTTAGTAGGCTATTCAATACGGTGACAAGTCACGTGACAAAAGAACGAAGGACTCAAACCCGAGACTCGAAAGATGAACTAATCATTTCTCTTTCCGGGACTGACAGCATATAGCCTCTATGGGACTGACAGGAAGAACGAAGGACTCGGACCCGGCCGAACCCGAGACTCGAGACTCGAAAGATGAACTAATCATTTCTCTTTCCGGGACTGACAGCATAGCCTCTATGGGACTGACAGGAAGAACGAAGGACTCGGAGCCGTCCCGAACCCGAAGACTCGAGAGATGAACTAATCATTTCTGTTTCCAGTACAGATTCAGAACCCATATGTTGCGCATGCGCGGTCAACACAAAATGAACGAATCACTCTCTGAGACTACTCGGTAGTCCCGAGTCATATTAAAGATTCGTTCAAAATGAACGAATCGTTCATGAACGACACATCACTAATCAGTTTTACTTTGGCTGATATAACCATGTCTGTATAAGGCATATTTGTTATAGTGATAAAATTCAAGGAAAATTAGGTTTGAAATATTTTATAGTGGGTGATCAGCAACATATGATAGCTGATCTTGATCAGAATATTTTCGCAAAATATGAATTTGAGATTGTCATAGATTTTACTTATTGTTTTTAATAGAAATGTGAGTCAAAACAATGTGTAGTTGGGATGTCATTAGGAAATCAGTGATTAATATATATAAGATTCAAGAAAACCTTTTTTATTAACCGGAACACACATGTATCAAGAATCAGCATATGAACCTCATCTATGGTGACAAACAAAATATAAATAAACCGATCAACTCTGAACATCATAAATCAAGCTCCTAAAAAGTCACATAAAAAACAACAACAAACATAAAAGTAAGAATAAAAGAAAATAAGACAATTCAGCTGCATAATTTATGCGTGCTGCAATGCATGCTGGGAGTTCTGTATTAAACTGATACCCAGCATGCTAGAGATGCGCGGATGGGCTATTATTTCATCCGCAACCGCTTCACAAAACTCATCATCCGTCCGCCATCCATCCGCACCAACGTTTTTGACCAATTTTCAAAACCGCAACCGCCCGCCATCCGCTGATTGAGCGATACAAGGCGCTGCTGATGACAGCCGCGAGACTAGAAAGCTCTCAGAATATCAGCAGTGAACTCCGTCTCTGGGGTTCGTTTCCCGAAAGCATCGTTAGCCAACTATGGTCGCAAGTTCCGTCGATGCTTTCGGGAAACGCACCTCAGACCGGCGCGCAGGGATAAACATAAATAAATAGCCTAAATTAAACGCACTTCGGCAAACCTGACCTTATCTGATAGGCAGTAGCGGCCTGGGTTCTGGGTTTCAATAACTAATATGGGGCCCTACCCATATAAAACATAGCCTAAACATAGAACAGAAAAGGCAAGGATTCCTGTTGGTTTGCATCAATTGTATATTATTTTATTACGTGCACTTTCAGCTTCAACAGGCAGCTCAACATATAAATAATCCAACCTTATTTGATTAAAACTATATACAATTATACAGCGTTTTAGGCCTCGCCCTTAAATTACTATTATTTGAAGTTAACATTATACAATATACGTAGACCTACTTCACCACAAAACTAGTTTAGGATAAATTCTTTAAAATTGGGTAATCCGTTACGGACGTGATCGCTCTGAAAGCGGCACTATAAAAAGACTGCTTTAAAACTTTCAGAGACCTCAAACAGAAAGCACAAAGCCTTTCTTTAAAGTGAATTTCGTTTTGTTTTAATTGTATCTTAATTTTAATCATTTTTTCGTCAACCAAATGCCTTGATTTAATAAGTGAATATAGCAGATATAGCCTAGGAATCACAAAACGGATCGCCCGCGCGTGAACTGGCGCGTCTCATAAATTAACCAAAACTCAGCCTACTTGCCTCACAGACCTGAGAAATATATCTAAAATGTCTACTTCTAAAAAGAACATTTCAAAACGAAAGAAAACACTGCTCTCTGTTTATGTAATCCGTATGAAATGTGCATTTCTCTCTGGCGCGTTCACTGCGAAGATCATGATCAGCATCGTCAACTTCATCTTTGCAGGCAAAAATAACACAGAAAACACGTTTATAAACAATTAAATTGTCTCCTTGTTATAGGCCTTAATCATTACTTTTACCGGTTCTTTGTGACAACTTTTAGGTGCTTTATTGGCAGCGCGCCACCCTTACATGTTACATGAATGAACGCCTCACCACAACATCAGCACCGAAAACATGGGGATTTTTTTTACAATAAATGACAAGCTGCTAGTGACGTTAGTTAATCGCCTGTCGCGGGTGCAAATGCAAAGTTGCAAAGCTGATTTAATCATGGTAAAACTGAATTAATTTACAAAATAGTTTTCATTTGTATTTCAGCACTTCGCGAATGGACAGCGGTGTATTCACACCCTTTCTTTTACTGTCTATGGTTCACACCGAACGCGAATAGAGCGTCAAATATGCGTCTAGTTAGACGCTAGAACATATATTTTTCATTTGATTGGTTCAACCGCCCGCCACCCCGCCCGAATTTAATTAAAATATTTTTTTTCGTCACGTCATCCGCCCGATCCGCGGTTTATCCGCGGAGTCCGCGGCTGTAACCGCCAACCGCGCATCTCTACAGCATGCATTGCAACATTAAGCTTTTCATTTGAGTGTCACCATTGTTGAGATTCATACGCTGATTGTTGATGTCTGTTTGTGACTTAATATCATGTTGCTTTTTTTGTTTTCTATGCCATAATGCTTTTTAAAGAAAAAATTTATAATATAGTAAGATTGTCAAATGGAAACTCCCTGGATTTTAATAATCAATCACATGGAAAGAAAAATATGTTCATAAGAAACATAAGAGATTAATATTTTATGTTATGACTATAATGTTTTTTAATCACACAGGTTAAGCAGCCAGAGAAAAACTGATGTTATAATGTCAAGGGTAAGAGCCCAACTAAAGCCAACACTTATCACCATCGTGGTGACTACAAACTAAACAATAAATCATCAACATCTAAACCTCTGTTAATTCTCAAAAAGACCTTGACAAGTGATGCTGGAGTTATTTAATCATCCTCTGCTGAGATCTTTAGATATATTGTCTTCTTTACTTTTCTTTTCAGTTGATTAAATATATGGCTGTGGCTGCAAGTCAGTAGTTTACTGTAAAATCTAAGTCAAATTTACTCAACAAAACAAGTTATTCTCTGTGAATTCTCTGTGAATGTCACATTTATGTGACCATAAATGTGAAATGTGAATATATATTTATGTGAATGACTGCTCAGGAGAGAAAATGCTGAAATGAAATGTGATTTTATGTGTTTTTGCACATAATGACATAGTGGAGATATGTTAGTGTTTAATGTTTCTGTTGAGTTTTGTGTGTCACCATTGTGTTGAAGAGTAGAGCCTGTGTTTCAGTTCAGGATGAGCACAGAAACACAGATGTTCTGTAGCCTGGCTAACGCCAGACCCAATCTCATTGAGAATTGGGTCTGGGAACCACATGCGCAATTTCTCGTATTTGAGGCGTGGTTTCAGAATGCCCGTCGCAGTTTATTGGGTGCTAAGAATGTCTATCAAATATGCCTGTACGTAGCTCATAGCCAATCGTTTCGATTATACCAGATGACGTATGTAGAGCGACAGAAATTAGACAAGGAAGAAGACGATGGGAAAGATCTTTTTTGTAAACAATGACGTTAAGCGATTATTGCCGTTTGTGCAAGATAAATATGAGGGTAGAAGGTATATATGGACACTCCACAGACATGTTTCCGTGTGTTGCATAGATGTCGTCATCGTCTAGCTGCTCCCTCCCCGTTCTGTGATTGGTTCCCTAAATGAGGCGAAAAATCTGGCCATGGTATCCAGACTGCCTTTCAGCGTGAATTGAATCGCGCTGCGGTAAGGCAGTATGGGGAAACCCAGGCTAGATGTTCTGCTGAATGTTGCTTTATTTAAAGGCAGTGACTGCACAGTTGTTGATCTATTGATCGTTCTTCAAATCAGGTGTGTGCTGCTGTTGTTACCAATTATCTGCAAGAGGATTGAGTTAAAAAGATGTTTTGTTCACTTTTAAATTTATTTTATTTTATTAAAAATCATTTTTTAGAGGACTGAAATGAAATGAGATCACAGAATAAATATGAAATGTCAATTGAACAATTTAAGATAATCGGTTTTCTCAAATTAAACGAGTTTACACAGGTTTTAATTCATATTGTAAATAATACAGTAAAGAACTGTAAATTTACTGCTGCTCTTGTTTTTCTGCTTTTACAGGTATGCTGTATTTTTACTGTATAACTGTAGTTTATGATTTACAGTAATCTTGTAAAATTTACAGGCTTACTGGCAACCAAAATTGCCAGTAAGTTGCTGTAAATTTTACAGTCAATTTTTTACAGTGTAACTCTCTCCCTCCACCCATTATATACCCATAACTCTGTAACAACATTGGGTATTACATTAAATTAGCTCAAATTATATATAGGGAATTTGAATAATTAATCATGAATATGATTAATATATTGCATATTACAGTTAAATTATCGAAGTTGAAAATAGGTCGATTGTACATATGAATGATCAATCATAACGAATTATAATTCCTCATTCATATATCAATGGTCCCCTTCCAAATCGATTATATGAGATAACCTTTAATGGAATTACAGTTTTTCTCATTTGCTAAGGCACGCTAAATGAAACTGGGATCCACTTGATCTTCATCATCGTATTATTAGCACAGCAGAAGTCTTCTCTTGCAAATGCTTTAACACTTTTTCATTTGTTTCACACATTTTTCACACCCTTTTTCAAAACAGTTACAACAGATCTCATTGAAAGACCCCAAACTCTATTGGATTCACTGTGTTGAACAAAAGGAAAACATCTATAAACAGCTGATAGAAAGTACTTGCATAATTATACATCTCTATCCACCTGTGTGAAACTCATTTGCACAACTCTTCAATCAGCAATCGGTCCTCATCCATCTATAAAAGATGCCACCTCTGTGTTGCTATTTGCAAGCATGGATCAAAGAGGCCATAGGCACGGAAGGAGAGAAAGAGGCCATGGCAGAGGGGCCAGAGGAAGGGAGGAGGAGGAAGAGGAGCAAGAGGAGGAAGAGGCCATGGCAAGGGCAAGAGGAGGCAGAGGGAGAGGAAGGGAGGAGGAGGAAGGAGAGGATGGAGAGGGTTTGAGGAAGAGGAGCAAGAGGAGGAAGAGGCCATGGCAGAGGGGCCAGAGGAAGGGAGGAGGAGGAAGAGGAGTTTGTATGCGTGGTGGAGGAGCTGCAGCAGCAAGAGGACGAAATCGAGCTGAAGTTTCAGTTGAAATTTAAAAACATGAAATTTTCAAATGAAAAACAATTACAGTATTGACCATGTCATCAATCATAGCTTGTCCTTTAGAGAGGCTCGACAAAGGGTCCAGCCCATTCTGAGTCGGAGCACTGTGGCATCTATTGTCAGGCTTTTTCAGAATGAACAGGTAATTGACAGTGTTACTGTAATGTATACCACTATTTCAGCTTTACTGTATTGCCCTGTTAGCAGAACAAACTGTGTATACAGTAATGCAGATCTTTTATCAATCCCATTTATGTGACTGTCATATAGTAATGTAAATTTTGACATGCTTTTTGCTTTTACTTTATAGAATCCACACATTATCACACACTGGTGGCAGAGGAAAGATATTTAGTATTGAACATGAGTCTGCCATTGTAGATATGGTAGTGGCAAACAATGCAATCAGACTAGGTGGAATCCAGGCAGCAGTAATTGCAGATCAGGCAGGGAGCATTTAGAAATATAAACGGTGTGAGTTTGGCAACTATAGATTGAGTCCTTAAACAATCGTCAAGAACGAATAGACTACTGTAAATGTGAAAGATAATACCGGTGTGTGTGTGTGTGTGTGTGTGTGTGTGTGTGTGTGTGTGTGTGTGTGTGTGTGTGTGTGTGTGTGTGTGTATATATATATATATAATTATATATTATTATTATTATTATTTTTAAAGGTGTTTCCTCCCATAAGTTTCCTTTGGTAACTTTTCTTTTCCAGTATCCATTTGAGTTTGTAAAGTATCATTTCATATTGATGGCTGTATTTTGTATTTTGTTGTGCATTGTGTAATGATTGATTGAGAGAATAAATTAATTTGACCACAAGTTGTGTTGTTTGATGGAAATATTTGCTTATGTTACATGTTTTTAATGTTTTGTGAGTGTTAGAGCATTTTGCTAACAAAAATAGTCATTTTGGCCATTGAGCTTTAGTTTTATCCTATGTGTTAACTGTTTTGAAAATGTGATGTCAGAGTGGGCAAATGTGTTTAAGCAATCGAGAAAAACTGTAATTTAGCTATCGAACTGTTTGTCCAGCAAACGGCCGTAAGATTAACTCATCAATTTTCCAACAAAAATGATCTCTTTCTTAATAATTCCAAGAAAGCTATTTTCTGGCCATGAAAAATCACCTTCTTCTACAGTATTTCACAATTGCTAAAACACTAAACCCCATTCTCTGAACCCAATGCTCATTGGCCTAAACCCATTTGTCGAATCAGTCACTCTGTAGGCAAAACCTTAAACAAGTTCAGGTAGTTAAGACACTGTTTGCAAATCTCATCCACTCTTTTTGCAAAACTCTAAACACATTCTCACTCACTAAAAGACATTTTGCACTGTGTTGCAAAATGGTAAATACATGTGGCAAAAGTTAAACACAACAACAACACTGCTGTCATCGTTTACACACAACAACTCAAAATTGTTCACACTTTTTTCTAATGATGTGATCAAATCAGTTGTCTAGAATATAAGCCAGTTCGGAGTACACAGGTGGCCCATGTACGTTGAATGTTGATACCAACAATGGATGGAAACAATGTGAGAGGCAGAGGAGGAAGAGTTCGTGTAAGAGGTGGTGGACGAGGAGGAAGAGTACAAGGACAACGAAGAACAAGACCAACAATAGTAATTTCAGATCAAATTCGGGCAACTGTTATAGACCATGTTCTTGTTCATGGAATGACAATGAGGGAAGCAGGACAAAGAGTACAACCCAATGTGAGCAGATATCTAAGGATATCTGAGGCCACCATAATCCGGACATTTAGAGAAGAGAACAGGTAAATGTATAGTTTTTCTAATTTGTGCGACTGAAAGTTTACTGTACATTTGATACAGTACATCAGTTTGTCAATAGAAAGGGGACTGGGGGAAAAGAAAAAAAGATGTACAATACATTTTACATAATATGTGATGTCCATTACTATTGTTACTGTATGTATACTTTTGTAAGAGCATTTTCCCTTTTGTAGAATTGCAAGACTACCAAATGAGGGTGGAAGGACTCCTTTTTTCTCCAAACAGCAATGATTTGATTTTGCAATTGCACAATATTTGTGTAATACACTTTTCATTAGAGTTGTCTTTGTTCTTTGGGCTTACTTGATTTTTATGCTGAAAATACAGACATTCAATACTGTATTACTTGCAGTACTTACAGTATACAATATATTTGCTGTACTGAGTTGTGAATTATTTACTTTTATTTATGGCAAAATGATTTTCTATATGCAGTAAACATTTTTTTTTCTCTGTAACTGCCCTGGACGCTGTGTTCTCAATTTTTTTATGTAGTGTCTAATGAATGCTGATGAGTGTTTTTATATTGACTGGCTGTGTTTATGTTTTGAAAGCATTGTTTGATTTTGAGCACATATCAAATGGTTTTGAAGCAAGTGTTTGATTTTGCCAGAAGAGTCAGGGGTTTTGTGAATGTAGTTTAAAGACTGGGTTTTGTGTTTAAAGTTTTGACAATATGGGTGAAGGTTACAAGAAATGTGTCTTAGCAATTGTGAAAAACTGTATAAAAGTTAGGTTACTCAAATAGTAACAAATTGTAAAGCTTTGTAGCTAAAGATCAAACAATTCATTGACTTTGTAAAATGGGCATCTCAAAAGCAATCAAGGATATAATGGTTTTAATAAAATGAAACTACGGATACAGAATTCTAAATTTAAACACGGGATACATGTATGTACAGTAAAAAGTAAAACTAATGAAACAGAATAAATAACAAAAGGTAGTGAGAGAGAGAGAGAGAGAGAGAGAGAGAGATTGAGTGAGGGAGGGAGAGAGAGAGAGTAAGAGGATGAGAGAGAGAGAGAGAGAGAGAGAGAGAGAGAGAGAGAGAGAGAGAGAGAGAGAGAGAGAGAGAGAGAGAGAGAGAGAGAGGGAGGGAGAGATTGTAAGAGGATGAGGAAGTCAAGTGAAACTAAAGATCAGGATGAGAGAGATCGCCCGGGGTGATCGCAGCATGACAAAAATCACAAACAACGTAACCCTTAGAGAGACAACAAGAAATCACATCAATCAAATCAAATCAAATCAAATCAATAACCTATACTTGCATATGGTTCTCTTGTATTGCTGAGGAACGCAGAGTCGTGTGCGTGTTTGTCCTTCGTTGCTATAGGCGTGTTCTCTCGTGTCTTCCGGGCGAGCAGACTCGCGGGAATTTTAAAGGTTCACCGAACGTGAAGTTGCCAAGGAAATAATTCAGAGCCTATCTCCCGTGGAGGGAGAGGCGAATATGAAAATAAAACTGAGTAAAGAAAAGAAAAACGGAGGAAGCTCCCTAAAAGGGAGCCATGGGACCGGAAGCCTCTCACAGGGACATTGCTCTCATGTTCTCAGAAGTGCTGAAGTGCTGAAGTGCTCAGAGAAACTTCTGTGTCAGTCTCTTATGGAGAGGAGGGTTTCACGCCTGCTTCGCATACGTGACCAATAATCTTAAGAGTGTCTCGAGCGGGAAAAGTTCTTCTTTGTCTTGTCAGGATAATTTATGATGGTATAACATTTTATCATTTCTACTCAGAAAGATTGTACACACAGAACAATACATTTTACTGTAATATCCTATGTATGACTGGCTCGGTCACATCACAACGGTCACACACATACCAAGAATGTCACAAAAAAGTAGAAGAAACATAAAAGTAATTCATATGCAGAATTACACACTATCAATGTTCACTCACACGACTATAAAGCCGTAATACCGGCTACCATTACCTAGAAAAGATCAAATTCATGTTTATACATTTCTTAAGTGGTTATACTTATAGAAAATATAAGATTGCAGAGTTTATTCCTCTCTCTTTATCAGAATTCAAGTGGGAGCTGTGATTCCCTTGGAATTTCTTTTCGGGGTCATAAAGTTTTATGACCTAGCAAGAGGGAGTTACAGAAGGTGATCTTTCTTTGGAAGTATACTTAAGATTCAAAGCTACACTGTTAGCCCTTGCTGTAAAAAAAGTGGCAGTATCATACCATTTTCCAGTAGAACAGTAATATACCGTAGAAAAAATGTATTCTGGGTTATATTTGCATTTTCGAGAAAGTAGCCTACAGGAATATACTGTGAGTTAACAGACACTTAGAGGCTGTGTTCCAAATCACACCCTATACCCTCATTAACTATTCCCTACATTAGTTCACTAATATAGTCCACTTGAATGAGTGAATGAAAAGAAGTGAGTGAATTGAGACACTGATGAACACCTGATAAGCAGAATCACTGAAGGACAGAGAAACAAGAACTGAAAAAAGAGAAACACAAAAACTACAACTGACTTCCAGCAACACTGAGTGTGAAACCAGTTTACAAACCAGTTTACGATTATTTCTTTCATACATGTACAAAACTTATTGTTGAGAATTAACAGAGATTTAGTTAATAATAAAGTTTGTTGTCACCATAATGGAGATCAGTATTTGCTTTAGTTGGTCTCTTGACACTTGACTTCTAAATATTTATCTCTCTCTGACTGCTGTAACAGTGAGTTTATAAAGCATATTTTATATGTTTATATTGTGGCAAATAAAGTTAAGAGGAAATTGATCAGGTGATTTAGGCTTCTGTGATGTCATAATCATCCTGGATATGTCTGATTGTTAGATCTTTCCTGTATATATTTTTTGCATTTATGAGTATTTCATATTTAGCATACATCTATGAAACATGAAATCAATATTTCTGTTAATCTGTCTTCTGAAGAAAATTGTAAACATATTTTGTATTAAAATATTTCACTCCTGCTTAACTCAGACACACTTTCATCAAAAATCAGCATATGAATCTCAAAAATGGTGACAATCAAAAGTTTCATGTAGCAATGCATGCTGGGTTCCAGGATTGTATAAAACTCCCAGCATGCACTGCTGCATGAATACATAAAAAAATAGTGCCACCATTGTTGAGATTCATGTGCTAAATTGTGATATCTCTGTGTTTCTGAAAAACAGTGCAGCCCTGTTTTCTTTTTTTTTTTTTTAAACACACAAAAAAAATCATTGTAATTTATTGCTGTGGTTTCACAGTGGTGGTAATGTAACACTTTTGATTGAGGATTAAATTCTGAACGAGGGAGAATCAATTAGATTAGTGAATGAACAGGCAATATAATGATTTTTGTTATCACAATCATTATAACCGCAATCATTCATAAACTGTGTGTGTGCACAAGTGTGACTTACAAAAAACACAGTTCAAGCAGCAAAAGAAACACTAAAGGTTTAGCATCAGCATCCCAACTAAAGCAAGCACTGATCTCTATAATGGTAACTTCAAACCAAACATTTTAACAACTTCTGTAGATGTATGACAGAAATAAAGTCATACTGGTGGTTAATAATAAGTGTAATAATGCGTAATGGCTGGAAGTCAGTTGTAGGTCTTGTGTTTCTCTATTTTCTGTTATTGTGTTCCTCTTTCCTTCAGTGATTCTGCTTGTTAACAGCAGGTGTTCATCACTAATGCTCAACAATCACTTACATATTCCCTTAACTATCTCACTGCAACACTGTCAATGTTACTTTTACTCTTTGTAGTGTGGATTTTCCTGTGGGGTTGAAAGGGTTAACAGTGTAAGATAAAAAGACACACCCACAAAATGTATTTTAACAGTAATAAACTGTAAGTTATTAAACAGGTTTATACTGGCAACACTGTTGCCAGTAGTCTACTGTAAAATTTAGTTTTTTGGGTCACCGTTGTGCTGAAGAGTAGAGCCTGTGCTTCAGTCCAGGAGAAGATCTTAAAACATTGATGATATGCTGCATGTTGCTTTATTTAACAGGCGGTCACTGTGTAGTTGCTGGTCCAGTGGAAATCTCTTTATTTACTAAAGTTTTTTTGGGTTTCAAATGAAATAAGTTCACAGTAATATTTTGTTCACATAATTAATGCATTATAAATGTTAGTTAATACATTTAAATTGTAGTTGGTAAATTTAAGGCAGTCGGTTTCTGCAAGTGAAATTAGTTAACTCGAGTTTTAGTGCATTTTTACAGTTACACACTGTAGATTACAGTAAATAACTGTACAATTAACAGTGAATTGCTGGCAACAGTGTTGCCAGTATTTTACTGTAAAAAAACCCGGTAAGGGCTAACAGTGTACAAACCGGTCTCAAATTAATCTATAGAATAAGACAAACTAATTAGATATGCATGCATACAGGAAGGTCAGATACAATTCTGTGTTATATACATTAAAAGGACATTTCTATCCTAAGTTGCACACAAAGGGACGTTTGTGTGTGAGTATGTGTGGTGTGTGTGTGTGGGTATCCTTATGATCAGGATCTGTCCATCCATGGTATATACCACGTGAGGGTTAGTTCGCAAATGGTTGTCTTCAAGAAGAAGGGTACTTTGTGTATATAAATCCACTTATCAGCCTAGCGGCGTAAGAAGACAATAATTGATGAGGGGGAAAAATTAGCTCGTGCGTCATAAATTAATGACCTGATGTTAGACATTTGGGGCACCAAATCACATGATTCAAGGTTTTGTGAATTAAACATATATGTGTTCATATTTGTTCAGTAGTGATAGGAAAACAGGATTCGGTCAGTCGCTATAATTCCCTGTTCCGACGATGTGAACAGCAAGTTAATTACAACATGGGGTGAACGCAGCATTTGTAACATGAAGATGCACAATATTAGAGCAGGTCACATGCTGTGTTCATCCAATCAATGACACTGACACCACAAATGTGCAAATAAGAATGCTGTTCTTAATTGTTAACTCCGGGTACAGTATGAGCAGTGTTAAACGTTAGGGAAGATAACTCAAGATTCAGTTTACGCTGGGTTTAGAATGACCCAGAATGAACTTGTTCAAGTGTAAAAAGCCTATTGTGTGTGAACAGGGTTTTTTTTTTATCTCATGAAAGTTGAGCCTTGCTTGCATAGAGTCAGGAATTGCTGTAATATATAACCCGTGCTTCATACGTCCGGTCAGTCTTCAAACTCTCCATTTGCACATTGAGGACTAGTGAAGAAAGCTCCTGCAAACAAGGTATGAGAGTTTTTACAAATTACTTGATGAGTTTGTAAAATGTATGGGTATGAAAGAAGAAATGGATAGCTTTTGTGACAAAATGATAGTGTGCAACATAGCACAGCATCATAGTGTGGATTCAACGCGTACCAGATGTGGGCCGACACTATGTTGCTGTCTGGGTTTTTGGAGCTGGTTATACCACACAGGACCTTAGTGGACCCTTATTTCACAGGATGCTGCACTTTAAGCTTGGTAAATAAGTTCAGGAGACTCGAAATTGATTAATGTGAAGTATGCAAACATGTAGATATAATATCATGATGTATATGATTTGGTGAAAGGCCAGCTGGGCAATGTAAGAAGCTGTAAAGCCCTCATTCAGTGTCAGGGTTGCAGTCCTGTTGATTTACTGTTACACCAGAATGTGAAGCAACAAAAGCCAGATCCGTACCAGATGTGGGCCCATAATAATCAGCCATGCTGCACTGTAAAACCTAACAGTACTATGTACTCAATTAAATTGAGTTCACTGCACTCAAATAATACCAAAACTTGAAGTGGCTTGAATGACTGAAGCAGAACTCAAACTGAATGAGTTATAGAACATTTCTAGATCCTAGAATGATAATTGAATAATAATTGTATAGTTAAGTTAATTAATCATCAATTAAGTGATGATTGATCATTAGCGATGAACACCTGCTGTTAACAAGCAGAATCACTGAAGGAAAGAGAAACACAAGAAATACAAGGTTTAAGGTCACCATGATGGAGATAAGCATTTGCTTTAGTCGGCCTCTTGACCCTTGGTGTTTGAGTGCAAGTTTTTCTTTGTCTGTTGTAACTGAGTGTTCATGGAACATTTGTTATGGCACAAAATTCAAGGAAAAATATGGTCGGGTGATGATGGTCAGGATTTCATGATGACAGTCATCACTTAATATTTTCATTGACTGATAGCATTGAGAGTCTAATATTTTATTATATTATTAGATGTATTCAAAACTAAGATTCTACAACATAATAACTTATGTTATGACTATCAGTTATTGTGAAGAATTTTTAGGAAATGTAATTCATTACCAAAACTAATCAGATTTTAAAAATCTCTATGGTATTGTGCTGACTTATGCTGCGTTCACACCAGACGCGAATAGCGCGTCAAATTCGCGCCTACCGCGTCTAGTTTGACGCTTGACCGCTTTGTGTTAATTCGCGCGTCAAGAGTGAAACTGACGCGCGTAAAAACAAAAGTTTGAAGCGAAATTTACGCGCGTCAGAATCGAAATCCGGAGGCGGCCATCTTTTTTTAGATGTTTATCGAGCACTAGCAGTAGCATTAATCGAGAGAGTCACCGCTCGTATTTGCTCTGGAGAGCAGAAACAGCTGCGTAGGGACATCGTCGCTGTACTCGGATCCACCAGACCCTCCGGAGGGTTTCAGGAGTTTTACCATTTGCTCCAGGAGCTAGGTTTGGTGGACCTAACGTGAGGACGCTGACGAGGACAGCTTAGGCCGTGTAAAGCCTCGGCCTCGAGTGGTCGCTGCCTGACGAGCCCGCGCTCTACAGCCCGGCGCGAGGTTCACCCTCGCCCGCACCCACCTAATCTGTCATTTATTTTTGTTTTGATAATAAATGGAGCCAGCCTCCAAAAGTGAAACCTGTCCTGTGATTTTTTTTTATTTCTTATACACTAAGTGTTTGTTGTTTTTACATTAAAATAATAATGTTTCATATAATCTAAAATAGATATGGAATAAATAGCATTCAATACAAAATGAGTACTATCTCTCATATATTAAAATCGAGTTTTTATGTGAAAGATTTGCTTTGTTGTGCATTAGAACCACACCAGACATTTTAGTAATATTACAAAATACTTTATTAAAATAACATAAACTTTCACATCACCACGTGACAGCAGCAAGCAGGCTCCCTATTGGTTAACGCGGCGCGAATTGACGCAGAAGTTCAAATTTTTCAACTCGGGCGGCAGACGCGAATTCGCGTCAAACGCGTGAATGCACAAATAGCACTAACTAAATCATTCGCGCTTAACGCGCCAGACGCTCAATTCGCGCCATTCGCGCGAACTTGACGCGCGAATGAGGCGTATTCGCGTCTACCGCGCCGCACTCTACGCCTCATTCGCGCCGCAGGAATTTTTTACGCGCGTAACGCGTCTTTGCATTGACTTAACATTGAAATCACTCGCGCCTGACGCGCCATTCGCGTCCGGTGTGAACGCACCTTTACACAGACATCAAGAATCAGCATATGAATCTCAACAATGGTGACCATTAAAAACCTATTCATACTGCAATGCATGCTGGGTACTACCATAATACAAAACTTATCCATGCATTACACCATTATTCATTTGTAATGGTCACCATTGTTGAGATTCATATGCTGATTCTTGATGTCTGTGTAAGTCAGCATGATACCATAGAGGCTTTTAAAATTTGATTTTATCAACAATGGGTACAGCAGAATCATAGTTCTTTTATAATGAATAATACAAGTTATATATCACCGGTTTAATCAGAGATTATTCTCCTGATAAGATCAGAAAATCAAGACACCAAATGATGATTCATCATTCCATAAATCATCATCAAAACACAACCACACGCTCATATTTTCTTTTGGCTTTTGTGGCATAACAAATGTGTGTAATAAACACTGTTACAGCAGCCAGAGAAAAATTGGTGTTATAAAGTCAAGAGTCAAGAGCCCTTGAAACAATAAATCACCATAATCTAAACCTCTGTTCATTCACAATAACAACTTCTGTAGACGCATGATAAAACTCAAACTGGTTAGTCATAAGTGAAGCTGGTAATGCTGTTTGTGGAGTTGATCAATCCTCCTCTGCTGAGATCTTCACAGATTTAAACATATTTTATCTTGATTTCATTTAATGTTGTTGTTGGAAGTCAGTTGTAGTTCTTGTGTTTCTCTTTCCTTCAGTGATTCTGCATGTTAACAGCAGGTGTCAATCACTAATGCTCAATCATCACTTAATTAATCACTAAATTTCTTGACTGCAATGTCTACTTTTAGTGAACTCAACTGAATTAAGTTCAGAGTACTCATAACTATTGTTTTTAATAAACTTAAATGAATTGAGGTAATCTGTTTCCTCAAATGTAATGAGTTATCTTAACTCATTGAATTTGACATTGTGTCTGAAAACTCATTGGATTTGACTTTGAGCAGTAACTGCAAGTGCTCTGAGTTCATTTAAAGTTTATCATTTCACTGTTTTTACTCAGTAAAGTGAAGTTTCAGCTATATACAGTATTAAATGCAGTGTAAAGTTTAATTGTGTATTAAGAAATATTATTGTTTTAGTGCACTCGATTAAAATAAGTTTACTCATAGCAGAGTACTCGTAACTATTGTTTTTTATAAACTTAAATTAATTGAGGTAATCGGTTTCCTCAAATGAAATGAGTTAGCTTAACTTGTTGGGGTTTACAGTGTGTCTACACTGGATGAGACATGTCTCCAACAGTAAACTGTTTTAAAACGCCCCATTTTATTTCTGACATACTCCAAGTACGTATTACTTCTGACATGAAGGACAAATAATTTTTAGTAATAGTCGCTTTGTCAAGTCCAGTGTAGACAGTCTCAAGCTGCTGTAGACATGCTGTTGGAACAATAAAGACACAAACATCTGTTGCTGCAAAAAGAAAAGAGACATGGGTTGTCCAGAGGAAAAGGTTTAATCTTGCTTGAGACTAATTATTAGCATGCATGAGCAATGTGACCACAGTCCAGCAGTGCAACACCTCCATTTCACACTGATCTTATCAGTCATTTGAGTGTGGATGAGTCACTAAAACAGTTTCTGAGCTGCAACTTATTTTTGTACTAACCAAAGACGTAAACAAACTATTTTCAGAAGCTTTATTGCTAGGTATGGAGTGTATGAAGTGGATGCATGTATTTATATGTTTGTTTATAGAGCTGTGATGTTTCCCGTGGTCGTGAGCACCAGAATGACTCTTCTTCTCTCTCTAATCTTTCTGGGTCAAAATAACCAATCAAACAGGATTAATGAGACTGCAGGAGTCTAAGGCCTCGTTTACACTGCAGGTCTTGATGCCCAATTCTGATTTGTTGCCTATATTCGATTTCTTTGACCGTCCGTTTACACGTTCTTTCAATTGTGACCCATATCCGATTCATGTGTTACACTTGCCATTCTATCTGAAACATTGCGCATGCTTAAAGGGGGTTCTTCTGGCGTAAATGGCACGATAAATAAAATTTGTGCTATACGCACTTTCATGAGATCGTGGCGGGCTTTAAAGAGAAGCAGTGGGTCCGACATTTTAGGATGAGCAAGCCAACCTTTGATATGTTGTGTCAACGTGTGTCCACACTCCGTAGACGTAGCCTAATGCCTCAGAAAATCCGATCTGCCTGTTTACATGACAGTCGCATTGGCACATATCTGATTTCTTTCCACATATGAACGAGGCCTGAAACCGATCTCGAAATATCCGAATACATGCGTTTTTTTCCTGTTTACACAGTCATAGAACATATCCGATCTGTGTCACATATGAGTAAAAAATCGGAACTGGTTCACATTTCACTGACAGTGTAAACGAAGCCTAAACACCAATCAGATTAAAGCCTGTGACGCGACGCCGTTGCTCCGCCCACAGCGCGGGAAAATTTGAGTCCTCATGAATTTTCAGAGCAAGCAAAATTTACAAACGGTGAGTGTATTTCTCTGCTCTCAACTTTAAAACGTGCCGTCATCTTTGGACCATGCACATTACCTAATGATACTTATTTAAACATAGCATGATACAATGTGTGAAATATATTACGAACAAAACAACACAACTTTAATTGCTCTGTGTGTTAGTTAACTCGAACTCTCGCTTTAAAATGAATCACGAGTATTCGCTGGGTCACATTACCATAAATGATCAAATTACATTGCATATGGGCCTTGTGAAAGGGCCCTTCGTGAAGGGATCCAGTTGTTCACTTTTGTTTGGAAAACCCCTACAAGTGGCGTTTCCTTCTCGAAGTGAGGAAGTGAGATATTGCACACGTTACGAGTCAGTTAACTTGATAATCGCATCAAAGCAGCTGGTACATGGCACGACTGTCCTGCACGAATTTTATCCCAAGCTGGCGGCAATCACGTGAGCTTTCACGCTAAACACAGAGACCGGAGCTTTCATTGTTGCAAGCAAGAAGCAACTATACACAAATCCGGCGAAACACGGAAGTAAAGCAGCGCTGCATTACTGCGTGCCTTGCTGCCAATGAAGTAGCGGAAGTAGCGTGTTGGTCCCGTAGGCGGCTGTAGCAGATGTTAGCTGTACGAATGTACAATTTTTTTAGTACGTATGCTGTCCAGTGATGCCGGGAAGAGCGTGTTGTGTGGTTGGCTGTTTTACCAACAGCACAAAACTACAGGCCTGGAATAAAACCGTTTGTGAAATTCATGAAAAATTGTCCCCCCTAGAGAGAGAGAGAGAGAGAGAGAGAGAGAGAGAGAGAGAGAGAGAGAGAGAGAGAGAGAGAGAGAGACGTGTGTGTGTGTGTGTGTGGTGCGTGCGCGTGTGTGCGTGTGTGTGTGAGACAGTGTATATGTGCATGCTGTATGATTGCTGCCACTGAGCTACACTCCCATCGATCTAGCCTGTGACGTGGTGAACGCTGGTGAAAATCGGGCCGACTCCCCAAATCTTTTAAACATGTTTAAAAATTATCGGGAGGTCGTAACGTGCTCGGCTCGGCGCGTAATTCCTCTCACACGCTGCGAGCCGCGACCATGCGAGCATCACCGATCCATTACGATCCATTACGTTGAAACTGCTAAAACAAGTCAGTGTGTTTGATACGCCTTCACACTGTGTTTTTGTGCGTTTTTTATTATAATCTGAGATGTAGGATTGGCGACACATTGACCGGCAGATGAAGCAAAATAACCAGCTATTGTTCCAAAAGTAGCAGTATTTGGCTGGTGGAGGGTGTTCATTTCCCATCCTGACTGTATAAAGCTTGATTCGTTTTACATACGAGCATTTTTAAACACAGAATTATAACAAGAAATCAACATGTCAAGAATCAGATGTAAAAACGGCTGTAATTGCACTGGATGTTTTTGACCACTAGATGACAGTAAAGTCAATGGAAGTGCAGGAAAGATTTGAGTAATGGATGTAATTCCTGTATTTTGAGAGGCTGTTCACTGCAGAGTCGTGTGTGGAGAGAGAAGTCCAGCTCTTCTCTCTGGATGTAATTTGGGTGTAATGGAGCGAGACGGTCCAACAACACCCTAACCGACCCATAACTCTCTCCCTCCACCCATTAGATCCCCATAACTCTCTCCCTCCACCCATTATATACCCATAACTCTCTGCCTCCACCCATTATATACCCATAACTCTCTGCCTCCACCCATCAGATCCCCATAACTCTCTGCCTCCACCCATTATATACCCATAACTCTCTGCCTCCACCCATTAGATCCCCATAACTCTCTGCCTCCACCCATTAGATCCCCATAACTCTCTCCCTCCACCCATTAGATCCCCATAACTCTCTGCCTCCACCCATTAGATCCCCATAACTCTCTGCCTCCACCCATTAGATCCCCATAACTCTCTGCCTCCACCCATTAGATCCCCATAACTCTCTCCCTCCACCCATTAGATCCCCATAACTCTCTGCCTCCACCCATTAGATCCCCATAACTCTCTGCCTCCACCCATTAGATCCCCATAACTCTCTGCCTCCACCCATTAGATCCCCATAACTCTCTCCCTCCGCCCATTAGATCCCCATAACTCTCTGCCTCCACCCATTAGATCCCCATAACTCTCTGCCTCCACCCATTAGATCCCCATAACTCTCTGCCTCCACCCATTAGATCCCCATAACTCTCTCCCTCCGCCCATTAGATCCCCATAACTCTCTGCCTCCACCCATTAGATCCCCATAACTCTCTGCCTCCACCCATTAGATCCCCATAACTCTCTGCCTCCACCCATTAGATCCCCATAACTCTCTCCCTCCGCCCATTAGATCCCCATAACTCTCTGCCTCCACCCATTAGATCCCCATAACTCTCTGCCTCCACCCATTAGATCCCCATAACTCTCTGCCTCCACCCATTAGATCCCCATAACTCTCTCCCTCCGCCCATTATATACCCATAACTCTCTGCCTCCACCCATTAGATCCCCATAACTCTCTGCCTCCACCCATTAGATCCCCATAACTCTCTCCCTCCACCCATTAGATCCCCATAACTCTCTCCCTCCACCCATTAGATCCCCATAACTCTCTGCCTCCACCCATTAGATCCCCATAACTCTCTCCCTCCACCCATTAGATCCACTGAGGAGGAGCTGGACGGCGTTTGGCTCTGCAGTGACATCACTGCTCCATTATCAGGAGTTATTAAATAGATCCATCAGTGATGTATTAGTGTTTATGAAGACCAAACATGATGAGCATCTTTACACTGTTCTTTCTCAAAGCAAACATCTTTCACATATTCTCTCATAAACATGTAACAATAGTGAACTCTACAGAGATAAAGCTTGTGTGTTTGACATCTGAGACGTTAACTTTCTTCTCCAGTTGTTCTTGTGTAGTTGAGATGACGGACACTCATAACCACAAAGAGGAAGACCAACATTTAGTTTATTTTTATTTATAAAGTGTGAAAACTGCAGCGTTTACGGATTAAACTGCGGATGTTTTCCTCATTTGGGCGTCGACACTGAAACATTGACACTTCAGAGCGGTAAGACCATTTTTACTGTTATTGTTCAAATAATTCAGTAGGGCTACGATTTATAAAACTGTTTTAGGTGAATGTTGATTTGATGAAGTGACTGAAACTCCAGAAGCTCAATATCTGTTGTAGATTCATGTGTAAATATTGTGTGAAGCTCTTTAGACACACGAGGCCTGACATGAGAAACATCATCAATGAGCCGTGAATTATTAATAATCATATGCTTTATCTATCAAATAGAGTTTGTGATGTTGTATATAGATGATGCTCATAATGTCATATTTGTTAGTTTTATGATTGCAGAAGTCACTATGGTGTCGTCTCTCATAAAGTCTCTTCCTCTGATCGTAGTGATCATGACTGCGGGTGAGTCTTCAGTTTTACTCACTATACACATATCATAACAAAAGATGATTGAGCTCTTCACACTTATAAATGGACACAAGTGTTTTACTGTCAGCTAATATAAAAATGATCAAAAGTGAAAAGAGATGTTTTGTATATACACCTGAAAGTCTCTTCATTCCTCATTTCTGTGTTTCAGGGGTTGATGGTCAGTGGGATTGGGGAGTGAATTACAGCCCTTCATATGTTTGTGCATTAAAGGGATCAACAGTGAAAATATCCTGTACTTTAACACATCCTTATGGTTATGAGATCAGAACAGCTTTCTGGACCAAAACTGTTGTAAATGATGGAGAACCGCATAACTTTTGTTCAGATCCAGAGAAGAGAGGAAGAGTTCAGTGTAACAGAGAATATAATAAAGACACTTCCAGCATCACTTTGACGTCTGTAACAGAAGCTGATAAACACATCTACTACTGCAGATTTACTACAGATAAAGCGGGTGTAAAATACACGGGGATTCCTGGAGTTCAGCTTGACGTCACAGGTAAAACTACTGAACTCTCAGAAATAGACCACACACACACACACACACACACACACACACACACACACACACACACACACACACACACACACACACACACACACACACACACACACACACACACACACACACACACACACACACACACACACACACACACACACACACACACACACACACACACACACACACACACACACACACACACACACACACACACACACACACACACACACTTTCTTATGTTACTGAATCTGCCAGATGACCTTCTTTATATATTGAGATATTAGTAGAGATATTTGATCAAATGTCCTGAATGCTCTTGTTCATATAATGACAGCACGCACCTTCTTCAAACTTTAATTGTCTTAAAACTATGTGACTTTTGACTGATATTCAAGTGTTGTGAATGTGTGCAATAGGATACAGCAAGAAACAGAGCGACAAAACAAACACTCTCTCATACATGCAAGATCAAGATTTGCACTCAATAACTGTTGAGTCATTATGTTGAGTTGTTTTGTTTGTGACACTAGAGGGCGTATGACTATTTGCAGTGCATCAGTGATGATGTAATGGAAGGTCAGACACACTTTTTGACCGTGTCGTGTTGAGTGTGTTGTGCAGGACTGTGCTCGCGCCCGAAACAGTTTGTTTTGAATGAAATGTTTTGTTTATTAGTAGAAAGTTATTTATTTTTCTTTTATTCATTGTTTGCAATGCCAATGGACAATAGTGTTTATTTTATTCAAGAGGCTCGCGTCAAAACCAGACTTCTAGAAACTGATAATGATAATGTCCGTCGTCAATAGCAACACTGTAATAGTAACTTACAGTAATATTGTTGAAGTTATTGTTGTTAGAATTATTGCTTTGTTCACTGTAATGGGTTAAGATAATAATCAGGTATGATTTCAAACGGTTTCTTAAATCAATATTTCATGTCTCCATCATTATTAATGTGATGAAAAGCTGTGTAATAAGTGATTGATATGATACATTATCTTTAAATGTCCATCTAAATGTTTGAACTTGTTTGTTGATCTCGGCTCAAAGCTGAACTTTTTCTTCACGGAAGATTTGAGTTTAATGAGCTTATAAAATATTTCAACTTAAATCAATATTTCATGACTAATTATTTACTTATGTGACAAGTATTAGTGTAATAATCAGGATAATGTACATCAAGCTGGTTGTTATGGCAGAATAAACTCTGACCGGTTCATAAATCCTGATCACCCTGTTGAGGTTTATTTTAAAACAACAACCGGCTGGATGTACATTATTTTTACATTATGTTGCTGCCAGAAGAGATTAAAATAAGATTAAAATAAATGTATTGATTTAATGCGAGATTCCCTGTTCATTAGGACCAGTGGCATTGTATCAGTAAAACATTAATTTGCTGTAAAGCTGCTTTGAAACGATATTTAGTGAAAACATGCGATCATTATAAAACATGAATTTAGCTGAACGACTGTGAACAGGATGTTTTTTCTCTCTATTTTTGTGTTCTGAAAAAGAAAGTAAGTCATGCACCTTTAAAACAAAATAAATAATGATAAAAAAAAATTACTGAATTTTTATTTTTGGGTGAGTTGTTGGGTAACACTTTTCTTGAAGTGGTGTGCATAAGACTGACATGACACCTTCATAATCTGTCATGAATATGAAGGAGCTTTTATGCATGTTTATGATAACTGCACTGTAAAAAAAATCCCCGTAAAAAAACGGTAATATTCCGGCAGCTGGGGTGCCAGGAATGTACTGTTAATTTACAGCCCTTTACCGTTAATTTACAGCTCTCCTTTTTTACAGTATGTTACCGTAAAAATAACATGACAGGTAACTCATATCATTTGAAACCGATTGCTTTAAACAGTTTGAGTTCAAAAACTAGTATTTACACTGATAGTACCATAAAATTCCTTCATTAGAGTTCACTGAAAATGAATATCTCTTTATACAAAACTGCAAACACCTAATGTGTAATAGTGAATTAATTAAAAACGTGATTTTAACTTAAGTCTTTGCAGTTCTTATAGTGAACACTAGCACACATGTATGTGTTAAAGTACTTAGCAAGGAGACTGTCACCGCATAAGCAACAACACAGTCACTGCTTTCAAATAAAGCAACAGACAGCATAACATCAGTGTTTCTCTGCTCATCTCTGAATGAAGCACAGACTCTACTCTCCAGCACAATGGTGACTCACAAAACTCATTAATAAAACTAACATATCTCTCCTATATCATCCTGTGCAAAACACATAAAACACTTCAGCTTAATATTTACTCTCCTTATCAGTTATTGACTTTGCATAACTTTTTTCTATGAACTTTCACTAATATTTCAGTGAAATTAACTTATTTTGTTTAATACACCTGACTGTAACATTTTACAGTAAATTACAGTTTTCCTTGATTTTACAGTAATCTTCTGGCAGCTGGGGTGCCATTATATTGCTGTTTTTCTACAGTGTTATGCCGTATATTTATTTTACAGTTGATTACTGTTAAAATACGCTTCACTCTGTTTTTTTTGTTTGTTTTTTACTAATTTAACCCTTTCAACCCCACTGCAAAACTTCAGTTTTAAATGAACACTTGTGTGTCCACACTACATAGTGTTGGAGTAACACTGAAGCAGTGTTGAAGTTAATGATATAATTCAGTGATTAATCAAATGATGATTGAGCATTAGTGATGCACACCTGATGTTAACAAGCAGAATCACTGAAGGACAGAGAAACAAGAAGAAGATAAAAAAGCGAAACAAGAACTACAACTGACTTCAGCCACAGAAAACATTAAATCTGAAGATCTCAGCAGAGGAGGATTAAACAACTCCACAAACAGCATTACCAGCTTCATTTATTACTAACCAGACTGACAAATTGACAGATACATCTACATAAATTCCTATTGAGTATTAACAGAGGTTTAGATGTTGTTTTGTTTCATTTGACGTTACCATTATGGAGATCAGTGTTTGCTTTAGTTGGGCTCTTGACCCTTGACTTTAATCTTAATAATACTTTGATTGCACTAACTGTGAGTTTTTTTAGACTCATTTGTTATGGCAAAAACAAAGCCAACAAAAATGAGAACAGGTATTAAAGATCATGATGTCATTATATAATGTTAGCATCACAGCCTGTGTCTATTCCTTATTAATAATGTGTTGATTATATTACTAGACTGTGATATTACAGCAAAAGAACAAGCACTGCATGCGTAATCAGTTATGAAGGATTCCTATACTCATCATTCACTAAAAAAAATTGATCTATGGCTGTACTTCGACACACACAAACATAAATAATCAGCCAATGAATCTCAATAATGGTGACAATCAACAAAAAAGATAACATCAAATCTGAACATCACAAAACACACTATTTAAAGTAAACACAAAACCAACAGCAAAAATAAAAGCAAAAAGTAAAAATTAAAGCAAATAACCTGACAATTCAGCTGCATAATGTATTCATGCTGCAATGCATGCTGGGAGTCATGGCTTTTTTTGGTACCCAACATGCATTGCAGCATACACCTTAAGATTGTCACCATTGTTGAGATTCATATGCCGATTCTTGATCCCTGTGTGTGTCTGGCTGATCAAGAAGTACAAAATGTTTTGTGGAAACTTCTTAAAATCATTATTTTCAGAACGGCAAATTCACGATAAATCTCAATTTATAAAACCACAATGACATCAAATTAAAAATACAAATAATCATTTGCATAATCTTTACCAATGTCAGGCAATGAATGAGATTAGTGAGTAAATCAGGCCATCATAAGATGATTGTGACTGGAGACAAACAACGTTTGACATCCTGTTTTCTTCAACTTTGAGCCATAGCTAATGTATTTTAAAAATCACAGCTACAGCAGCTAAAGATAGACTTAGGTTCAAAAGTCAAGGGTCAAGAGCCCAACTAAAGCAATCACTGATCACCATTATGGTAACATCAAATGAAAATAAAATGACATCTAAACCTATGTCAGCTTTTAATAAGAACTTCTGTAGCCGTCTGACAGAAATAAAGTCAGTCTGGTTAGTAATAAGTGAAGCTGGTAATGCTGTTTGTGGAGATGTTTAATTCTCCTCTGCTGAGATCTTCAGAATTAATGTCTTTTATCTTGATTCCATCTTTTTTTCTGTTCTTCTTGTTCCTCTCTCCTTTAGTGATTCTGATTGTTATCCGCAGGTGTTCACCAGGGTCTCAATTAACTTAAAAAATTAACTGAATTATTCACTCAGTCAAGTGGACTATTAGTGAACTAATGTAGGGAATTGTGAATGAGGGTCTGATTTTGTACACAGCATTTTTAGTGTCGACTTCGAGCGCTGTTAATTCACAGTATACTACTGTAGGCTACTTTCTCGAAAACGACAAACATCACCCCGAATGCATTTTCTCTATGGTATATTACTGTTTTAATGGAAAACAGTATGTTACTGTAAAATTACAACTATTTTAGTATGTTTTTTTACAGATTTATTTTTACAGTGTGTCATTAAGTGTCATTCGCTCAATTATGACAATTGTTTAAGATGTCTGTGTTATGACAACTTAACAATAAATTAAGTTAAACTGTCATGTGGTTGGTTTTGACATTGGCTGTCATGAGGCCATTATAAATGTCATGAATATTTTTCGTGACCTCAACTACAGTGGTACAAATTGAATTTGTCATTAAAAAGTTATAATGGATTCATGACAGCCAATGTCAAAACCAACACCTGACAGTTTAATGTAATGTTAACCAATAACGCTAAGTGGTTTCTTAAAGGAGAACTCCGGCCAATTTTTAAGTTAATCTTGGTCGTTAGACCTTTGTGAGTACTGTCTATAGAAAAAAAAAAACGAATCGGATCTGTGCTTGCGACGCGGAGCTGCAACCGCGAATGCCCAGAGCTCCCACTCAGCTAAAACGGCAGCTCTGGGGGCATAACATAAAGAGCGTTTTTGTGCCTCTTAACAGACACAAAATGCAATTAAAATGTCTGTCCAACATGAACAGGGGCCTTACCTGTGAACAAGACGAGTTTAGCAACTTAGCCATGGTTTAAATTCACCTAAATAGTGTTTTAGACGGCAAGCTGCAGTCTCGCGCTGAAGTCTCGCTCCTCCCACCTGGACACTATTTACCTTTCCCTGCTCATAGTCCATACCCACATAGCAACATTGTGTCGGCCCAGATCCGGCCCAAATCTGGCACTTGTGGAATGCGGATCTGGCCCACATGCAGCGAGGAATGACGGCCCTTGGGTGGCCCACTCCTGTTTGCCAGATCTGGGCCACAAGCAGGCCATAGCAATGCCACATGTCAGCCAAGAGTAAAGAAATAAACCAGAACTGGACTTTATCTGAGCCACAAAATCTGTGTATATTAAATATGAAGTAAGTTCAGCCATAATAAGCCTGTTAACAAGCAGAATCACTGAAGGAAAGAAGAGAACAGAAAAACAGACGAGCAGAAACACAAGAACTACAACTGACTTCAGACACAGCCTTAGATGAAATCCACTGAAGAGAAAATAAGACATTAAATCTGTGAAGATCTCAGCAGAGGAGGAATAAACAACTCCACAAACAGCATTACCAGCTTCACTTATTACTAACCAGACTGACTTTATTTCTGTTAGACGTCTACACAAGTTTTTATTGAGAATTAACAGAGGTTTAACTGTGTTTAAAACGCTTTAAAACTTTCATTTGAAGTCACCATAACAGAGATTAGCGTTTCCATTAGTTGGTCTCTTAACTCTTATTATGTCACTTGTCTTTTTTTGGCTGCTATGTCGGTGTGTGAGTCAAACACATTTGCAGCAGCAAAAAAAAAAAAAAAGCTAAAGTACAGTGAGATCTGTTGATGATGTCATATGTTGATGATTTTATAATCATCGTTAAATAGACTGATTTACTGATGTCTATTGAATCTACGAATTGTGTTTTTCCATTAAACTATTTATATCACAACCCCCACACTGCAGCATGAGATACAGCAATATTACAACAATCAGTTAGAAGATTTTAACAAAAACGAGCACAAACAACTAATCTACCATGACACTCACAGATATCAAAAATCAGCACATGAATCTCAACAATGGTGACAATCAAAAATATTTAGGTAAACATCAATTCAGAACAGCACTGGAAAGCTCACAACAAAAACAACAGCAAAAAATAAAAGCAAATATCTCATATTAAACAAATAATAGGAATATTCAGCTGCATTATTTATTCATGTTGCAATGCATGCTGGGAGTTTTGTACTATGCTGGTGCCCAGAATGCATTGCAGCACGGTACTTTTGATTGTCACCATTGTTGAGGTTTATATGCAGATTGTTGATGTCTGTGTGTGTCGTCGTAGATTAAATCTTTTGTTAAAATTTTCTAACTGATTGTTGTTATATTGCCATATCACAAGCAGCAGACACACAGGGTTTAAGATATGAATATATTAATGGAACAGAACAATTGTTAGATTCAAAAGACATTAATAAATCAGTCTATTTAATGATGATTTTAAAATAATTAACAGGAAACCTATATCATCTCATTTCACTTTAGCTTTCTTTGCTACTGCAAATGTGTTTGACATACACACACTGTCACAGGCGACAAAAGAGTCAGAAGACATGGTAAGAGTTAAGAGACCAACTAATGGAAACGCTGATCACTGTTATGGTAACTTCAAATGAAAGATTCAAACCTCTGTTAATTCTCAATAAATTCTCTAATTCTCTTCTTTCCTTCAGTCATTCTGCTTGTTAGCAGGCTTATTATGGCTGAACTTACTTCATATTTAATATACACAGATTTTGTGGCTCAGATAAAGTCCAGTTCTGGTTTATTTCTTTTCTCTTGGCTGACATGTGGCATTGCTATGGCCTGCTTGTGGCCCAGATCTGGCAAACAGGAGTGGGCCACCCAAGGGCCGTCATTCCTCGCTGTATGTGGGCCAGATCCGCATTCCACAAGTGCCAGATTTGGGCCGGATCTGGGCCGACACAATGTTGCTATGTGGGTAGCTACAACTGAGTTCCCACGCGAGTCCAGGTGGGAGGAGATTTTCTTTTTCCACATACACTGTAAAAAAAAAATCCAAATTTTACAGAAAATAACTGTGATTTTTTGACGATCATTTTCTTTCATTTTAAATTGTACTCAAAACACTGTAAAATTACAAATAATATCTGTAAAATAAAAATTGAGCTGTTATTTTAGGTATTGTGACATTAATGACAAATTGCAGTAATTCACATTTTTTACACATTGGTTGTATTTTTCATACAGTATTTGTTCTGTTTTCTTAAATTACATAAAAATGTATGTAAAATTACAAAAATAATCTGTAATTAAACAGTAACAAACCAGTTAAATGATAAAACGGTCAAATGACTGGCAGCCCTCAAAAAACTGTAACATTAAAGTAAAACATCCTAAATTAAATAAACTGAAAAACACTGTGATAATTCAGGATATACCTGTAAAATAACAATCAAATACCTTCAGTGAAAAAAAATCTTAAAAAAAGGGTCAAATGACTGGCAGCTGCGGCTGCCAAACAAATACCATAAAATTAAAGTAAAATCTTCTAATTCAAATAAAACTAAAAAAACACTGTTATTTCACAGGTATTTCCTGCATTATTGTGATCAAATACCTTCATTGTAAAAAAATCGTAAAAAAAGGGTCAAATGAAAACCATATAATTAAAGTAAAATATCCTAATTTAAAATAAAGTGTAAAAAACTTTAACAGAAATGTTATGTCACCATGATTGAGATCAGTGTTTGCTTTAGTTGGGCTCATGACTCTTGAGTTTTAACTTTAGTTTTTCTCTGACTGCTTTAATTGTGTTTTGATGCACATTTATTATAGCAGTAGTTGCAAAAGTATATATCAGATGATCATGGTAATTTTTCGATGATATTATAGTCATCAAATGATTATCTGATTTAACAGTCTAATCTCTATTAGATGTGAATACATTACATATAGATGGATTTTAGTGTTATACAAAGGCAATTATTAATATCATACTTTTTCACAAGATTTGTTGAAATATTGTGGCATCAGAATTATAACAATCTCAAATTAAAAAAAAAAAAGTTCTACATATATTGTTTAGAGTTGGTTTATTTTGTCAGGAGTATAAATACACCAAGAATCAACATATGAATCTCAACAATGGTGACAATCAACAAAGCCTTTTAGTGACTTTATAATAGGTCAGAATTTTTTTTAATTGTCACCATTGTTGAGATTCATATGCTAATTCTTGATGTCTGAGTGAGTCTGTATGATCCTGTCAAAACATTTTTTGCATAATGACTTCATAAAAAATTTATTATCACAGTGTTGCAGAATCTTCTATAGCAATACTGTCATTCTATATTAACGATGATTTTTTTTGCAACTTCATCAGTCATTAGTAATGCCGAGTTCAGACTGCACGATTTTCAAAATAATCGGGTCACTGTTGTTTTCACACTGCATGACTATCTGGGGTATCATTCAGTTGCTGCTTGTTCACACTGCACGATGGATCGGCGACAGGAGGTTTCACACTGCATGACTTTACAAAAGAAAGAATCGCCGACAACTTCTGCTTGGTCCGCAAAGTACGTTTCACAACCAAACAAACGCGAGAAGTGATACGGAAAAAACGGAAGATCACGCGTGCGTGAGACCGGAGTTCTCGCGCGACACTGACTTTGTTATTAAAAATGATAGCCTACAAGAAGATTGCGATCCAAATTGTCTGTGCACTGATTTGTAGCGAAAAAGTAAACAAATAAATATTCAGTTTATGCAGGAGGAAATGGTTGGGAAGACGAGGGGAGCAAGGACTGTGTTTTGCAAATAGAGTTGAGGGTAAATAAATAATAATTTTGCAAACGTCCTGCTGTTGCTGCTGGTCATGCAAATGTTTGTGCTTTGTTTCTGTTTGATATAATTGTAAATATAGGCCTATCTATCTATTAAAATACTGATATTCTGGTCTATAACTCCTCCCCGAACAGCCTGCTGTCCTATCTTGCTCTCTCGTTGGCTGTCGGTCATCGCCGATGTAGTTTTCAGTCAGAACACATTCACACAGCAGGATTGTGAATCGCCGACAGGTCCAGATATTTAGCATGCCAAATATCTCACGGGCGTCGGCGACTAGTCGGCGATTCTCTCAGATAGCGTCTTTGCTCATTCACACTGCGTGATTGTCACTCGCGTGATAATATCTGAAGGGTCAAGACCCCAACTAAAGCCAACACTGATCTCTATCATGGTGATATCAAACGTTATTATTTTCAATAAAATATCAACTTCTAAACCTCTGTTATTTCTCAATAAGAATGTTAATATGAAGGAAGTCTGGATTGTAATAAGTGAGGATGCTGAGATCTTGAGAGACCTGTTAGTGTTTAGTGTTTAATGTGTTCCGTTGAGATGTATAGTGTTTCTGTATGTTGTGTTTTGTATGTCACCATTGTGTTGAAGAGTAGAGCCTGTGCTTCAGTCCAGGATGAGCAGAGAAACACAGATGAAATGCTGTGTGTTGCTTTATTTAACAGGCAGTAACTGTGTAGTTGCTGATGACGTATAATCACAGTAAATCATGCATGTAGTTTATAGCAAGATATTTACTTCATGCAGTGAATATGTATTTTAGTAAAAATTCAGTAAATATATATATGTGATATAATTGTGTTTCTGTTAAAAAGCTTAATGAAAATTTCTGCAATAGTATTTATTATTTAAATTAGGATATTTTACATTCATTTTATTGTTTTTGTATGGCAGCCATTGCTGACAGTCATTTGACCTTTTTTTCACAGTGAAGGTGTTTGATCATAATAATTCAAGAAATAACTGTAAAATAACAGTGTTTTTTCTGTAAAACATTTAAGGACAAAGTTTGGAAAAGTTTTTTGCACTTAATTTAAATTAGGATATTTTACTTTATTTTTACGGTTTTTGTTTGGCAGCCTCTGCTGCCAGTCATTTGACGGTTTTTTTACGATTTTATTTTTTACAGTGTATATATATTTTCTTAAGTATTTATAGTGTCAGGATAGTAAAAATGCAAAACAAAAACTGTTCAAAAAGAAAACAAATAGGCATTCAGTTGCCAGGCTATGTCTCTCAGGACCCTGCACACTTTCCCACTCAGCAAATACCCTGGCACAGTTCTTTCTCTCTGCATCACCCCCTGAAACTGAACCCATGGGGCCTAATAGAGCATCACAGTCCCGCCCACAGCCCGAGAGAGGTTTGGTGCCAGAAGTAAATTTCCCATTCATTTCTCCCATTGACGTTTGGAAAAATCCATATCTAAAGAGTTTTACAGCATGTCTGAGGATAACCAGCTACGGCTGAACTCATAAGCATACAACATATCATATCGAGTGAAAAAACGAAGAGAAAATCCCAAAAAAGTCAAAGGTACAAGACTGTGTACATATTTTCATTTCCGAGCGAAGGAACTACTCCTCCCACAAACCACCGCGCCTCACTGAAGTCGACTGAAGCCACAAGTGAAAGAGCCTTTTGAGCGACTTCCAAATCTGACGACGGCCACGCGAACTTTTTCCTCCAGTGAGTTTTATATAGTGAATGTACAGGGAAACTCCTGTTCCTCGATTTATGAAGCTTATGTGTAAAACACATTTGCGTCTGCACAGCTAACACTGTCAGCAACTGCACATCCAATGGTGCGGCCATGGAGTGTGTCACATTCATTCTGGGTTAAATAGAGGAGGGTAACAGAATTCTGTGACCTTTAAAATAGCCTTATCATATTTGGTGACCCTATACTGTATGTCTGTAACTGTTCATGTCAGTCCAAAATTATTTCTACTGTACGAAGCTGAGGAGTTCAGCGGGAACCGATGCTTCTTCGTGGCAAGTTATGGTCAATTTAAACATCACAAAAAAAAGCTAATTTACACATTTTGGGTGAATTCACGAGTTCACACTTACCAATGATTAGAGAATAAAAATGGTTATGCGTATTTGGCGTGCTGTCCGGGGGAGGGCTCCGAGCTCGGAAATTGGGCCCGAACCCAGAGTACTCCCCCCGTATCTCTGTTTAGGAAGATAACTAGGCAAGTGTGAGGAGATGGGGTGGTGGAGGGATGCTGAAAACTGTCGAGGAATATGGGTGAGTTGACTGTGTGTATTTATAGGCTTTACTTGTGCTGATTGAGTGGACCAGTTGATTACTGATTGCTGACAGCTGGCTGACTTGATTGTTTGATCATTAGAACGTGTTCCTCCCGAACCTTGTTAATAAAACATCAATTCACGAGTTCACACTTACCAATGATTAGAGAATAAAAATGGTTATGCGTATTTGGCGTGCTGTCCGGGGGGAGGGCTCCGAGCTCGGAAATTGGGCCCGAACCCAGAGTACTCCCCAAAAAGCAAAGTGAGTAAAGGACAGCCGCCTGCTTAAAGACCCCCCGAAAAGAGCGCAGAGATTGGCGGGCTGGCATTTCAAGGAGAGCCTGGTAGTTTTGGCTGGGAGAGTTCGCGGTGTCCGACGAGAGTTCAATGCTTAGGGTATCGGACGGGTAAGTATGGATGTTCGAACGGGAGGGTTCTTGTGGCAATGGTCCCAGCATCAGAAAGGGTAAGCCTCACCAGTCCTAGGGAGCTCTCGCGGAGTCTGCTGGGAGATCAATTACTTGCTGGACGCAGAAATAGGAGATATATATATACACTCGACCGGGAAGGCTGACTCTGGGTCCGCTGGGAGATCAATACTCGCTGGACGGAGAGAAGACAGAAACTCGACCGGGAAGGCTCTCGCTGTGTCCGCTGAGAGATCAATACTCGCTGGACGGAGAAAGAGGACGTATAAATACTCGACCGGGAAGGCCGTCTCTGGGTCCGCTGGGAGATCAATACTCGCTGGACGGAGAAAGAAAAGATATAAATGTTCGACCGGGAAGGCTCTCGCTGTGTCCGCTGGGAGATCAATACTCGCTGGACGGAGAAAGAGGAGATATAAATACTCGGCCGGGAAGGCTCTCGCTGTGTCCGCTGGGAGATCAATACTCGCTGGACGGAGAAAGAGGAGATATAAATACTCGGCCGGGAAGGCTCTCGCTGTGTCCGCTGGGAGATCAATACTCGCTGGACGGAGAAAGAGGAGATATAAATACTCGGCCGGGAAGGCTGTCTCTGGGTCCGCTGGGAGATCAATGCTCGCTGGAGGGAGAGAGAGAAGATATAGAAGCTCGACCGGGAAGGCTCTCGCTGTGTCTGCTGGGAGAGAAATAGAAGACACGGATACTCGAAAATGTTTTTTTTTTTTTTTTTTTTTTTTTTTTTTTTTTTTTTTTTTTAACCAATGAGGATTTGGTGGGCTTTTTTGATATGGAAACGATTAGATCTGATATAGGTTTGGAACGCATCTGAAGACCATCTTCCAAGCGCTTGGATCTGTTGCTGAGAGAGGCCTTTTTGGGCTGCTGAGGTTGCTGCTCCGATGCGGAAGGAATGACTGGAGAAATTCTCTGCTGGGATGCCTGATAGTTGGAGAACAGATTTTAAGTGTTTTTGGAACCAAAAGCGTGTCACAGGTTTGTTAGAGTCGTCGATGAACAGGGGTTCGAGAGGGGATTTAGCATGAGAGTTTCTCAGTTGGAGGTAAGCTAGTATAGTTTGGAATGGTTGAATTGGTGACGAGAGGTTGAAAATATATATGAAGTGGCCTTTTTTGGTTTGATCTGTTTTGCTTTGTTTAATCAGAAAAGATATTGTATCGCAGTCAAGCACTGAAAGATCTGAGATGTTTGGGTGGATTTTTGGGTCGAATCTGGAAGTGATTGCCAGTTCAGAGCATCTTAGGAAACCAAAAAAGGCTAAAATGAACATGGCGTCGAGTGTGCGAGAGGTATTAAGGGATCGGTAGCCTGTGCGGAGGGTATGAATGCATTTAGTAAGAATATCTAACGTTATGGGTTGTCTGGTATCCGGGCAGGTGGGCTGGGATCGTTGGATGCCTTTAATTAAGAGGGAGGTTTGTGAATTATTTATTTCCGGTGAGGGGGCGCCGTGAATCAATTTGTGAAAAAATTGGATGCCGCTTAAGTAGCTTTTGATGGATCCGACTTGAAGGCTTTTAACGCTGTTAAGGTAAGAGATGAAGGAGGTTATTGTAAGGAGGGAAAAATCAGGGAATGGCGTGTTATAAGAAAGGTGGAAGGCTTTAAAACATCTCCATGCGGTCACATAGGATTGGAGAGTTCTGGGGGAAACTGCTTGGAGAATGGTGTCGAGCGATATGTTGAGGAGGGATTTTTGCGGGTGGGTTATGGGAATATTAATTCCGAATAATGAGGTACTGGAGTTGGGAGCTTGTCTGCCTCCGGAGCAAGCATCCTGAATTTCTGAAACATAAAGCGAGACAAAGAGTCAGCAATTTGTTTTTTTTGACCCAGGGATGTGTTTAGCAATTAAGATAAATTGATAACATGCGGAAATCCAGATTAGACGTCTTAAAAGTGGCATCAGTGCGGGTGAATGGGAACGGCCTTTATTAATGCACTGGACTGTAGCTTCATTGTCACAATGCACTACAATGCTGCTAGCAGTCCATTCTTTCCCCCACAGGAAGGCTGCTACTACGAGAGGGTAGAGCTCGAATAATGCAGAGGACTGTAGCGTGTCCTGTATTTGGGGGGGGCCACGTAGACGCGAACCAGCGTCCTTGGTAGAACCCTCCAAAGCCAACAGAGGGGGCTGCATCTGTGA
Source organism: Chrosomus eos (assembly GCA_036326025.1). Classification (NCBI taxonomy): domain Eukaryota; kingdom Metazoa; phylum Chordata; class Actinopteri; order Cypriniformes; family Leuciscidae; genus Chrosomus; species Chrosomus eos. Next base: position 3,869,646 of record CM070819.1, on the reverse strand, counting down.
ACAGCTGGATGTCGATGGGGGAGGAAATTAGATCCTTATAGAAAAAGGATAGGCCGTTCCACTGTTTAAGGAAAGTTATCCATAGCCCGAGTTCGTTGCGGCATGCTGGAGTTATGGAAATTAGATCCTCTAGTGCGTGGACTGAAGACGCAAGAGAGAGGAGATGAGAAATGAAAGGGCGGCCTTGTGGAATAATGCGCATGGCGAAGTTTAAGTGGCCGAGCATGGATAGGAGTTCGCGTTTGGAACACTTTGGACTGTCCACGAGGGTAGATGAGATGAGGATTATTCTATCAATTTTTTCCTTGGGCAGGGAGGCCTGGAATCGAACTGAATCTAGATTAATGCCAAGGAACTCGATGGATGTGGTGGGACCCATGGTTTTTTCCTGGGCGATGGGGATTCCGAGCTCGGAAAATACTTTTTTAACTGTGAGGATCTGGGCTGCTGGAATGGCGCCGGGAGGCGAAATTATTAGAAAATCGTCCAGCAGGTGAATGAGGTGAGGAATTGCGTAATTGTTTGACAAGATCCAGCAAACGGCTTCAGATAGCATGTCAAAAATTTTGGGGCTGCTTTTGCATCCAAAAGTTAAGCGTACAGCGAAATAGAATTTCCCATGCCAGCGCACGCCGAATAAGTGCCATGAATCCGGGTGGATGGGCATTACTTTAAAAGCCGAAGTGATGTCAATTTTAGCGAGCCAGGCACCCCGACCCACGATTTTTATCAGGTCGACTGCATGATCTACTTCGTGGTATTTGAGAGAAAATTCGTCGAGTGGGATCAGGCTGTTAATGCTTGGGAACAGAGATTTATGTGGAGCTGACAGATCGACTATGAGGCGTTTCTTACCTGAAAACTTTCTCGTAGCCACTCCAATGGGGCTAATGCGAAAAATTTTGAAAGGAGGCTCGTCAAAAGGGCCAATCATGAAGCCTGACTCGACTTCTTTTTTAATCAGGTTGTCTACCACGTCAGGCTCGGCGAGAGCCGATTGGAGATTATCGCAGATGATGTTTTGGGACAGTGGACAAACCACTCCAGGTTTAAAACCGTGTTGTAGGCCAGACAGCAGATATTCGGTGAAGTCAGAGTCTGGGTGGTGAGCTAGTTCGATGGAAAGGCGAGAAATATTCACAGGAGTCGATAAATAATTTTTAGATCTTTTATTGACATCTTTATACACAGGGCATACGGGACGGGCATGAGCACCGCCGCAGAAGCTGCATATGTGTAAGTACCGACAACGCTGCCTGGTGCATTTGCCAATGTTAAAATTGTTGCATGGCTGTTTGTTGTCTGTAAGTGCTCTGGAGCTGAATTTAGTCTCGTGTAGGTTGCTAGTCGCCGGTCTTGGTGTGTAGCTGGTGGATTTGACTGGTGCTGTTTCAGGGCATGGGGGAACGAAGGGGTTAACTTGGGGGCACGATGTTGTGGAATGTGTCACTGACCTGCAGACCGCGCAAGAAATATTCCTGCAGCCAAGGAAAACTCTGCTGTGTAAGTCAGTGTCTAGTGCTCCCCAGTAAGGGCATTGGTTCCACTGAGAAACCCTAACGGCGCATTTTGCTGAAAAGAGTTTGTGGTATGTGTAAAAGTGCCCTCCCCCGTAGGACAACGCGAGCTCGGCTATCAGCGCTAAATAGTCATTCAGTTCGCGTCGCCTATGAGGGAAGGCTGAGCAAATGATGTCTGTGAAGTGGCTGAAAGCAATTGAAAACTCTGAAAAAGAAAGTAAACGTGACGTATGTGTATTTTGATTTTTTAAGGTGACTGAAAAATCCCCGCAGTTTAACTGACGGTTGGAATCGGATACGGGAAGCAGAGAAAGTAAATGTGAGAGATCTACATCCGCACCTGCCAGAATCTGTGCTCGGATGTTTTGAGTCACCGGGGGAGGCTCCAGAGCGACGGCGTTTGGTGGAACTGGCATCGGGGTAGCTGTGAAGAGAGAATATTGAGATTTGGCATTTAGAAGAGAGCTGTAAGGGAGAGAGGCCTGGGCTGCGACTATCGGCGGAGGCAGCCTCACGCTTAGGTCGGCCTGTGGGGTTTGAGAAGGAAAATTAAGAAAAGCACCAGGGGGAAAAGGAGGAAATGGATGAGATGCCTGAGCCCGTGTTGCAAGCGGAGGTGGTCTTGCACTTGCTTGGGCTGCAGGCCACTGAAAAGGGGAGGGGTTAGCAGTAGTCGCTGGAAAATGGTGGAAAGTTTGAGCCTCTGCCGCTAGCGGAGGCAACCTCACGCTAGCGTCTGCTACAGGAGCCGGAGGCCACTGCAGAGGAAAAGGGTTAGAAACAGCAGGAGGAAAAAACTGGGAAGCGGAATGTGAGCCGGCGGGCCCAGCTGTGTATGGCGCTGCGGCGGGAAGCGCCGTGTCGAAAAGCTGAGGTGAGGCGGGAGGCGAGCGAGGTCTCGTGGCAGTGGAATCTGGAGCGCGACCCAGGCTCGCAGAAATCCTGGCGCCCCGGGCTGAAGCGCACGGCAAACCGGACCTTGCACGGGAAGGTGGCGGAGTCGGGCGTGGCGAATTCGGGGCCTCGCGAGAATTTCCCGGCCTGCTGGCCGCCTTGGAACCTGGGGTGGATTTAGGAGAGATATTTGAAGATTGTAAGGTAACATACAGGTTGTAAAGTTGCGCTTTAGTCATCCTGCGCGATGGCTGGATATCAGAATTCATCAGTGCTTGTCTCAGACTCAAGACTGTCCACTTTCCAATAGGCGGAATCGTTGGCACGGCCGAACGATAGGAGGATGCTGGGGAGGAAGCTGGAGTCCTCGCCGGTGGAGGTGAGGGTAAACCTCGACGTCTTGGCGTGCGAGGAGTTGTTTGTACTGACCGGCGCCCACGAGATGAAACGTGGGGCTCGGAGGCGGTATCAAGTGGAGAGGTTGTCCTGGGGCCAGCTGATGGTGGCGGAGCATGGTTGAGCTCGTCATCAGACGGTGAAAGTTGCATTTGGGACATCTTTTAGCAGAGCAGTACACCAAATGCTGAAAACTGTCGAGGAATATGGGTGAGTTGACTGTGTGTATTTATAGGCTTTACTTGTGCTGATTGAGTGGACCAGTTGATTACTGATTGCTGACAGCTGGCTGACTTGATTGTTTGATCATTAGAACGTGTTCCTCCCGAACCTTGTTAATAAAACATCAAATAGAGGTGGGTAAAATAATTAATTCACTTTTAAAACAGTTTCTTTACAGCCATTCTGAGTGGAATTATTGAAATCATTGCGTAATAATGTACAAAAAACAATATAGTGTCATTGTATTAGCCTTATGTTGGTTATTCGATAAATAAATATTACTCTGAATTGCAAAACAAACTTGAGAAAAAAAAAACTTTCCTAAAAGCGCGCTCTCGTTAAACGTGGACGGTCGCCAGGGTCGTTCTCGCGCGAATATTTAATGACCAACCCAAATAGTAGACTACTCAGTCGGAAAACGACCACATTGTGATTAATCTGGGCATGCAAATAATAATTTATGGTGTGCATTTCTAAACAAACGTTTCGCAAAGTCCTTTTAAGCTCTGCTAGTGAAGGATTACAAATTTAAGAATATGTTTAAGATCTATTTCCAATACAATAATATATAGAAGTTTATTAGTGTGAATGCCTGAGCAGATTCTTAAATCAACACTGAGCCTATCTTCATGTCTCAGCATGTGAAGTGACCTGCTGAGAGGGTCTCCCCCCCCTCACCTTTTGTTCGTGCGAGAAGCTCTGCTTCATCCTGTTCTCCTGGCTCAGGACATTTACATGTTTTGTTTTGATGTATTCTTAGAGTGTATTTCCCCCCTTGGCTTTTGTCCTGTCACAGTGCAGGAACCCACCCCTCCCCTTGAAAGGTATATCAACTACAGTTAGTCTGCTTTAGATTAGACTTTGGTACCACCTTGAACGAAGCAGACTACAGCAAATAAAGAATCCTGCTTTAAAAGATACACCCGAGTCTCCTGGTCTTCGCTCTTCTGAGTTTCTACACTTTAGAAGAAATTAATTCACAACACTAGTTAGAAGTTACGCTGTTTCCGTAGATCACGCAGCACAGCGATAGCCACGCCCTCTACGGTCACAGATAATGATGGTCACAGAATCTGGTGTAACACCGGCGTTTGGCTGAGTCCGTGACAGTCATGTTTATGACATATGACAGGTTGTGTTGTCTTAGTAATGTCAAGTTGTCATGACAAAGACACTGACAGGTTATGATGTATTGGTTTATGTCAAGGTGTCATAACAAAGATATCTCAAACAATGTCATATTTGCATAAAAAATTTCATAATTGAGCGAATGACACTTAATGACAGTTATCATAAACATGCATAAAACCTTCATATTCATGACGTGTCATCATGTCATATATGAAGGTGTCATTTCAGTCTTATGCACACCACTTCAAGTAAAGTGTTACCAGTTGTTGTTGTTGTTGATGATGATGATGATAATGATGATGATGATGATGATGTTGTTGTTGTTGTTGTTGTTGTTGTTGATGATGATGATGATGATGATGATGATGATGTTGTTGTTGTTGTTGTTGATGTTGTTGATGATGATGATGATGATGTTGTTGATGATGTTGTTGTTGTTGTTGTTGTTGTTGTGTCAGACCTGCAGGTGGAGAAACAGCAGAGAGTGAAAGAGGGAGATTCAGTCACTCTGACATGTAAAAGCAGCTGCTCTCTGCCTGAACAAACAACATTCATCTGGTACAGAAACACACAGAGATTTACTGGAGGAATTATGAAAGAGAATCAGCTTCTTCTGTGGTCAGTCAGACGTTCTGATGCAGGAAACTATAAATGTGCTGTAAGAGGACAAGAACATCTGATCTCTCCTGCTGTTCATCTTTATGTTGACTGTGAGTACAAACTGATTCATTAAAAGTAAAGAAAAAAAGGGGGGGGGGGGGGTAGTAAGATTAAAAGATTAAAAAACATTTAATATATTATATTAATATTCATATTAATTTAGAATATAGACAAACCTTATATTAGTGTGATTGTCTAAATTGGCGATATGTTTATCATTCCCTTTTTTCTATTTAAAAAAATAACAGAACATGAATCTATCAATTTGCCACTTCTATAATTCAAAGTGACATGAAAAACCACTAAACCCTTTACTCTAAGACTATAAATGTCACAATCAGCGGCTGGGTCATTATTAAGTACAATGAAATAACTACATGATGTTTCTCTGATAAGCAGTTTAAATCAGTGTATTGTCTGTGTGCTGTTTGCCACGGCACTGTAAAAATATTTTAATGCTTTATCACAATTTTTCACAAATATTTTATCCATTCAGCTTCGGTTCACAAACGTTGTTTAGATAACAGTAGCGGTTCAACGGATCACAAAACTCACGGTTCGGATCATATTACGGTTTTTGAGTCATGGATCGAATCATTTTTCGGATCAGCAAAAAATATATATATTTTAGGGTAGTACCCTTCACCATACCTAGAGATTGGCATGGGGTACTTTCCATAAGATCATCTCTCAATGCAAATCAAACCAGCTATTAGACTAACTGAAACAACACCATGCCAATCTCTAGATATGGTGAAGGGTGTGTGATGATGTGGGGATATTTTTTTAATTCCAAAGGCCAAGGGAACTTTATCAGGATCATAGTATCCCGGATCCATGAAACAACTGGCCTTTAAAAATAAAAATCTGCCTGTCTCTATGGGAATTTAACATAGGGGTGTCCTGCCTACTATTTTAAGGAAGAACATTTATTTATTTACGATACATTTATTCATTCACAAAGAAAATTGGTGTCCTTAAAGGTTGGATTTTTCCTAATTTTTTAATTTAAGGCATTAAGATGATTTTTTAAATCCCTCTTTTTAGTCAACTTTAGCATGGGTGCGTTCCTATATAGTATAAGGGTCTTTCCTTGCCATTAATGCTTGGATAACACACATCCTTCTCTTGTTCTTATTCTCTTGAGACATAACTAACTGTGCTTACGAGAATCTTGGCAAGACTGGTATTTTGACATAATTTTGTGTGAACACGAAAGAGGAATCACTTCGGAGTTTGAAACGCGCGCCACATCTCTCTCTCTCTCTCTCTCTCTCTCTCTCTCTCTCTCTCTCTCTCTCTCTCTCTCTCTCTCTCTCTCTCTCTCTCTCTCTCTCTCTCTCTCTCTCTCTCTCTCTCTCTCTCTCTCTCTCTCTCTGTGTGTGTGTGTGTGTGTGTGTGTGTGTGTGTGGGGTGTGCGCCAAAACAAACTTTGGCGCAGAAAGAGCAAAACGGATTCTTGTTTTACATCTCACAGACTACAACTGTGGTGATTTTCACGTTGATCTACGGTTTTATTATTTAATAATTGTCTGTCAAAGTCCTATACTGAATACCTTGTTATACAGCAATATTTAATAAATTCAATTGTAATCAAATTGTTTTCTGAAAATTCCACAAGATTATTGTTCTTCATCTCATTGACTACCAATGTGGTGATTTTCATGTTGCGTTACTGTTTTATTCTTTAATAATTGCCTGCCACAGTCCTATACTGTATACCTGGCTATATAGGCATAATATGTCATAAATACTGTTTTATTATTTAATAATTGCCTGCCAAAGTCATGAATATTTACATTGCTATACAGGAATATTTGATAAAAAATAAAAATTGTTTTCTGCAAACTCCAACAGGTTATTGTTCTTCATCTCACTGACTACCACTATGATGATTTCCATGTTGCTTTACTGTTTTATTATTCAATAATTAACTGCCAAAGTCCAATACTGTTTACCTTAACACAGGGGTTCCCAAACTTCTCAGCCCACGACCCCCAAAATAAAGGACCCCTATATCCTCGGAGGTGGTTAAAGTATACAAACATTGTGTGAAACTGTGCACACGCACTAATAGGCATACTTATAACACAACAGTCAAAACAAGCATTATATTACTTCATATTAAATATTAACATCACCTAATGAGATGGGTGCATAGACGTTGGAACAGGAATTCAAAAACACAGCTAAAACACAGCTCTCCCTCGTTCATTTCAGCTAGGGGTTCTATTTAACTACCATTTGTGCATTTCATTCATTGCGCCTTGACACCAGTTCAAAACTGAGTCCCAAAAGTCCGCGCAAGAAGCATACTGTACGTTCACACCGCCGCAAAGAAGCTCTGGCCCTGTCGAGGACGCTTGTCAAAAAGTACGGGGAAGCTTGTTGACGCTTTGGCCGCTCTGACGCAGCATTATGTTCGAGAGAAGAGAAGTGTCACAACATGAAATGTTAACAGAAAAACAAGCAATACATTGACACTAGAAACCTATGTGTGGAAGCCCATTCCCGCCACATAAGAAAAAAATCGCACAGTCTTAAATCATAATTATCGTGTTTTGCAAACACAGAGGTACAGCAGCCAAAGAAAAGCTAAAGTAAGAAGAACTGGGACCAAGAGCCCAACTAAAGCAAACACTGATCACTACACTGGTGACACTCCAAATGACACAAATATCAGCATCTAAACCTCTGCTAATTCTCACTAAGATCTTCTGTAGACGTCTGACAGAAATAGTTAAATCTGTATGTTATGTCTGTGATTAAGTTCAGCACAAGTGTCTGAGCCAGAAAGTCTTTCCTTCAGATCTGGTTTCTCTCATGATCCAGAGATGTGTGATTTACAGAAGTGTCTTTTATGTTCATGATTTTTGGACAAACACAAACTGAGTTGCTTTTCAATTACATTGAAATAAACATGAGTTTTAATTTAATGCATCCTGACAGTGTTTATCAGACGTGCAGAACACGTCAACAATAAGACGTCATAAAACGTTACATTCTGGCTCCTCAGGGGACGTCTATTCAACGTCCGACTTTGTGACAAAGATGTTGAAAAAACGTCTTTTGGACATTAAATAGTTTAGTGGGTCCTGGGAAACGGTCTAACGTTATTGTAACATTATGACTCATATCACTTTATTCTTACCTGTCACACTTAATATAGAGAGTAATATACCGATAATTAATTAAACCTTGAACTTCTCTGTCTCAAGTTATGTGGAGGAAAAAGCCTGGTTAAGTAGCAACTTCTTTTTAAATGATATAACGTTAACTGTTGTGTGTTAAAATAATCACCTAATTATTTCAACCTTAAAATGACCTCTGCACTGGACTAAATATATGTATATTACTGCCGAGTCGCTTTCACCCCAAAATGGCGGAAGCTTAGCGTATTTCATTACAAAGTAATGGAGCCTTTTATACATTGTCATGTTTCTTTAGAAATAAATAATGGACAAATGAAGTCTTTGGACGCCTCAGATGTAAAGTTATTCGCTGTCAAAGTGACGCAAAAATGAATGGGAGTCAATGGAATGCTAACAGCAGGTGAAGTTCTGCTACAATGACGGCCCCCGGGAGGCTTCAGTTTCCGGCTGATGGATTACCCCCTTACCCAATTCGCATACTATCCGTCCTAAATAGTATTCGGCAATATAATTAGTATGCCGCAAATCGTAGTATATTGAAATGACTGTTCCAAAGATACCCGAATGGTCTACTATATCCGGTCAGAATCCGAAGTGCAGATCGGTGCACACTCCAACGGCTAATATTGCCCACAACCCATCGCGCTTTGGACAAGGATTCAGTTAGAACTACAAACACGAGTGAAAAGTGTTAAAAAACTACAGACATGGAGGACGCGCGTGTCCGCTGGTTATGTTAACTGTTCTTTATTACCCCTTTTCCACCAACAAGAACCAGGTGCTGGTTCAGAGCCAGAGCCGGTTCGGAGTTGGTTCGACTGACAAGCTTACTAAGAACCGGTTTGCCTTTCCACCGGCTTGAGAGCCACAACAGAGCCAGATCTTACGTCACAGCACACGTCTCATGTAGCGCCAAACACAAACACGCCAGGCTTGCTCGAGATGCATCGGCTTCTCGCAGATCGATCGCCGCACTGCGAAAGCGATCCAAAAGCACAAGGAGTCGTATGATCTCCAAACACTCCCGCAGCTCCGATCGGTCCGCGCCGCTCCGATGCATCTCGAACAAGCCTTCTATCAAGAATGTCGGCCGTTGCGTTACTATTGATGCTCATGGCTTTGCGAACCTAACGTACATCGGCATCCAAACACGGCAAGTACAACGTGTTCGTGCAGCTCGCCGTAACTTGCATAAACGGAGATTACAATCGAGCTGCTATTAGCTCGATTAGCTGCTAATTCAAAAATGGTGGTCACAAGTTTCTGTTCGTCTTGTTGGCCACGGTAACCCCACCCCCAGCCGCTGACGTAAGCGGTTCTTACTTCTGGACCAGCAATGATTTAGTGCTACTTAAGAACCACTTTTACTGGTTCGGAGCTGGTGCTTTGGTGGTCGAAAACCAAAGAACCGATTTGAAACTAGGCTCTGGCTCCGAACCAGCACCAGCTCTGCCTTGGTGGAAAAGGGGTATATGTGGAGTATGTCCACACTGTTAGACCTTACCAGGTTTTTTACAGTAAAATACTGTATAAATTACAATATCATACCATTTTCCATTAAAACAGTAATATACCGTAGAAAACAAAACTAGCCTACAGGAATATACTGTGAATTAACAGCTCTCAAAGTCGACACTCAGAGACTGTGTTCCCAATCACACCCTATACCCTCATTCACTATTCCCTACATTAGTTCACTAATATAGTCCACTTGACTGAAAATAAGTGAGTGAATTGAGACACTGATGAACACCCGATAAGCAGAATCACTAAAGGACAGAGAAACAAGAACTGAAAAAGAGAAACACAAAAACTACAACTGACTTCCAGCAACACTGAGTGTGAAACCAGTTTACAAACCAGTTTATAATTGTTTCTGTCATTCATGTACAAAAGTTCTTGTTGAGAATTAACAGATAATAAAGTAATAATAATAAATTTTGTTGTCACCATAGTGGAGATCAGTATTTGCTTTAGTTAGTCTCTTGTCCCTGGACTTCTTATATTTATCTCTCTCTGACTGCTGTAACAGTGAGTTTAAAAAGCACATTTGTTGTAGCAAGAAAAAGTCAAGAGGAAGTAGATCTGGTGTTTTTGGCTTTTGTGATGATGTCACAATCATCCTGGACTCTTCTGATTTTCAGATCTGTATATATTCTTTGAATATATGGGTATTTGATGTGAAAATTATGTTAATTTATGGGAATAAAATAAATCTGTGAATCTACAACATGATATCAATATTTTGGTTAATTATGTCTTCTGAAGAATATTATAATCATATATTATATTAAAAAAATATCCTGCTTGAGTCAGACACACACAGACATCAACAATTATAATATGAATCTCAACAATGGTAACAATCAAAAGTTTCATGCAGCAGTGCATGCTGGGTTCCAGAATAGTGTAAAACTCCCAGCACGCACTGCTGCATGAATAAAAAAAATATTGCCACCATTGTTGAGATTAATGTGCTAAATTTTGATATCTCTGTGTTTCTACATGACTGTGTAGCTCTGTTTTTATTTTGGTTTATGTATGATATGTTTTGATGAATCATTGTAATTTATTACGGTGGTTGTAATATAACACTTTTGACTGAGGATTAAACTCTGAATGAGTGAGAATGAATTCTTTAGTGAATGAACAGGCAATATGATGATTTTGATATTTTGATAAATCCAATCATTAATAAACTTGTGTGTGTGCACAAGTGTGACTAGCAAAAACACAGCTCAAGCAGCAAAAGAAAATTCATGTCACAGCATCAGCATACCAACTAAAGCAAACACTGATCTCTATAATGGTAACTTCAAACCAAACATTTTCAATTAAACATCTCAATAACAACTTCTGTGGATGTATGACAGAAATAAAGCCATACTGGTTAATAATAAGTGTAATAATGTGTAATAGCTGGAAGTCAGTTGTAGGTCTTGTGTTTCTCTATTTTCTGTTCATGTTGTTCCTCTTTCCTTCAGTGATTCTGCTTATTAACAGCAGGTGTTCATCACTAATGCTCAACAATCACTTACATATTCACTTAATTATCTCACTGCAACACTGTCAATGTTACTTTTACTGTTTGTAGTTTGGATTTTCCTGTGGAGTTGAAAGGGTTAACAGTGAAAGATAAAAACACACACCCACAAAATGTATTTTAACAGCAATAAACTGTAAGTTATAAAACAGGTTTATACTGGCAACACTGTTGCCAGTAGTTTACTGTAAAATGTAGTTTTTTGGTCACCATTGTGCTGAAGAGTAGAGCCTGTGCTTAAGTCCAGGAGAAGATCTACAAACATTGTTGATATGCTGCATGTTACTTTATTTAAAAGGCAGTGACTGTGTAGTTGCTGGTCCAGTGGAAATCTCTTTATTTACAAAAGTTAATTTTTGTGGTTTTTAATTAAATAAGTTCGCAATAATACTTTGCTCACGTTATTAATGCATTATAAATTTTAGTTAATGCTTTTAAATGACAGTTTAATGCAGTCGGTTTCTGCAAGTGAAATTAGTTAACTCGAGTTTTAGTGCATTTTTACAGTAAATAACTGGCAACACTGTTGCCAGTATTTTACTGTAAAAAAACCTGGTAAGGTCTAACAGTGCAGGCAATGTCCCAACACCATCAGCTTCTGGAAAGATCTGTCCCGATACATTATCGTTAAACTTATTGCTGATTCTTCTTTGTTATGGAGTGATGTGCTGTTTGGTCTTCATGTTGACAAAAGTAAAAAAAACAGAAAGAAATATACCTAACTAATATATTGATCATTTTAGGGAAATATCATATTCACGAAGCCAAATTTAGTAATTCTAAACCTTCCTTTATTGCTTTTGAAAAGGATGCGGAACAGTACATCAAATCTATCTATGATTCAAAAAACAAGGCGGCTGCTAAAACCATTCAGTTACGCTCTATCTTTAATGTATTTATTTGAAACTCCCCCTGGCTCTGGTCTTGTCTATTATTGTGTTTGCTGTATTAATGACTTTATTTGTGTTTTTACTATTTGTATTGTTAAGATTTATTAAAGATTTATTTAAAAAAAAAAATCATCTTGTCACAGTTTAAATCCTCCATTCAATCTAATTTGATTTCCTACCGTTTCGGAGAGCACGTTCATCTGCCAGTCGTGGGTCTTTCATGCGGATACTCTCCTCATGTGTTTGCAATTTGAATATGATGCATTCAAAAGGTAATGGCTAAAAGTATCTTTAAAAAAGTTAACAATGCTGCTGCAGAAGTAATATAATGTAGACAACGTTGAATAAATACATTTTCGTCAGGTTAGACATTGATAATTAATCACTCAAACCCCTTTATATAAGGAGATATTGCTTAGCAGGATAACACCTATGTATAATTTCTAAAAAATTATATGTTGGCTTTAATTAACTTTTTTTTATGTCAACAGGTTCCATAAATTAACTTTTTTATGTCAACAGGATGCACATAACTGGGTTACGTTAAACAAACATAATTTGGTCTTTTAACTTTAACACACTCAAATAAATGATATGTTGGCTTTAATTAACTTTTTTTATGTCAACAGGATGCACATAACTGGGTTAGGTTAAACAAACACTGAACACTGAAGCAGTGTTAAAGTTAATGAGATAATTAAGTGAATCATTGAGTGATGACTGAGCATTATTGAAGACACCTGATGCAGACATCCCAAGTCTCCCGGAAGTTCTGGGATTCTCCCCAATATTGATAGCGTCTCCCTGTCCCTGATGCCCGCAAATTAGTTCAAATCTCCCGGAATCTATAACGCGCGTGCGAGACAGAACATACTGCGTGCATAACATATAGCGTGCGCACGCACGGCAGAGAGGAAGAGAGTGAGAGACCTTGCGTGTGTCTCTCCCTCTCTGCCATGCGCTCGCTATGTATGTTATGCGCGCAGTATACTCAACCCGTCCCCCGACTCATTCCAATATCAAGAGAATTACAATAGTCAAGTCTAGATTAAATGAACAAATGAATCACTCTCTCAAACTCTGCAAATGTAAAAAAAACTCTTAGCCTTAGATAATAGTCGTAATTGGAAGAAACTAGATTTAACTACAGCACTTATCTGTTTGTCAAATTTAAGAGCAGAATCAAAAATAACACCCAAGTTTGTCACTGAGTGTTTTACATAGGGGGCCAAATCTCCCAGGTCACCATCAGGAGTAATAGAAACACCTGAGGTACCAAAAACGATAACATCAGTTTTGCTCTCGTTTAGATGCAGAAAATTTGAGGAAAACCAGGACTTAACATCAGACACGCACGCTGATAACAAGCTTAGGACCTTTTCATCATTTTTCTTTAGAGGCAGATACATCTGGGTGTCATCAGCATAAAAATGGAATGACACCCCATGTTTAGAGAAGATAGTCCCCAAAGGAAGCAAATACAACGAGAACAGAGCTGGCGACAGAATGGAGCCCTGAGGGACACCAAAACAGAAACAGAAGAAGAAAACCCATCTAGACAAACAGAAAACGTTCTAGCATTCAGAATCTATCTAGCATTCACCAATCTAAAGTGCAGCCTTCAATACCCACACATTGTTCAAGTCGTGAGATAAGAATCTTGTGGTCCACAGTATCAAAGGCAGCACTTAAATCCAAGAGTCAGACAATAAAATATCATTAAAAACATTTAACAAAGCGGACTCAGTAGGCTACTTTCTGGTATTTTTTAAACCCAGATTGGAATTTTTCAAAAACACTATTTAACTCCAAATGACTCTGTAGTTGTTCCAAAACAACGTTCTCTAAAATTTATGAAATAAAAGATAGATTTGAAATCGGTCTATAATTGGAAAGTATGGTTGGGTCGAGATTGGGTTTTTTAAGTAAGGGTGACCAACGTCATTTTCGCGCAAAGAAGAAAGCGACAAAGTAAACACCAATGGATGGCATACAGCAGATCTTGTCCTTGCTTCTCGGCATGTTTGTCACAAGAAGACAAGCGCCGACATTAGGCATTTCTCAATACCAAGTACGCAAAGTTCTCAGCAGAAGCACTCGAGGACGGAATCTCTGAAGAGATTTGGCAGAATGGTTTAGAGGATATTGATAAACAATCGGTCAATACAAGATTATGCCTCATCCAATTTAAGGTCTTACATAGATTACATTTCTCAAAAAGAAATTACATAGGATTTTCCCCAATGTCTCGCCTCTTTGTGATAAGTGCAAATCAGAGGAAGCCGATTTAGCCCACAGTTTTATTTTCTGCCATAAAATACAGGGATTCTGGTGTGAGGTTTTTAAAATGCTTTCAGATGTACTTAATGTAAACCTGGAACCAGACCCAGTGCTCATTATATTAGGACATTCTTACCATATATATTCGTTGAACAGTGCTCAACAGAAATTTCTTACATATTGTCTGATAACAGCCATGAAACTGTTACTACTGTTTTGGAAAAAGGTATAACCTCCTGATGCTAAACTATGGCTTGAGGAACTGATGTCTACTCTACACCTGGAACGAACTAGATACTTTTTGAAGGGCAACATGGGACAATTTCACAAGATTTGGGACCCTTTCATCTGTTACCTCAATAGGAATGTTATTCTTTAATGCAATGTAGGCTGACTTAAGAGCTGTGTATTAATGTCACTGGATTGTATATTAACAGGCGGGGATGGGGTGTTGGTTATAAAAAGGTTTTTTTTTTATATATTTTTATTATTTTTTTATTAAGTTTATTTTGTTGCATATAAGAAAATTAATCCTGAAATCTGTAATTATTTCAAGGCTATTTGATGTCTGAATAAAAACCAATTTAACAAAAAAAAATAAAAATAAATAAAAAAAAGAAGCACTCGAGGACGCGAGTCCGGTAATTCTCCAAATGGAACAGCGCCAGAGGTGTCAAATCCAGGGTCAGAAAGTAAAAGTCCTGCCATATTTTTATTTCACCCATGAACTCACACAGCAAAAACTCCTGTGTTAAATGAACTCTCATGGGAGTTAATTGGCTCCAGACTCAAGAGTGTTAAAGTTAATGATATAATTAAGTGATTGATTGAGTGATGACAGTGTATTATTGAAGACACCTGATGATAACAAGCAGAATCACTGAAGGACAAAGGCACATTGTTTAAGTCGCCATTATGGTGGTCAGTGTTTACTTTAGTTGAGCTCTTGACCCTTAAACTGTTAATGTTAGTTTTTTTGTTTGTCTATTGTAACTGAGTTAAAACTGTCAGATGATCAACAAGAAAAGCTGGTCAGGTGGTGTTGGTTATGTTTAGATGAAATCACATGTTGACGTTGACCTGAATCACAGAACTCATTAAGACAAATTTACCTTATTGATTACAACAGAATATGATTATACAGTATACTATTTTCTGCATTTCAATATAACCCAAAATACATCTTAAAAGTTGTTTTGATCCAAAGACTTTTTTTGAAGTTTGGACACACAGACATCAAGAATCAGCCTGTGATTCTCACCAATGGTGACAATAATAAAGCATGTTGCAGTGCATTCTGGGTGCCACCAATCAAAACTCATCCATGGCTCCCATCATGCATTGCGGTATGAATAAATTATGATCTGAATTTTCTTAGTAATTTCCTTTTCCTAATTGAATATTCTGTTTGTCACCAATGTTGAGACTCATACACTGAATATTGATGTCTGTGTGTGCCTATAAACAAAGACTAGTTTTTTTTTTAAATCAGAACAACTTTAAAGAAATCATTTAGATTATACAGAAAAATCTTGTTTTTTTGCTTTAGATAAAAAGCTGTGTTTTTTCTGTGGTTCTGCAATGACCAACATGCTTTTAAGCTAAGAGAAGGTTCTAAATGAGTTCAGTGACACTGATCAAATGATGATTATGTGGAAACATATTTCCATCTGATCACCTTTTCTCTTTGTCTATC
Organism: Chrosomus eos; assembly: GCA_036326025.1. NCBI lineage: Eukaryota > Metazoa > Chordata > Actinopteri > Cypriniformes > Leuciscidae > Chrosomus > Chrosomus eos. The sequence goes on along the minus strand of CM070819.1, from coordinate 3,853,762 downwards.
CGACTGTTATAACTCAATTACAGCAGTCAAACAAAAGATTAAGTTACTTATTTAAAGGTCACCAGCTCAACTAAAACAGACACTGATCTCCCTAATGGTGAATAAAAATTTAGATTTTCTCCTTCAGTGATTCTGCTTGTTAACATCAGGTGTCTTCAATAATGCTCAATCATCACTCATTTAATCACTTAATTAACTCATTAACTTTAACACACTTGATTGTTAATTTAATAGTCATATTTTAACACTTTAACAATATTGAGTCTGGAGCCAAATAACAGTGGAGTTATTGAATATTTTTCATAAGAATCATAAAAATTATACATTTATAATTGTATATACAATAAAAAAAAAGAAAAATCCAAAATAAGTGTTGTAGTATAACCATCAAGACAGCAGTGATGTGTGACCTGAATTTGACAACAATGCAGTGTATTACAGTAAAGTTATTGAATATTTTCCATAAATATAAATCATAAAAATTATGCAAAAATATTTCCCCCCCAAAATAAGTCTTTTAGTATAACCATTAGGACAGCAGTGATGTGTAAACTGAATTTGGTGACACTATAGTGTGTGACATTGAAGTTATTGACTGTTTTAGTAGTAACGCTTTTCGGGGTTTGCACTTTGCAGACGGTCCCTTCGGATCTGCCGCCTGCGCATAGAGATCAATGTATTTTATCCACTGCGAAGGAAAGCTCGTTTTGGGGAAAATTAGGTTGTAGCTGCTTGTCTACATTACTACGGTTAAAAAGAGGTGTCATTTGTGTAGTAACAATGTCTAGCTGAGGAGTTATTGACCCGGGAAGTTCAAATCTGTGAATTTATTGCCAAATTTACTTACTGTCGATATCCTCTCAATTCATGGGAGAGAATGTCGCTACCGCCACCTGCTGGTGTGGATAATTAACTGCTCTCACACGTACGCCTTACAAATCTCTTTTTGCAGATCGCAGCGGGACAGTGTGTGGACAAAAATCCACAAATGTGTAAAAGGGGAGTTGCAAATGTCACGTGACCTGCAAATTGCCAGGAAGCAATCTACAAATGCGTAAAAACAGTTTTGTGTGTAGAAATGGATCCACAAAGGCGTAAATCACACTTTGTATGTGAAATAAAAAGATATTTGTACAGATTAAATTGTGTGTATTTACAAATCACACATTCTTTTTGTGATTATGATTATACACAACACAAATGTAAAAATACATGTTTTAGGTTGTGAGATATTTGTGTATATGTTTATTTACAGATCTCCGCAGTGCAAATTGGACAAAATTCCACAAATGTGTAAAAAGGAACTTACAAATGTAACGTGACCCAAAAATTCACAGGAAGTAATCTGCAAATGTGTAAATACAGTTTTGTGTTGTACACATCACCCTGTATTCTTGTGGATATGATTTTACGTATCACAAATGTAAATATACACATTTGCAGATAGTGAAATATTTGTGCATCATTGTACACATTTGTAGATTGTCTTCTGTGGGTTACAAATATTAAAGTCCAATTAATTCTTCCATAGGCACCCCCTCCTCCTCCTTTAGCTCACGCCAGCGAGCGAACGCTGGACCAATGTTGATCCTCGTCCTGGCTTTTAATTTGTCACTCTCCCTTTTTCTTTTTTTAGTCTCCTCTGACAAAACCTTTGCCTTCTTCCTTGTAGCAATTTGTTCGGCCATGACGAAAGCATACAGACGCAGACGGCAATCAAACGCGAGTTGAGCTCTCACGTCAGAATCTGAGGAAGTTGGGGTGGGTGGTGGTGGGGGAAGTGACGTATGCCGGAAAGCGTTCGAATTTTGTAGTTCTTTTTGTGCTCGGGTTCCTACCCGAAACCCGAAGTTACATAGTGCCAGTAAAAGCGATAGAGACACTGTCAGGCTATGGCAGACGTGTCATTCAACCTATTGTAAGTCGATGTACCATCTCAAGGGTTTTGGTAATATATTATAAAGGTTGAAAAAATACACAGTGTGCCTTTAACTCCATTATGTTTAAGTTACATGAACACATTATGTTTGTTTAACGCAACCCAGTTCTGTGGAACCTGTTTACATAGAAAAGTTAATTAAAGCCAACATATCATTTTTTTGAGTGTTTTCTTACTTTATTCGTAAGGAGGTATTTGTAAGGAAGGTTCCATATATTCCCCCAATTCAGGTTGTCAACAAAGTTAGACCAATAGGGAACAACATTAGGGGTGCTGCTGGTGACATCTCTCTGGAATGAAGAGCGAATATTACAAGATGATTGACAGGGCAGTTTACGGTGACAGGATGCACGCAACAGATCTGTCTGCTAAAGATGAAGTGATAGTATGTCCCAAAGCTGGTCTACTCTTTTGCTACACACTCAGAAGTATGTACTTTTTCTTCACAAAAAGAGTACATACTTTTAGGTCGTATTATAAGTAGGCGAATTGGGACTGGGCCAGTATTAGGCTTCGGGCACATTCCTAATAAACACCACCTGAAGTTGTGTTCATTGTGTTATGAACAGTGCAGAAAGAATATTTCTGCATAAATAATATATAAATATTTATGTATTTGTTGATGAAAGCCTCTTTAATTATTTTCCTCATTTCTGTGTTTCAGGGGTTGATGGTCTGTGGGATTCAGGAGTAAATTACAGCCCTTCATATGTTTGTGCATTAAAGGGATCATCAGTGAACATATCCTGTACTTCAAAATATACTAGTTATAAACTCGTAACAGGTTTCTGGACTAAACCTGTTGTAACTGATGGAGAATCACCTAATCTGTGTTCAGATCCAGAGAAGAGAGGAAGAGTTCAGTGTTTCAGTAAAAATAAAGACACTTACAGCATCACTTTGATGAATGTAACAGAAGCTGATAAACACGTCTACTACTGCAGAATTATAGATCATCAGAATAAAAGATGGACAGGGATTCCTGGATCTTGGCTTGATGTGCCAGGTAAAACTAGTGAACTCTCAGAAATAGACCACAGAAACATCATATATAACTGCTTCAGTTTAGTGTTTTAATATTATTATTGTATTATCACCAGGATGCTGATGTTGTGATGACAGTGAATCAGTTGTTGATGTTGATGTTGATGTTGTTGATTATGTTGTTGATGATGATGTTGTTGTTGATGATGTTGTTGTTGTTGATGTTGTTGTTGTTGATGATGTTGTTGATGTTGTTGTTGTTGATGATGTTGTTGATGTTGTTGATGTTGTTGATGATGTTGTTGTTGTTGTTGTTGATGTTGTTGTTGTTGTGTCAGACCTGCAGGTGGAGACACAGCAGAGAGTGAAAGAGGGAGATTCAGTCACTCTGACATGTAAAAGCAGCTGCTCTCTGCCTGAACAAACAACATTCATCTGGTACAGAGAAACAGAGAGATTTACTAGAGGAACAGTGGAAGAGAATCAGCTTCATCTGCAGTCAGTCAGACGTTCTGATGAAGGAAACTATCAATGTGAAATAAGAGGAAATAATCATCATCTGATCTCTCCTGCTGTTCATCTTAATGTTGAATGTGAGTATAATATATGAAGTAATATTAGTAAAATAGTTAACAGATTATTCAGATTTGTTTGATAATTTCAGGCCCAATCATTTACAGACTGCATGACATTTTTGTGTATTAAACATGATTTATTCAAATTAATTTATTAATATGCAAAATGAATGTAAATCATGAATCTGTATAGTGATCTTTTTTATGAATCTTGAGTTATTATATCTGTAAATATTATATTGTTTTATTGACTTTGCACCAGTTCAGATGTAGATTTGCACAGTTTTCATCACTATTGTGTGATGTTTGTTCAGTAATATAATAATGATAATGGAAGGTCACGGCATAAATAGATTCAGATTCAATTAATTCTTTAATGTCCTCGATAGAGGAAATTTATGTTCACAGACTGTACCAGGAGCAACATTCAACAAGCATAATATGCACATACTACACAGAATACACATATTTTTGTACACTTAAATAGATATTATAGTGATTTTGAGGAGCTTGTTTCTATTGGTGAGAGAGAGTGTAGTGGAGGAGGATGGGTTCAATGATACTACGGTACAAGAGAAGCAGGAGCTGTGATTCGACTGAGAAAGTCCTGAGTTTACTTTTGACAAATAGTCTCTGTTGGCAGCGTTTATCTGTACGTTCACACCGCCGCCGACTTGAGCTTCCAAAGCTACCAGAAGTCATTCATTTTCAGTGGAAGCTGGCTTCTCTCAGCTGCAAGGAGCGTCAAATCCATCGGCGTCGCGTTTTGAGCGTCAATCAGAAAGTTGAAAGTAGCTCAACTTTATGGTAATGAGCTGACGCGGTTCAGCGGCAAAACGGTAACAACCAATCGGAATATAGATTTTTTTTGGAAATATTTACGAACGCTCATTTTAAACAGGAATGCAATTTGCTCACGGTAACACAGATGTGACCAATTGCACTAGATGCAAATAATAATAATAATAATATTTTTTTTGACCAAATGTAACCAAAACGGTTATAAAAAAAATGCTGTCATTGTAAAAGGTTTCTAGTGTCAATGTATTGCTTGTTTTATCTGTTTACATTTCATGTTGTTGTGACACTTCTATTCTCTCGAACAAAGAATGCTGCTATGAGCGGCCAAAGCGTCAACAAGCGTCAACAAGCTTCCCCATACTTTTTGGCAAGCGTCCTTGACAGGGCGGCCAGAGCTTCTTTGCCGCTCAAGTCGGTGGCGGTGTGTACATACAGTATTAATGTCTGTGATGTGATGGTCAAAACTCAATTTATTGTCCAAAATAATGTCTAGGTACCTGAAACTGTCCACAATTTCGACTGACTGGCAATTGATGGAGATTGGGCAGTGAGGGGTGGAGAGTTTTTGGCATGTGCCCAGGATAAGTTCCTTTGTTTTACATTTACATTTAATCATTTAGCAGATGCTTTTATCCAAAGCAACTTACAAATGAGGAGAACAATAGAAGCAGTTCAACTAACTATATGTAAGTGCTATGACCCTTCCCGGTTTAGTCTAATGCAGTACATGTTATTATTTTTAGATAGATAGATAGATTGATAGAAATCAAGTTTCTTGATGGCACGTAAGTCTGGCACGTTTTAGTAACGTTGACGAGGAGATGACTGTCACCATTGGGTGAAATGGGCATCAGACTGATGATATGCTGTGACTGAGTCCGTGCCGGTGAGGAGGGCGAGTATGGCTGTGTCATCCGAGTATTTTAAAGGTCCCCTGACATGGGGTTATTTTATTATTTTATAATGTTTCCTGGGTTGCCCTTATAATGTTAGTATGTTTTTTAGATCAAAAATAGTCATAATTTAGAAATAAAAGGCATTTTTCCTAGCCTGATTATAGCCTCTGATTTGAACGCTCTGTTTGAAGGGGCGTGTCTGCTGTGGGATTCAGTGTAACCGCCCACTGCTGTGATTGGCTGACATGCTTGGATATGAAATAGCTACGTATTACATGTGAAACTCTCGAATACTTTACAGCTATTATATGTTTTTACTAATACAGTGTAGCGAATCAGCTCTATGAAATATTAAAAAACACTATGTAAATACAGTAAGAGCTTTGTTGTGCAGTGTAACGAAACAAATCATTGATTTCATAACGAGTTGTCTAGATAAACTCGCGCTGAGTGAAAAATTGTTCTTTGATCGCTTTCTGTATATAATTTGTTCACAATTTAAATAAGATTAATTTCATTCTACTAAAAGAAACAATGTGAAGTTGATATTTTAGTCACTGGCTTGACTTACTGATGCATTAACAGTATTGAACGATTTTGAGAGAAAGATTACCTGTCTGAACTTGAACTTGAATTGTTGCTCGGTAGCTCGATCGATTTATTTTCAGACGTTCGTCGAGGCCAGCTCTGTATTGGCCCAAGTTGAGGAAACAGTCGTCGGTGAAATGTTTGGACCACACAAAACTTTGGGAAGTTGTGTCGCCGCATTTCCAGAGAAAATAAAATGAACCGATTGTTTCTTCAGAGGCTCGGATGAAGGAACTAAAAAAACCTAACGTAAAAAAAGTTAACGTAAAAAACGCAATACTTGGTAGCCTTGTCCGCCTAAATTAATTATAAATAAACATAAAAAACTAGTAGGCTATTTGCAGTATATTAACCTCTTAAGATCCAAGCCATTTTTGGGGATTTCTGCCTGGATTTAGCCAACCCAAATTAAAAAGCTCCTCATTCCCTCATACTTTGGGCTAAATGCATAATTTTTGTGTCATTTTACAGGAAACCCTTTGCAGTTTCATAAAACAGTGCTAAAATTGATAAACATTTAAGCATATGTTGTCTGAGCTTTAATGAACACAAAAAAAAGGCGCTTTTTGATTTTTTGATTTTAAATTTATTTTTGAAAGTGGATAACTCAGGACCTGTAGGGCATAGGGACATGCAGACAAGTATGGCTATTTCCTCTAGATGGCAGCAAACACTGAAAAAAAGAACTATTTCTCTATAATAAAAAATGAAAAAGATATTCAAGCAAATCTGAAGGGAGGAATATTACCTTTTTTATATGTAATTTCTACCTACCCAAATCTAAACTCTGCTCATAGCCAAACCCATTGGTACATATGCAATATTCCAGTGTAATTTTAAAGAAAACCCTTTAAAATTATATAAAACACTGCTGAATGTGATAAATATTATAGTATATGTTGTCTGTGCTATAGTAAACAAAAAGAAAAAAATAGGCGCTTTATGATTTTGATCATTTTATTCTTTCAGAAGATGCAAAATAATGCATTTGACACATTATTTGACTAAAATCTGTGGTCTATGAGCATCTAGAAAAGGATCATCACCCTCCAGATGTATTTCATTCATTATATGGGCATCAGTTTTGTCATCTGTGTTGTGTATCACCTCAACATCACCGGCCAGCCTCCTGGAGATCTGATGCCAGCTGTGCCAACTGTGACAACAGTGCCACATCTTCAATAGAACCTGAAACAAAGAAATCACGGTTTATACATAGTTTCTGCACTGTAATAATGTCACTTTCACAATATCAAAATGTAGATTTACTAAAATTACCATTTTTTTCAACTTATGCAAAGTGAAACTAACTATTGCGCAATAATCGAAATTGTTGCGCAATACCAAAAACATTAGACATTTATTTTCAAATAATAGTTTATCAGATTGGTTGCTGTGCTTTCACATTTCAAACTAACAATAACTTTATCAAAAAATGTATATAAACATTGCTGAAAACTCATAGGGCTCTGTCACTTACCCAAACACTAACGTTAGTCCTCAAAATGCGCACTCCAGTCCAAACGTCTCCATATCCTCCATTTAGAGACAAGTTGTCAAAGCTCGCGTTTATAAATGCCATTGATGTTTTTATCTTTCTAGATGACATTATAGAAATCAAACCGTTCATACACAATAATATAACACGCGATATTCGCGGATATTTCTGTAAACAGGGTTCACCTGGAAGTGACCGAGGCAGCGCGTCCGTCACTTCAGAATCTCCGGGTGCTTCTCAATATCCCTCCTTGTCTCCTCGCTCCTCTATCCTCCATCCTATAACCCGGAAACTGATCGAGCTCAGCCATCTTGAAGGACATCTCAAATCTCTAATTGCTCTGTGAGGAGGCGAGGATCGAGGAGTGAGGAGGCTTCCAGAGGAGTCATGAGCGAGGATAGACAGGTGTATCCTATGCGGAAGAGTTTTATCGACTAAACGTGACGCACGCATCAATTCTCCTCCCCCTTCACATCTGTCACAATCATTTGAATTTATACTTGACCCTTGCAGTTTATATAAACCACAGATCTCACATATTTCAATAGGGTAGCTTGCTTTATTGTTATTTATTATGAATTTCTTAAATAAACAAACTTCAACAACATAAGGGCAGATCCTTTGAGCGCTGCTGATGACGCTGTGAAGTGACGCTCGAGTGATCAAGTATTCCAATGTATAAAAAAGCTTTCATTCGATTCCTCCGTCCTCTTTTTCTTTTCCTTGCAGCCTTCCCTCGCGTCCTACAGGGGGTGGAGCTGAGACGCGAGGAAAGGAAACGAGGATGCACAAATAAGAAATGAGAAGCACCCCCGGTCTGTTGACTGGCCGCGTCAGACATGTGACGCGTGCTTAGTTCCTGTTGAGATCTCTATACCATAACATAGTCTTTAGCATTAGCTAGAGTAAGCCCAGCGTCTGTGAATGTAGATGGCTTGCAGATCTGGTGTGTTGCGCGCTTACGCGCTCATCGCGCGTCTGCTCTCAGTTCGTTCGATATGGATTTTCTCACCAAGGAAAGCTCACAGAAACGTGAAAATGGTCTCATTTGAAAGATAACATCCTCAGCTAGAAGGTGATATAGATTATGTGGCTGTTTGCGGCTCACTGAAGCCGACATCGGAGCAGGAATGTGATACTTTTATCTGTCACCTCTTTTTGAATGTATTTCACTGTGATTGTTTTGAAGATATTTCGATCTATGATTGTCTCACAATGTAATAACCTACATCGACAGATTCCTTAGAATGAGAGCTTTATTGTAATATATGGTTTGACTTATTTGTGAAATAAATAAAAAATAAATATTTGTAGAAAGATTTCTTCGCAATCATAAAGCGGAAATATTTGCCTGGGACCAATGCATATTTAAGCTAATATTCCATTTGATATGTATCATAAAACCGAAAGTGATGGTATTCTGTGTAAAGTATAGATTCTAAGCTTTCAAATGATACCAAGAATTACTTGATTCCTTATATGGAAGACTATTAAAAGAACGTACGAAAATCATAACAAAGATTTTTTATCCCGGTACCGGGATGGTGGACTTTGTCGTTTTTTGACCGAATTATTTTGCACTGAAATGACGCACTATGTCGGCTCTGACAGCGTTGCATCACGTGCACCTGCGCAATATAGCCTATGATTTCCGAAAATAGTACACTGAAAAAAAATTGGAGTAGGATTTACTTGAAAAAAGTTTGGAAAGTATTTTCACTCAGAAAAGGCTAGTAAATTTACAACGATTAGCCAAGTAAAAACATATACATATTTATCAGTAGCTTTAATTAGAAATATTTAAGTTAAATTTACTTGGAATATGGAATTAAGTAAACTTTACTTAACCTAGTCAAGTGAAAGTAACAAAGAAAATAAGAAATTTTAACTTGGCTAGTAGATCTTCGCAGAGATCTTTGATTCAGAAACAATTAAACTTTATTCTAGAACGCCGTTCCGTTCCATAGAACGGTGCCCAAACAAAGCCGAGCGCCCCCTGCAAAGAAGCACTCGCGAGCTGTGCTCAGCTCCTTGTACATATACCTTCAACCTTTCCTAAAAAGGTCATACATACATATAGATATTTTGAGAAATACTTTTGTACCATGTGACATACTGAAATAACACTCTGTTGTCTCAGCCTTCTCCTCTTACAGTCACCCCAGCATTTTAGGCCTTGCAGTCTTTCAAAGTCACTCCAAAGACAATGGTCATAAGGCAATGCCGCCCTCTTAATAGAGTGCCGAAGTGATGACGTCACTTTGTAGGACAACTCGGAAGCTAGCGGCGCATGGGTTCCCTCGATCGAAAAGCCATGCATTTTCCCCATAGACTTTTGGAAAATCGCAAAAAATAAGATCTGTGTTTAACAAAGAGCTGTGACCCTGTGTCTATCAAGATAATCTTTACAAGTTAATCCAAAATTTATACATTTTGAAGCCTATATAAAGTTTTTAAAAAAACACAAGCAGACACAATAAAGTTTAAAAAAACCACAAGCAGGTTATAACTGTGTGTTATATGTCATAGACCAAAACGTGAAAATATTTAGAGGCTTTGTTCACCACAGACCTTATTTCAGGCGATTTAGCAAAAACCCATTCAAAAATCCCATAGACTTTATAGCGAGGGAACCGGGAGTGCTAAAATGCTAACTCACTTCCGCGTTTTGGCCTACAGAGTGACGTCGTAACTTCGGCACTCTATTCGAAGGAACGGGCCTTCCTCCAGCGTCTGGCCGCCGCAGCAGGCCCTGAGTGAGCCGCGCTGTAGATTCAGTCCCGGTCAGTCCACACTCTCAACAGTTGCCGGGTCAACTCCGTGAGTGCTCAGCTGAAAACCTTTTCGTTTTCTGTCCCTAATTGAACTTTGCATCGCTTCAGTTGTTGAATCACGAGCTATCTGGATACAAATTTTGATCGGGGGAACATGCGTTTTAAATCGTTTCCGTACAAATGATTTGCCGGTTATTAACGCGATGCTTCCTTGTGGCGTAAACTCACACGTAAACAATAGGTCGCACATTACGTGCAGATTGCACACAGAATAATTTAAGAACCTTTCGTTAACACTGTACTGCAATTTATTTTTTTAAAAAAATCGCTTAGAAACTTAAAGTTATAGTATAAATGTATTTTTTTTTTTTTTTTTTTGAAGTAGGTATGTTATAGTTCCAACCCACAGTTTCACTATTGGGTTTTCTGATTCAGAACGAATAAATCTGCAGGGAATATAACCCATAGAAATGATTAAAAATAAACGAAATAAACTGAGAAAATAAGAATTTTCATACGTTTAATAATCGGTCTCTCAGCCCCGCACAGTTTCTGCTGAGCTCGGGATTCCAATTGTACAAGTTAAAACCATGGGTTCAGCCTCGTCCATTTGAATTCTGAGCTTTAACTTGGATACAGTTGATTTCCAGGCCTCACTGCACAAGAAAAAATCGATAGGATATTTTTGATCTCGTCCACCTTCCCAGACAGTCTGTTCTAAACGAGAACTGCTATCTTTGCTCGGCCACTTAAACTTCAGATGCGCATAATCCTGCAAGGATTTAATCTCTCACCTCCTCTTCCTCGCGTCTTTGATTAACACGCAAGAAGACGAGCGTCGGCCCACCAGGCCCCAATCTACTCCTCCCTTCGTTCAGCCTCACACCACAGGAGCTCAGTTTGTCCAGGTAAGTTTCTCCACTGCCGCAGCAGTGATGTCTCCTCTGCTCCCGCAGGAGCTCATTTCTCCAGGTAAGTGTTCTGATCCCACATGAGCTCTGTTTCTCTGGACACAAGTTTGACCCATGCTTTTTTGCTTAAAGGTGAAGACCCAACTTGATGTATGTTTTGTAAAATTCCCTTATCTGTCAAACATATTTTATTAGTTTGTTCTGGCCTTAATGCAAGCAGAATGCTCTTTTATGAAGTTTCTTCATTGAAGGACATATTTAATGAGATTATGCCTGAAAAGGTTTTGGAGATACATCAGATAATCACATTCAGATAATCAAACCTAATTAGACACGAGTGGAGCTCACTCAATCAACGAGTTAAGCGCCGTATATTAATACAGCTAACTTACCTCCGTTCATTGACAGTTTAACAGCATCCCTCCACCACCCCATCTCCTCACGTCTAGTCCTAATACTCTTACAACAACGGGGGGAGTACTCTGGGTTCGGGCAAAATTCCGAGCTCGGAATCCTCCCCCGGACAGCACGCCAAATACACATAGTCTTTACTCTGTTTAATTGATGTAAGTGTAAACTCGTGAAACATCATGTGAATGCAAAGACCTCAATACTTGGTAGAATATACACAATGACGGTAACATTTGATGGATCGTTTTTGTGTTTGAATGTGTTATTTTGAGCAGAAAATTTACTCAATGTTACAAAATGGCAAGTTACTAATCCTGACAACAAAAGCAATGATAAAACAGTGTAAATACAGCTGGAAACCAGTGAAAAATCAACCTCATTAATTATTCAAGGTCCAGTGCATGATGGGAACCCCAGTATCAGAAAAGTTGAGTAATTTTTACTTAATTTTATTAAGTTGATATTTACGCTTTTATTTCTACTCGCTTGAATTAAGTACTGATATGGAATTTACTTAGTTTTTTAATTCTTGCCTGAACTATCTTTTTCATGTAAATTACATTGTTTTTTTTCAGTAGTATTTACGTCACCACAAAATAATTTTTTACAGTGTACTATGTCAACTAGCGATATAAGCACAAGAACTGTTGAGGAATATGCAACATAATTTAGACAATTGTTTTTGTCATATGTTATAATAACTGACAGACACTATAATTTCAGCCGCTCTGTACATGTACTCACACAGAGAGAGGCTGAAGCTCAGCTTCACGGCTGAGACACGAATTAATTTAAAGCTTTTACACTTTAACACACAAGGCACGTCCACTTAAACAAAAACAATATTTATTAAACAAACCAGATCAAGACGAGAGCAGAAACGAAATAAAGTGCATAACTGAAAAAACAAAAGAAGGCTCAAAACAAATACAAACGGTGGGCGTGAACAAATCCAATAAATAATACTAGAAATAAATGGTCACAATAACAAAAGTGAACCATAAAATGTTTCCAGCGTGTGAGGGATGCTACCGTCGTTGCGTGTGTGTGCGTCTGCAGTTAAAAAACGATTATTACTAATTGGCATATTTCAATGTTTTATGCCAATTCTAATATGTTCATTCATATAGCCTACTCAAAACAGACGGGGCAACCTAACGCAGACAAGTTAACTTTACCGTTTTTAGGTGATATGCCATGTTTGATGTCGAGCTGTGATATGCAAACTTTGTATTCAACTTTTTTCCCATTTTCCATTTTCATAAGATGCTGACACACTCCCGATGTCTTTGCCATGGTACATTACTCTGACATTAAATTAAACGCTAAATTCAGCAAACCACAATAGATGATGCAGACAAGTGCCTTAGTTCTTTCTTCAGTCTGTCTCCAGTGGGTTGGGCTAATCCAAAAAAGTGAAAACAAGGGGGGTGTTCTGAAGACAGACTGTTACCTGTGCAATTAGTGATGAAATTGATGTAATGAAATTAACGTGGCAAAAAATCGACCAATCAAAATTTTAGTCGAGCCAGAACGTATAGACCAATAAATCGACTAGTCGACTGGGAGATTACAGCACTAATAAAGACATCGTTAAAATAGTCCAATTGACTACATTTGCTCAACCTTAAGTTTATCAAGTTAATGAGTGAAAGTCTTACGGGTTGGAACAACATGAGGGTGAGGAATTACTGACAGAATTTTCCTTTTTGGGTGAAGAAACCCTTTCATATAGAGACCCCTCCGCCCTCTCCTTACCGGAATTACTCGTACGGTCCGCTCGGATGATGGTCTCGGACAGCGCGATGATGCATCTTATTCTGGAGAGATTGAACTCTGAAGCAACTGAAGCAACTTCCTCGTTTTCTCGGCTTGCGTAGGATGTTAGCTGGAATTACATCTGATGGTATTAGGCCAGTGTTTCTCAACCTCTCCTGCAGGGACCCCCTGACAGGCCATGTTTCTGTTTTAACCCTGAAATGGCACACCTGATTCAATTCATTAGAGTAGGAAGAGTAGGAATTAGTCAATTAATCAATTAGTCAACTACTCACCTCCTGAGACCCTGCGACCTCATATGAGGACATCACATTTTGGGTTGTGTGCAGCATAATACTTAATTCTGTGTAACTGAAACATGTTTTTTCACAAACGAGGACACTTACACTGCCATCTGGTGGGGTCAGAAGAGAAAAAAAATTAACATAAATAATTTAAATATGGCGGAGAAAACAGGTCACATGTCATGCAGCCACTCCAGACCGAAACGTCCACAAGATAAAAAATCTAAAAACATTTCATTGTTGATTCTTGTTAAGTTATGCATAGAAGTGTTGCATGATTACAATGGCATGCACATTTGACAAACCTTTGTAACAATAAAGATTTACTATGCTGCTAAAGTTGATGTCCACATATGAGGACAATAGGACTTAGCTTCGTTGAAACTGTATAAGATGTTAGCAAAAAAAAAAAAAAATTGTAGTTGCATTGATCGTGACGCGCGCACACACACACACACACACACACACTGTCTCTCTCTTGCTCGTCGCGATCGCTTACACACACACACACACACACACACACACACACACACACACACACACACACACACACACACACACACACACACACACACACACACACACACACACACTTTGCTCACTCACTCACACGCACACACTCTCTCTCTCTCTCTCTCTCTCTCTCTCTCTCTCTCTCTCTCTCTCTCTCTCTCTCTCTCTCTCTCTCTCTCTCTCTCTCTCTCTCTCTCTCTCTTGCTCACTCGCGATCGTGCGCGCACACTCTCTCTTGCTCGATCGCGATCACACACACACACACACACACACACACACACACACACACACACACACACACACACACTCACACTTGCTCACTCGCGATCGCGCGCACCCACACACCCACACACACACACACATGCTCTGTTACACAGGTTCAAACCTCCAGGGCCTCAATGGCTGTGACCCAGGCCGGAGAGAGTGCACTCTGGCTGGGGAGTGAGTTCAATCCACCGCCAAACCAAAACTCAGGTCTCAGGAGGATAAAGTTAAGATAGACCCACTGTCCTCGCATGAGGACATCATTTTATGCAAAAACTACTTCCTGTACAAAAACCAATTTTAGTTATTACACTTATTAGGTCCTACTTATCCCAAATAGCAAGAAAAATTATAAAATGCACACCAGGCAAACTCTCGGGTCTCAGGAGGTTAAGCCTTTAATTAATTGAATCAGGTGTGCCATTTCAGGGTTAAAACAGAAACATGGCCTGTCAGGGGGTCCCTGCAGGAGAGGTTGAGAAACACTGTATTAGGCCGAGAGTGACGGAGCCCTGGAGAGAGAGGAGATCTTGACAGGAGTGGGTGATTTTGTTGCTGTTTTACACATCCGGGGGAAACGCTTGAAATTGCGAGTGATCAGGAAAAAGATCGCCATGATCAGACAAACTTAGATGAAAGGACGGAAATAAAAAAGAAGCTTATTTACAGACTGTGTTGTCTCAGCTGTCACAGTCATCGTCTGCACCATTCTGTCTTCGTCATCTTCACTACACTTCCCAGCATCCTCTTGTCTCCACACCTGAACTCACTCCCTCAATCATCCACCTGTTCGTCGTTATCATCATCTGTGTCACCTGTCTTCACCTTGTTATGTTTGATTTGTACTTGTATTAGTTCCTTCAGTTCAGTCTGTCCTTTGTCGGTTTTTAGTCATATTTAGAGTGTTGTGTGTTTTGTTTGCCATTTTGCCTGCCTGTTCCTGGTTTTTGAATTTATAATTAGTAAATGTTTTGCATTGAAGCTTTTTGTCTCAGCCTCCTTCTTCAACCTGCACAACCGTGACATCTGTAACAGACGTTAATATGTCAATCTTTAAGATGAAACATCAGGACACGCAAACAGCTCTGTTACTGAACATCCATTTTTATTCTCTTTCTTCCATCCAGTCACTCCTTAACCTTAACTGAACAGGAGTGCCCTCTAGTGTCCCGTTGGTTACACTACATCCCCCCCTTTTAGTCTGAACATCTCTTGTTATTATTCTACATACTTATATTCCCATGCTATATGTTTTCTTTTCTCAGGGAATAAACATCTCAATAACATAACATTGTAATTTCTTTCCTAAGCTGGAAGCCAGGGTAGACTGCCTGGACATTCCTGACTCTGCTGAAGGGATTATTCTGCCCTTTTTCTTGACAGCAGGTCTTCCTATGCTAATTCATCTTATAAGTCCATTCTTTCTGGTGGACGGGAAATTCTACCCGACCTTGTCACTGTACCATTGACAACTTGCTGAGTTGGTTCTGGAAGAACAGTAAGATGAGCTCTATTTCTTCTCAGTGTTCCCATCTCAGTTTCCACCTGATACGATCTGGGCGTTGATGCTTCTCCCCGGACTGTGCCAATGGTCTTCGATGTCCTGATCCACACTTTCTGACCAGGTATGATGACTGGTAGATTTTTCGCTCTGTGTCTAGATCTGAATGTTTCCTGTTGTTTCTCTTTTAACATCCTATCTTTCCTTCTGAACTCTTTCAGGTCAGGCCATCTTGGCGTGAGAGATTTAGGTGGAACTGGGACCGTTGACCTTATTCTCCTCCCCATCAGGAGTTCTGCAGGTGAGATCCCATGAGCTAATGGAGTCGATCTGTAGGCCAGAAGAGCTCTCTGAGGGTCTTGGTTCTTTCTCAGCATTTGTTTTACTGTACGCACCGCTCGCTCTGCCTCTCCATTGCTCTGAGGGTATCGTGGACTGCTTGTGACATGTTCAAAGTCATAGTCTTGGGAAAACTCTGCAAACTCACAAGATGCAAACTGTGGACCGTTATCTGTCACCAGTGTTTCAGGGATCCCAAACCTGGCAAAAATAACCTTCAGCCTCTCCACTGTTGTTGCTGTTATGAGTTTTGGCAAGTTTGCAACCTCGATGTATCTCGAGAAATAGTCAACCACTACCAGATAATGGCCTCCTTCCCATTGACAGATATCAGCTGCGACTCGTTGCCAGGGTCTCGCTGGTAAAGGTGTTGGCATCAATTGCTCTGTTTTATGCTGTGAATGCTGACAGCAGATGTCGCATCTCTCCACTAGCTCTCTTACGTCCCTTATAACACCTGGCCACCATATAGATTGCTGTGCCCTTGCAATGCACTTCGTCATTCCTTGATGACCTTGATGAAGTCTTTCGAGCATCTCTCTCCTCATGGGTTTTGGAATCAGAATCCGTTCTCCTTTCATTAGCATCCCATTCGCTACATGGATATCTCCTCTTTGAGACCAGTATGGCACGAGATGTTCCGACACCGTTTTCTGATGTCCTGGCCATCCTTTTTGCGTATACTGTTTTAGTTGTTGGCAGGTTAGATCCTCTTTCTGTATTTCCTGAATCTGTTTCAGTTTTGTTTTTGTTGCAGGGATTTGTTGAACTATGAGCTCCACAAAAACTCTGCACTCATCCTCCAGTGTTTTGTTTTCTGTTGAATTTTCAGGTCCCGATGGTGCTCGTGACAACGCATCTGCCGTGACCAGTTGTTTTCCTGGGACATACATGATGTTGTACTTGTATCTGAGCAGCCTCAGTCTGAACCGAAGAATTCTTGGAGGTAAGTCATCAAGTGATCTGTTGCCCAACAGTGAAATTAGGGGTTTGTGGTCGGTATGCACCGTGAATTCCAATCCAAGCAGATATGCACTGAGTCGTTCACATGCCCATGTTGTCGCAAGAGCTTCTTTTTCAATTTGTGCATATCGAGTCTCTGTGGGTGTTAGACTTCTTGAGATATACACGACAGGCCTCCAATCACCATTTTTTTGTTTCTGCATGAGCACCCCACCAAGACCATAGGATGACGCATCGGCTGAAACTACAGTCTCGTTGTTCGGACTATACTGTGCCAGTATAGCTGGTGAGCTGAGTTCTTCCTTTACTTTTGCAAATGCTTCTTTCTGCTGTGCATCCCATGTCCAGGTGCTGTCATTCCTTAACAGGTCTCTCAGTGGCTTTGTGAGAGTCGGCAGATGAGGTGAAAACTTCCCGACGTAGTTAACCATTCCCATGAAACGTCTCACTCCTTCCACATTCTCTGGCTCAGGCATGTTGAGAATGGCTTTAATCTTGTCCTTGTCTGCTTCGATCCCTTGAGCGCTTATTGTATGGCCTAGGAACTTCACTCTATCGACAGCGAAGACACACTTATCATTCAGCGTCAGTCCTGCTTTTTCAAACTTCTTCAGCACCTCACACAGTCTCTCATTGTGTTCTTTTTTTTCTTTTCCAAACACAAGGACATCATCTGCATGGCAAAGAGCTCCAGTCGTTCCTGCAATGATCTGCGAGATTCTGAGCTGGAAATGCTCCGGGGCTGAAGATATCCCAAAAGGAAGACGCCGGAAGCAGTATCTCCCAAAGGGTGTAATGAATGTTGTTAGTGGCTCGGAGTCTTCATGTAAGGGTATTTGCCAGAACCCAGATGTGGCATCTAATTTCGAGAACACAGCTGCTCCCTCTAGCTGCGCTAAAGTCTCATCCACAGCTGGCAGTATGTGTCTTTCTCTGCACACATTCTCGTTCAACCTTGTGAGATCGACGCAAATCCTGATATTGCCATTCGGTTTTGGCACGACAACCATTCCAGCGCACCAGGGAGTAGGCTCTTCGATTCGTCGAATGACTCCCATTTCTTCCATTCTGTGGAGTTCCAGTTTTACTTTCTCCACGAGCGGCAGAGGTACTCGTCGTGGGGCTGATAGTGCATACGGGATGGCTCCTTCCGACAGTTTGATCCTGTAGCTGCCCTCTAATTTTCCGAGTCCCGAGAACACTTTCGGGAACATTGCCTTGTACTGCTCTCCAGGTTCATGTACGTTGGCTACCTGTTGGAGTAACTGTAAGCTTTGGATTGCAGGCAGTCCCAGCAGCGGCATCACTAAATCCGTTACAACATATATATCCTGCCGGATTCTCCTTTTATCCTTCTGCATCCATGCGCTAAATGTACCCATTACTTTCAAAGGAGTACTGTTAGGTCCCAAGATCATCTTTTTAGAATCTTTGAGTTTCCCTTGCTTTTCAGCTGAATACATAGATGCTGGAATCGCTGTAACTGCTGCACCTGTATCTATTTTAAAGGTGATTGGTTCATTATTCACCCGGATTTTCTGTTGCCACATATTCTCTTGTTTTTGGGTCTGGATCGTTCCCAAGAAAGCAGACTCATCATATGAACTGTCAACTATCGCTTCAAGTCTTTGAACTGACCGGCATACTGCAGCAAAATGACCTTTCTTTCTACATTTTCTGCATTCCGATTCTCTGGCTGGACACGATTTCCACGGGTGCTGTGGACTTTTTCCGCATCTCTTACAGGAATCCGTCTGTTTTATTTTATGAGCTGCATTATAAAAACTTTGCGTTCTCTGAACTGTCCCCTCTGCTTTTTGCGATGTCATTCTTGCTTTAGATGTTCTCTTTGTCATGACTGCATCAACATTCACTTCTTTCACTTCGGACTTTTCTCGTCTTATTATCGGCTGCTGACGTTTTATTTCCTCATTTTGTCTGACCTGAGTTATTGTTTTATCCAATGTCAAATTTGGATCTAGTTGCAGTCTTTCTGACAGCTTTGCATCTCTTATGCCCACTACAATACGGTCTCTGATCATTTCCTCTTGGAGTTCGCCATATCTGCAGTGTTCCGCGAGCTT
Organism: Chrosomus eos; assembly: GCA_036326025.1. Lineage (NCBI taxonomy): Eukaryota > Metazoa > Chordata > Actinopteri > Cypriniformes > Leuciscidae > Chrosomus > Chrosomus eos. The sequence goes on along the minus strand of CM070819.1, from coordinate 3,834,658 downwards.
ATACACGTCCGTTATAAAACTCTCTGCTGACTCACCAGGCTGTTGAAATCTGCTGTTGAATTTCGCTCTCTCATAAATAACATTATGTCTGCCAATAAAGTGCTCACTTAAAGCCTTCTTGACTTCTTCATAACTCTTTTTCTCTTCCTCGCTTAGGGGTAACGTATTTAATATGTCGTCACTTTTCTCCCCCATAATGTAAAGAAGAGAGTTTACCTGGTAGGCGGAGGGTTTTTCTGCAAGGCCCGATGCTACTCTGAATCGCTCAAAGCGACGCATCCACTGTGGCCATGAACTGGGCTCGTCGAAATTGAAACTCCCCGGAGGTGTCAGCGAAAATATCTGATCCATATTTTGACTGTGTTCACTCACTCTTAATCTCGTGCACACTGCTCCGCTGTTCCTTTTCTTTTCTTTTCACAGACCAGTTCTCAATTGCAGTCGTGCACTGTTTCAACTTTCTTTGTTTCTAGCAGTCCATGTACAACATCGCTCTCTCTGCTCACTTCTTTGTTTCCTTCTTTTCAGGTTGTGAAAATCACTTCTGACACCATGTAACAGACGTTAATATGTCAATCTTTAAGATGAAACATCAGGACACGCAAACAGCTCTGTTACTGAACATCCATTTTTATTCTCTTTCTTCCATCCAGTCACTCCTTAACCTTAACTGAACAGGAGTGCCCTCTAGTGTCCCGTTGGTTACACTACAACATCAGCAGAGCATGCGTCACAATTGTGAAATAAAATAATGATTTACATGTTTTATATATATTTCTTGTAGATTCTCCACAGAACGTCTCAGTGTGGGTCAGTGGGTCTGGTGTAATAGTGGAGGGAGATTCAGTGACTCTGAACTGCATCAGTGACTCAAACCCTCCTGCTCTGAACTTCAGCTGGTTTAAGGAGAATGAAACCTCAGCTGTTGGATCTGGACAGAGTTTCAGCATCTCCAGCTTTAACTCCAGTTTCAGTGGACGCTTCTACTGTGAGGCTCAAAATAAACATGGATCTCTGAGATCAGCGTCTGTTTCACTCACTGTTAAAGGTATTTAAACAGACACTAAGTTTCTTCTGTCTCACGTGTGAAATGATCTTCATGATCAACTTGTTTCAGAGGTTCAGAGAGATGCTCTGCTCACAGTTTCTGGGATCGTGGTGGGATGTGGAGGATTGATCTTCATCATCATCATCATCATTGTGTTCATAAGGTGAGTGAATGTTGAGCAGCTCCTGCATTAAAATCTTTTCATAAATTAACATAAATTAAACTTTCTAACTAAGACATGTTTTCTCCAGGAAGAAGAGGAGAGACGTTGGAGGTGAAGTTATCAGACAAAATTGGGCAAGTTTGATAATCATACATACCTGAATCTACAATGACATGGATATTATATTTAACTATAAAATACAAGACTTACAAGATCATGTACTGCCAAATATTTAACATGAAGACAATCTGGAAAACAAAATTCATATAAGTCAGTCACATGTGTTTCTTAATGATCAATATGTTGTTATATCTGTGTGATATTTTATTTGATGAAACTGCAGGAGGATCACGTTGACAGAACAGCAGAAACGGCTTCGACCAATGACGTTGCCCTGTATTCACTAGTATCAGCCAATCAGAGGGATGATCTGTATTCCAACATTACAGCAAAGAAACCCGAACCCTCTGGGAGAAAACAAACAGAAACAGACTCTGGAGATGATACAGAGGTTCAGTACGCCAGTGTCTATCACTTCAAGAACAAAGACATGAAGACTGAAGAGTACGACTGCATTGAGACGCATCATCCGCCTGAAGCCAACAGGTGAGAAACCATTCATTTGAACTCTAATAAAACACATTCAATGCTTAATCAGAGCTCTTGTTTTTGTGTTGAGATGATGGATTGTCATCTCTTGAAATGCCACATTATTTTTAATTTCTCCCCAGATCTGAGGATGTGATCTACAGCTCAGTCAAGTAGAGATCACGTGATCGGAGCCGCTTCTATTGATGCTTGATTTCACCTTTACATTTATGAGTCTGTTTTACTGTTTAGACATGAATTGATTTCGGTTTATAATCAGTTATTTTATTACGATCTGAATTGATTGTCAGTATACACACACACATACACACGAACAGACTGATATCTGTATTAGTCAAAAGCATTTTAGCTCTCGCTTTGTACAGTCAATGCAGAACAGATGTTCCTCTTCTCTCGTCATAATGTGTGATTTTATTGCTAAATACATTAAATCTGAACATTGTCAGAAAGTCTTTAGTTTCATTGTCATGAATATTTTGCACATTTTACACCCAACTCTCATTACTGTAATGATCCAGGATCCATTGTTTTTTTCATAATGTTTTGCATTACTGTAAAAATACTATAATATTCTTTTACAATGGGGTTGGTAAATTTAAAGCTACACTGACCCATTTTTTCTCATATTTAAATAATGAGGGAATGTCACAGGCAGAGATAAAATTTACTTGCACGCACACTTTAATGAAAAGACTCCTCATGAAAATACAGGAACACCAGGAACAACTAATCCAAAATACAAACACGAACATGATACAACACAAAACAACAACTAGCAAAGTATGACTGAAAACCAAGGGCTTAAACACACAGAACAATGAGGAGACAATTTACAACAGCTGGAACTAATGACGGTAACTATAGACCCCTTATCAGTTGGTAAACATGGTGATGTTTTTCTGTGGGTGGAGCTTAGGTGGCTGCAGAACGATCCCTCTGGCCGCTTCCCTAACATTAGTTTGCAAGTTTTGTTAGCTTGTTTTTTTAACAATGACTGGAGAAAATCCGATTTTATCTTAATGTGCAAGGTCACTCACTGTCCAGGAACGCGATTTTTATTTGCAAAAGTTCATTTTAACAGACGGAACCAGACGTAAAAAACGTTTTACGGCTGACCCGTACACGCTCACTCAATGCATGGACGATCTGACAGGATTAACGCTACCTCCGGTTGAGCGGCCTGACTTCTACACCTACCTGATAGAGAAACCGAGCGTAAAGAGAAACTGAGGGCATATAAATCTGTAGATGCATATAACTATGTGCTGAATGGTCATGTACAAGACTTGTGTGTACGATCCGCAGTTCTGCCGAGCCAGCGCCGAGAAGACGACAATGTAAACAGTGACAGTACGTGCAATGTTAATGATGTGAATATTTTCTAGAAATAAAAATTCCAGATACAGCATACTCATTTTTCATTGATTCTTGCACCCAACAACACATCAAGATGACATTTAATAATTATAATATTAATTTAAGCTCCTTATTATGTAGCCGAATCTGTGCTGGTTTGTATTAGCCGCCTGCAGTTTTCCGTTTGTTTTGCCTCCAGCTAGCGCCGTGACGTAACTGTGACGTCGGCTGATAAGGGGTCTATAGAAACTTACATGTAAACCAGGAGAAACTGAAACCAAACATGGTATTATCCACAGCATGAAAGAAATATCTTACGGATTTATGAATGAGCCGCTCGTTATAAAATCTTGCCGGTCCTGACATACACTTCAAACATTGCAATGCCCATGATAACTTTCATTAACTCTACAATAACTAAATCTGTGTCTCAAAGTAGAATACTTGAATATGTCAAGCTTGTTTACAACATCAGTAATGTACACAACACCAGACTTGTAGTCGCTCTCTATAATTGTGTGACTGAGATGTTCATTTGAAACACTGTTGATTAATAGTGTGGATTGTGCAGATAAATTGTCTGAAGTAACAGTTGCTTACTCGTAGTCAGAGTGAAATGAGAGTTAAAGAGTCGGCACGGGTCGGGACTCGTACACACAACACACACACACACACACACACACACACACACACACACACACACACACACACACACACACACACACACACACACACACACACACACACACACACACACACACACACACACACACACACACACACACACACACACACACACACACACACACACACACACACACACACACACACACACACACACACACACACACACACACACACACACACACACACACACACACACACACACACACACACACACACACACAATCACACACACACACACACTAGGCTTGCTATGGTAGGCCTAGTCAGTGTTACCGGTGTTACACGGTGTTCAGGCGCAACACCGGTTTCATCACTTGTCCACCGTGACACCGCAAAAAAAAATATAGGCATATATTTAACGCAATTACGCACTATCCGTTTTTTTCTGTCACCCATTGACTAGCGACTTAGGTAAAGTTGGTTTTATATTCGCATATTCGCACATTCGCGTTAAAGAACTTCTTCAATTAAATAGTCAATAAAGCTTTTTTTTCCCCAATTCGAGCAGCTACATGATATTGACCACACAGATTGTGAACTACAACATTTTCTACAATCGATCGAAATGGGCAAGTATGTTTTTAATGCATACACACTTTGTTGAATATCCAATGTAGTGTGGTAACCAAGATAGGGACCGTCTAAAAAGTTTATATTGTTTTTCATCGTGTGCAAACAGACAACTATATTTTAGCCAACTACAGATGTACCAGCAAATATCTCTTACATTATGTTTTCTAATTCAATAGAATGTCGTTTAGCAACAATAAAAACTGCATTACAATGATGGTGTTTAAAAAGGTGTTTAGGAAATAATAAAGAATGAACATGTAGGCTACATGAACTGTAATCTAGTAATAATCCAGACTGTAGAAAGTGGAAAATCATGTGTAATCTCCTGAACATATTTAATTGCTTCATTTTACATCTGTTTATATTTGTTTATTTATTTATTTGAAATCAAAATGAACAAGAACAGTGTTGGTGTTGTTTTTAATAATGACATATGATTTATTACAATAGGTTTTGAAAGGATGGGCCGACTGTTCCAAAACAAGTTGAATGGTATTGCCTGGACCCTAAAGAACATAAGTACACCTCTGTTTTTCTGTTTTTAAGTGTAATAAAGACTTTACAGTGTAACAGTGTTCTCCAGGTGCTGAATAAAAAGAATGGCCTAACAGTATTTGATGTTTTCCTGTTGTATTGCATCTTCAATTAACATTAAACAGTCCTGCAGAAATATCACTGTCCATGGCACTGAATCCATCAGATTATTGACAAGTACTCAGAAAGCATGACAGCAAACATGATGTTTATTTTGGGTGTGAAGGGTGTGGGTTTTGGAATAAACTGATGCTTCAATGTATAATGAGTGATTATAATCAAGGTTTTCTTTCTAAATATTACATGAGTGGAATGACTTATCTAGGCATGTGAGATTTTACTTAGTTATAGAAGTTACCAGTATGATTACTGAAATGTTCATTTCATGTATTCTCTAATATCTGTATTTGATATCTGAATGCAGTAACAGTGCTTGCTAATTTAGCCCAGCTTCCAGAAATGAAATATGGAAGATGTTTTGTTAACCTGCAACCAAAAAGACGAACACACACACACACACACACACACACACACACACACACACACACACACACACACACACACACACACACACACACACACACACACACACACACACACACACACACACACACACACACACCACACACACACACACACACACACACACACACACACACACACACACACACACACACACACACACACACTGACACAAAGCTTTTCCAAGGTTGGATTTGGCTAGGCTCTAACAATAAACAGGAGAGTTCTCTCAAAACATCAAGATAATATGTTCTCTCAAGAAGAGTCTAACTGGAAAGTAAGGCTTTAACTGAGAAAGGTTCCCTTAAACTATAGACTTCAATGACCCCTGTGACTTATAGTCGTCAGGGTACCCTAGAAAAACAGATGTATGTATTGACACATGTTGGAACCACTGGCATTGTTGGAGATTGGCTGAGTGTTGTTTGGGACATGCTGGCGCCCCGCAACCTAAATCTGCGACCTGGAAGCTCACGACGTGCCTAACTTCAGGGTCAGAGTTTCAGCTGCATATGGAGATATGCTTCAGTTTATCTGTATATGTGTGGAAAATTGTTTAGACTTTATGTTTACTTAGCCAATCAGAAGTAGCTAACCTGTAAGCAATGATGTAATCAATGCCCTTGGAAATGGTATAACTGCTGTGATCTCTGTAACGGCTTACGAACTCCTGTGAGAGTCTTGAAGCTGACTTCTGCTGATGAAACTGAAAACTATCTTCAGTAAATCTTTTCTTTAATTTATTATAATTCTGACTCCTGCCCCTAACACACAGGCTAAAGCAGTAATGGCTGAAAACAGTAACTTCTTTACTTCATAGATGTATTTATAGAGGAATGATTTGTTTTAAAAGAACATTGAAACCATTATAAACAAAGTAAAGTTCTGACAATAACTCCCATACTGTACGTACAATTATCAAATGTTTATTAAAAAAATTACTTTATTTTCCCTAAAGTATTCTTTTCCTGTTTCAAAGGGTGTAGTGCTTTCCTAGTGACCTGACTGACTTACTAAAGGTGAAATTTCCACAATAACTCCCATACTGTACGTACAATTATCAAATGTTTATTTAAAAAAAAAACTGTAATTCCCCTAAAGTATTCTTTTCGTGTTTCAAAGGCTGTATTGTTTTCCTAGTGATCAGACTGACTTACTACAGGTGAAATTTCCACAATAACTCACATATTGTATGTACAATTATCAAATGTTTATTAGGAAAATTACTGTAATTCCCCTAAAGTATTTTTTCCTGTTTCAAAAGCTGTAGTGCTTTCCTAGTGATCAGACGGACTTACTACAGGTGAAATTTTGACAATAACTCCCTTACTGTACGTACAATAAACTAATAAGTTTAAGAAAAAAATTACTGTAATTCCCCTAAAGTATTTTTTCTTGTTCCAAAGACTGTAGTGCTTTCCTAGTGATCAGACGGACTTACTACAGGTGAAAGTTTGACAATAACTCCCTTACTGTACGTACAATAAACTAATAAGTTCAAGAAAAATTTACTGTAATTCCCCTAAAGTATTTTTTTTCCTGTTTCAAAGGCTGTAGTGCTTTCCTAGTGATCCGACTGACTTACTACAGGTGAAATTTCCACAATAACTCCCTTACTGTACATACAATAAACTAATAAGTTCAAGAAAAAATTACTGTAATTACCCTAAAGTATTTTTTCTTGTTCCAAAGACTGTAGTGCTTTCCTAGTGATCAGACTGACTTACTACAGGTGAAATTTCCACAATAACTCCCTTACTGTACGTACAATAAACTAATAAGTTCAAGAAAAATTACTGTAATTCCCCTAAAGTATTTTTTTTCCTGTTTCAAAGGCTGAAGTGCTTTCCTAGTGATCCGACTGACTTACTACAGGTGAAATTTTGACAATAACTCCCTTACTGTGCGTACAATAAACTAATAAGTTTAAGAAAAAATTACTGTAATTCCCCTAAAGTATTTTTTCTTGTTCCAAAGGCTGTAGTGCTTTCCTAGTGATCCGACTGACTTACTACAGGTGAAATTTTGACAATAACTCCCTTACTGTACGTACAATAAACTAATAAGTTTAAGAAAAAATTACTGTAATTCCCCTAAAGTATTTTTTCTTGTTCCAAAGGCTGTAGTGCTTTCCTAGTGATCAGACTGACTTACTACAGGTGTAATTTTGACAATAACTCCCTTACTGTACGTACAATAAACAAATAAGTTTAAGAAAAAATTACAGTAATTCCCCTAAAGTATTTTTTCCTGTTCCAAAGGCTGTAGTGCTTTCCTAGTGATCAGACTGACTTACTACAGGTGTAATTTTGACAATAACTCCCTTACTGTACGTACAATAAACAAATACGTTTAAGAAAAAATTACTGTAATTCCCCTAAAGCATTTTTTCTTGTTTCAAAGGCTGTAGTGCTTTCCTAGTGACCTGACTGACTTACTACAGGTGAAATTTCCACAATAACTCGCATACTGTACGTGCTATTGTCAAATATGTTTATGAAAAATTAACTGTAAATGACCGTAACTATTTTTCCACGTTCCAAACGCTGTAGTGCTTTCCTAGTGACCAGTGTGACTTACTACAGGTGAAATTTCCACAATAACTCGCATACTGTACGTACAATTATCAAATGTTTATTAAAAATGACTGTATTTCCCCTAAAGCATTCTTTTCATGTTTCAAAGGTTGGAGAATGTTCCTAGTGATCAGACTAACTTACTAAAGGTTAAATAATGCCAATACCTGCCTTACTGTAAGTACAGTACATACACATTTTTAATGAAAAAAAATACTGTAATTCACCTTAAGTGTTTCTTCATGTTCCAAATGTTATAGTATGTTCCTTGTGATCACTCTACTCAATTTATTTTGATAAATGTATTAGGTAAAAGTAGGTATTAGAACTGCTCTTCCTGGTACAACACATTTCGTTCATTGATTAAAAACTGTAAAGATTTTAGCTTAATCATATTTTTAACGTATTTTTAACGTTATAAATAAGCAACAATTTTATGATTTAAATCTGGAATCCATTGCTGCTTCAATGTATATCCAATGACAAATTTAATCAAATTGAATCAATATTTTCCTTCTAAATATCAAATGAGTTGAATGACTTCTCTAGGCTTATGAGATTGTACTTTGTTATAGAAATACCAGTGTGATTATCGAAAATGTTATTTCATGTATTCTCTAATGTCTGTATTGAATATCTGAGAGGTGCACTGTAAAACCCAACACGTTAAGCTAACTCATTTCAGTTGAGACCGATTTATAAAAACAATAGTTATGAGTACTCTGAACTCACTGAATTAAGTCCACTAAAACAAGGATATTCCTTAATAGACAACTAAACTTCTGCATTCAAATATCTTGACATTTGATATTATATATTGAGTAAAAACAGTGAAATTACAAACTTTAAATAACCTTTTAAGTGCTTGTTGTTACTACTAGCTCACAATATCACACACAAAGTCAAATCCTTTAAGTTAAGCTAACTCATTACATTTAAGGACACCGATTACCTTAATTTAATTTGAAAAACAAAGAGAATATATACATTGCAGTCAAGAAGTTAAGCAATTATTTAAAGGGATAGTCCACTTTTTTTGGAAATAGGCTAATTTTACAACTCCCCCAGAGTTAAACAGTTGGGTTTTATCGTTTTCGAATCCATTCAGCCGATTTTCTGATATTTAGAAGAATATCAGTAACCAGACAGTTTCTGGTCCCATTGACTTCTATAGTATATATTTTTTCCTACTATGGAAGTCAATGAGACACAAAATCAGAAATCGGCTGAATGGATTTGAAAATGGTAAAACCCAACGGTTTAACTCTGGTGGATTTGTAAAATTAGCCTATTTCCAAAAAAAGTGGAGTATCCCTTTAAGTGACTAATTAAGTGATGATTGAGCATTATTGATGAACACCTGCTGTTACTAAGCAAAATCACTGAACGAAAGAAAAACTTGAAACACAAATGAGCTGCTGCTCCCAGCACAGGGGGCGGAGCCTCAAGAGGTCCTGTCCTTTTACCTCATACAAACATGCACTGAAAATTTAAAAAACTTTTAGCCTTTTATTGTCAAACCGGAGTCAGACATAGATGGAGTGACACAAGAAGAAGTGACAGAGGTTTAGAAGGTGATGATTTAGTGAGTTTCGTTCAAGGTCACCATATTGGAGAGTAGCGGTTGTTTTAGTTGGACTCTTGACCCTTGCAAATTTGCATGAGTTTGACTGCTGTAACACATTTGTTATGACAAAGTCAAAAGAAAGCATGATCAGGTGTCAATGGTTGTGCTTCGTTGATGAAAATCATCAATTAATGACATGTTCACTGAGCTTTTACTGAGTCTACATTTTTTTTAAATATTTTTTGTTTATTATTTATTGGGAAAAAGTTTTGCAAGCTTCAATCAGTGGTCAAATAAGTAAATGATTCAGGTTCTGAGTCTAATCTCTGATTAAACAAGTGATGTATTATTAGGTTTGCCTATATATTTAAATTAGACCTGAATATCAAAGTTGTGTATATTAGATATAAAAAAAAAAATCTATGACTATAAGATAAAAGAAAGGATTTTACAAACAGTTTGTGCACAAAAAGCTTTCATCAATTGCATTGAGACTAACACAGACATCAATAATCAGCATATGAATCTCAACCATGGTGACCATTAAAAAGTGATTCATGCCGCAATGCATGCTGGGAGCCATGGATAAGTTTTGTATTATGCTAGTACCCAGCATGCATTGCAGTATGAATCATTATTTAATGGTCACCATTGTTGAGATTAATATGCTGATTCTTGATGTCTATGTTAGTTTTAGTAAAGCCATAGATGCAGACTTTTTGTGAACACTGCTTGTTAAATTCTTAATTGTATCTGATACCACAACACTGCTGGCACTAGCAGCTTTAAATAAAACTATAATATGACACCGTTTTTAATCAGATATTAGACACTGAAAGAAATCATTGAATCGGGTCACTTACATGATGACTGTCATCAATACTCAACCATCAACATCTGAATACATTTGCTCTTGAGTTTCGTGCCATAACAAATGTGCTTTGTAAACACACAGGATTCAGCAGACAGAGAAAATATTGTGTGCCAAAGGCAAGGGTCAAGAGCCCAACTAAAGTAAACGCTAATCTCCATCATGGTGACCTTAAACGAAACAATAAATCATCAAATTCTGAACCTCTGTTAATTCTCTTAAGAACTTCTGTAGACGTGCTAATAAGTGCTAATAAGAATAAGACTAGCCATTGCACACTGAGTCCGAAATTGTCGTATGCGTTTTTTCGGATTCGTAATTCGGTGGCTCTGAATTGTCAAAACACCATTCAAACACCATTCAAACTGCTTGCTACAGATGCGAAAAACGCAGAAAACCGAACCCGATCCGATGTTTTTTTTATGACGGACGAAAGTTTCGGAGGCAGTGTGCAAGCGTGATTGACATAACGTGAGGTAGTATTTATTTTTTAACGTGCGGAAATTTCTGACGCGAATTTCGGACTCAGTGTGCAATGGCCTTAAAGTGCTGTTTGAGGAGTTGTTTAACGACGTGCTGAGATCTTGAGACTTCATATCTTGTCATATCTGGTGATTTAGCTTAGACCTTGGTGAAGGGTATAATTGCTGATCTTTGTAACTGTAACAGAGCGGCCTACAAACTCCTTGTGAGTCTTGAAGCTAACTTTTGCATGATGAAACTACAAACTATCTTCAGTAAATCTTTCATTTATTTATTATAATTCTGACTCTTGTCTCAAATTGACTGACTAACTCCCTGGGGTTTTAATTAATCATATCTGGTCCTTGGGTCTTTAACTGTATACAGTGGTAATCTATATTGCAACAAGGTGAGCACAACCATTGGGCATCTTTCCAGGTAGCTTGTCTGGTGATAGTCTAAGGCATGATACCAATATTTTGCACTGTTGCTGAAAACTGTGCTGAAAACAATATTTTCATTCAAACACACACATTTATTTTTATTCAATTTTTATTTTATCGTCACTTCACTAAAATAAAATATAGAAAAGTAAAAATGACGTGACAAAACAATCAGTTAAAGGGTTTATGATAATATAAGAACAACTTAAACCAAGAGAGGATCAACAACAGCAGAATTATAAAGAGGTGACATTGAAATATTACTCTAACCATGAGGAATTAATTACACCTTTTATGTATAATCACAGTTGTATTCCATGGACAATTAGAAAGATAATACAAATACAACAGTGTTTACATCAACAGTGACTTTATACGTTACTTTTGTTGAATTTGAAGTTGAATTTGGAGGGGGAGAAAGATCATAAAAGTAAATGTCATGTAAGGACAAAGTTTGTTGGCTGGTGGCTATGTGACTTAATATGTTTAAATATTTACCATGAAGGACAACTACAGATTGACAGGAGAGTCAGTGTCAGAAAAGATGATGCCAACAGCATCCTCTGAACAAACCATTATTTTGGATAACCTTGCATACAAAAAATATACCGGACTCGGACTTGTGCAATCAGACCCTTTTATTCCTGCTGTACAAGAAGCAAAAATTACATGTTAGTCATAACATTCTGCACTGTATCATGAATGCCTTCTTGATCTTGCTGTACATTATCTGTCAGATTTGCTTCACCAATGTGAACAGGTTCATTCACTGCTGTTATTAATAATGTAGCCCCTATTAATGTTCTACAACCTTAAAACCCATTTTAGTGAATTACAGTATTATATTAATATGTAATACAGTATTATTAAGTATTGTCAAAATTTCACGTGTATTAAGTCAGTCTGGTCACTAGGAGAGTATTACACCCTTTGAAACATCAAAAAATACTTACGGTGATTTACAGTAATTTTTTCATAAACATAATTGACAATAGTACAGTAAGGGAGATATTGTCAAAATGTCACCTGTAGTAAGTCACACTTGTCATTAGGAAGGCACTACAAAATTTGGAACGTGGAAAAATAGTTACAGTCATTTACAGTTAATTTTTCATAAACATATTTGACAATAGCACGTACAGTATGTGAGTTATTGTCAAAATTTCACCTGTAGTAATTCAGTGTGATCACTAGGAAAGCACTACAGCCTTTGGAATATAAATATAAAAAAAACACTATAGGTGAATTAAAGTTTATTACATAAACATATGTAATAAACAGGTGTAATAATGTTTATTACATAAATATATTTGATAATTGTACAGTAAGGGAGTTATTGCCAAAATTTCACCTGTAGTAAGTCAGTCTGATCACTAGGAAAGCACTACAGCCTTTGAAACAGGAAAAAATACTTTAGAAGAATTACTGTAATTTTTTCTTGAACTTATTAGTTTATTGTACGTACAGTAAGGGAGTTATTGTCAAAATATCACCTGTAGTAAGTCAGTCTGGTCACTAGGAAAGCACTACAGCCTTTGAAACAAGAAAAAATACTTTAGGGGAATTACAATAATTTTTTCTTGAACTTAGTAGTTTATTGTACGTACAGTAAGGGAGTTATTGTCAAAATTTCACCTGTAGTAAGTCAGTCTGATCAGTAGGAAAGGACTACAGCCTTTGAAACAGGAAAAAATACTTTAGGGGAATTACTGTAATTTTTTCTTGAACTTATTAGTTTATTGTACGTACAGTAAGGGAGTTATTGTAGAAATTTCACCTGTAGTAAGTCAGTCTGATCACTAGGAAAGCACTACAGCCTTTGAAACAGGAAAAAATACTTTAGGGGAATTACTGTAATTTTTTCTTGAACTTATTAGTTTATTGTACATACAGTAAGGGAGTTATTGTGGAAATGTCACCTGTAGTAAGTCCGTCTGATCACTAGGAAAGCACTACAGCCTTTGAAACAAGAAAAAATACTTTAGGGGAATTACAGTAATTTTTTCTTAAACTTATTAGTCTATTGTACGTACAGTAAGGGAGTTATTGTCAAAATTTCACCAGTAGTAAGTTAATCTGATCACTAGGGAAGCACTACAGCCTTTGAAACAAGAAAAAATACTTTAGGGGAATTACAGTAATTTTTTATTAAACACATTAGTTTATTGTACGTGCAGTAAGGGAGTTATTGTCAACATTTCACCTGTAGTAAGTCAGTCTGATCTCTAGGAAAGCACTACAGCCTATGAAACAGGAAAAAATACTTTAGGGGAATTACGGTAATTTTTTCTTAAACTTATTAGTTTATTGTACGTACAGTAAGGGAGTTATTGTCAAAATTTCACCTGTAGTAAGTCAGTCTGATCACTAGGAAAGCACTACAGCCTTTGAAACAGGAAAAAATACTTTAGGGGAATTACTGTATTTTTTTCTTGAACTTATTAGTTTATTGTACGTACAGTAAGGGAGTTATTGTGGAAATTTCACCTGTAGTAAGTCAGTCTGATCAATAGGAAAGCACTACAGCCTTTGAAACAGGAAAAATACTTTAGGGGAATTACTGTAATTTTTTCTTGAACTTAATAGTTTATTGTACATACAGTAAGGGAGTTATTGTGGAAATTTCACCTGTAGTAAGTCAGTCTGATCACTAGGAAAGCACTACAGCCTTTGAAACAGGAAAAAATACTTTAGGGGAATTACAGTAATTTTTTTCTTGAACTTATTAGTTTATTGTACGTACAGTAAGGAAGTTATTGTCAAAATTTCACCTGTAGTAAGTCAGTCTGATCACTAGGAAAGCACTACAGCCTTTGAAACAAGAAAAAACACTTTAGGGGATTTACAGTAATTTTTTCTTAAACTTATTAGTTTATTGTACATACAGTAAGGGAGTTATTGTCAACATTTCACCTTTAGTAAATCAGTCTGATCACTAGGAAAGCACTACAGTTTTTGGAATATAAATATAAAAAAACACTATATGTTAATTAAAGTTTATTACATAAACATATGTAATAAAAACATGTAATAATGTTTATTACATAAATATAATTTGATAATTGTACAGTAAGGGAGTTATTGTCAAAATTCCACCTGTAGTAAGTCAGATCTGATCACTAGGAAAGCACTACAGCCTTTGGAACAGGAAAAAATACTTTAGGGGAATTACTGTAATTTTTTTTATTAATATATTTGTATATTGAACGTACATTAAGGGAGGTACTGTCAAAATTCCACATGTAGTAAGTCAGTCTGGTCAGTAGGAACATACTACAACCTTTGGAACATGACAAATAACATTGTTTTAATATTTTAATCTCCTCAAAAATCTCCTTTCCTTCGGATTTGCACTTTGCAGATGGTCCCTTCTTAGCAGCCTGCGCATAGAGATCAATGTATTTTGTCCAGTGCGAGGGAAAGATCGTTTTGAGGAAATGTATGTTGTAGCTTCTGGTGTTTTATCTGTAGTTATATGTGATATGTGTTGTGTGTAGCAACAACGTTTAGTTCACGAGTTATTGAACGCGGAAGTCCGCGAATGTGTGAATATGCGAATATAAAACCAACTTTACCTAAGTTGACTAGCGTTGTATGATCACGCTCTTATTAATGTGAATGATATTAAGCGCGACAAGACTAAAGAGGCCGCGCTGTCACACACACACACACACACACACACACACACACACACACACACACACACACACGCGCGTGGCTCGCAGAAAAGCGTCAGTATCGAGTTCTCTTTTGGACTTGAACAAACCTTAACACACACTGTTAGCCCTTACCGGGTTTTTTTACAGTAAAATACTGGCAACACTGTTGCCAGTTATTTACTGTAAAAATGCACTAAAACTCAAGTTAGCTAATTTCACTTGCAGAAACCGACTGCATTAAACTGTCATTTAAAAGTATTAACTAAAATTTATAATGCATTAATAATGTGAGCAAAGTATTATTGTGAACTTATTTAATTATAAACCAAAAAAAAAAACTTTTGAAAATAAAGAGATTTCAACTGGACCACATAGTCACTACATAGTCACTGACTTTTAAATAAAACTACATGCAGCATATCAACAATGTTTGTAAATCTTCTCCTGGACTGAACCACAGGCTCTACTCTTCAGCACAATGGTGACCCAAAAAATAAGATTTTACAGTAAACTACTGGCAACAGTGTTGCCAGTATAAACCTGTTTTATAACTTACAGTTTATTGCTGTTAAAATACATTTTGTGGGTGTGTCTTTTTATCTTTCACTGTTAACCCTTTCAACCCCACAGGAAAATCCACACTACAAAGAGTAAAAGTAACATTGACAGTGTTGCAGTGCGATAATTAAGGGAATATGTAAGTGATTGTTGAGCATTAGTGATGAACACCTGCTGTTAACAAGCAGAATCACTGAAGGAAAGATGAACAACAAGAACAGAAAATAGAGAAACACAAGACCTACAACTGACTACCAGCCATTACACACTTATTATTAACCAGTATGGCTTTATTTCTGTCATACATCTACAGAAGTTGTTATTGAGATGTTCAATTGAAAATGTTTGGTTTGAAGTTACCATTAAAGAGATCAGTGTTTGCTTTAGTTGGTATGCTGATGCTACAACATGTGTTTTTCTATTGCTGCTAGAACTGTGTTTTTGCAAGTCACACTTGTGCACACACACAGTTTATTAATGATTGGATTTGTCAAAATATAAAAAAATCATCATATTGTCTGTTCATCCACTAAAGAACTCGTTCTCACTCATTCAAAGTTTTTATCCTCATCCAAAAGTGTTACATTACAACCACTGTAAACCACAGCAAAAAATTACAATGACTCATTTTTTTTAACACATCATACATAAACTAAACAAAAAAAAAAAAAAACAGAGCTACACTGTCTCGAAGAAACACAGAGATATCACAATTTAGCACATTAATCTCAACAATGGTGGCAATATTTTTTTATTCATGCAGCAGTGCATGCTGGGAGTTTTATATTATCCTGGAACCCAGCATGCACTGATGCATGAAACTTTTGATTGTTACCATTGTTGAGATTCATATTATAATTGTTGATGTCTGTGTGTCTGACTCAAGCAGGATTTTTTTTTAATACAATATATGATTATAATATTCTTCAGAAGACATGATTAACCAAAATATAGATTTCATGTTGTAGATTCACAGATTTATTTTATTTCCATAAATTAATGTAAGTTGCATATCAAATACCCATATATTCAAAGAATATATACAGATCTGGAAATCAGATCACAAAAGCAAAACCACAAGATCATTTTCCTCTTGACTTTTTCCTGCTACAAAACATGGGCTTTTATAAACTCATTGTTACAGCAGTCAGAGAGAGATGAATGTAAGAAGTCCAGGGACAAGAGACCAACTAAAGCAAATACTGATCTCCATTATGGTGACAACAAACTTTATTATTTTTACTTTATTATCTGTTAATTCTCAACAATAACTTTTGTACAAGTATGACAGAAATAATTATAAACTGGTTTGTAAACTGGTTTCACACTCAGTGTTGCTGGAAGTCAGTTGTTTTTTTGTGTTTCTCTTTTTCTGTTCTTGTTTCTCTGTCCTTCAGTGATTCTGCTTATCAGGTGTTCATCAGTGTCTCAATTCATCAACTTCTTTTCATTCAAGTGGACTATATTAGTGAACTACTATAGGGAATAGTGAATGAGGGTATAGGGTGTGATGAGGAACACAGTCTCTGAGTGTGGACTTTGAGAGCTGTTAACTCACAGTATATTCCTGTAGGCTAGTTTAGTTTTCAACAGTATATTACTGTTTTAGTAGAAAATGGTATGCTATTGTATTTTATACAGTATTTTACTGTAAAAAACCTGGTAAGGTCTAACAGTGCACACAAATTATGCCAAAATGTCAGTTTTGTCGAGTGTCCTCATAAGAGCAGTCTTAAATGATTTAAATAAAGTCTTACATAACGTAGAGATTTGTGAGAAAATGGGACGCGTGTCGATCGCGTCTCTGTCAGCAGCGGCTGGTCTTAAAGTGTCATTAATGTTAATCAAAGAACAAAGGTAAGAGAGTAAATGACTCACTCAGACCCGGAGGGAGAGAGACATATCCAGCTGCAGACCCGCAGCACCACCAGTTTTAGAACTCCAGCGCCAGAACCCCAGCGCCAGAACCGGAAAAGAGGGAGGGGCGGAATTATTATTTTTGCATTATAGTTATTTTTGCAAGAATGTAAGGACAAAATGGGCCTGAGAGTGAGTTCCTCATTTGATACATTGTAAGTTAAATTTATACAGGATTGTTGTGATAAAATATGGGTGAATTGGTCATTTGTTGTATACATATTTATTGTTTCTTTTAAAACAATGCCGAATTTTCTCTCTCTTTTTTAGATTTTTGACATTATTATTTTACATGAAGAAAAACATGCTGCACATGTTCTTGTGAAATAAAGTATATTTTATATAAAATGGCCATACGTTTTTATAGATTTTTTTTATTTTTTTTTAAACAATCAATATCAGGCATTACAAATTCATATTAACCATACCTTCAATATCAAAACAATTTAAGATTTGTAAACACAATAAATAAATAAATAAATAGAACATAAAATAACACAGAGGTCTAATCAGTTATCAAATTGTGTATAATTTTGAAACCTCCCAGGCTTGTCTTGTTTTTATATCTTTCAAAGCTTTCTACAGAGTTAACTCCTTCATAAAAATCAAAAACAAAGGTCTTACATTCATAAATCTACACTTATGTATAAACTGCTTAGCTAAAATAATTAAACTGTTATATTAAAATGCCCATAAGTTATATTAAAATGCCCGGAAGTAACTCTCATAATACAATGACACATATAAAGTATGAGGTTTCGTGTGTAATAAAAGCACGCCATTTCGTGTCTAAGCAAATTACGCTTCAAAACGTTAGGTGGCGTTACTTGGTTTATAACGTAAGCTCCGCCCCTCACTTCCGGTTCTGGCGCTGGTGTTAGAACGTAAGCTCCGCCCCTTACCTCTGGTTCTGGCGCTGGGGTTCTGAAACTGGTGGTGCTGCGGGTCTGCAGCTGGATACTATTGGAGGGAGAAGGATTATTATACCGGTAGCCTAATAATCAATGCACTCCGCATTGCACATTGCAATGCACATCTCCGGCGAACGGCTTCTTCACACAAAAGAAAAACTCTTCATGGAAGCACAGTCATATTCAGCGACCTATGGCGTTTCCTGATGGATCGAGGTTGTTCATTAAATTAATTTTATACGTGCAACTCACGTAGCCAGCCTATAATGAAGAAGGGAATGACAGACACAATGAGAACAGAGAATACACTTCAACATAAAAGTCCATACAAAACAAAAGACACAAAACCGGGATTGTGACATAGCCAACTTGGACCAACCCAGCTAACAGACTTTTGTTATAAGAACGTTCTCCAAATATTCAGTGTTGGTTCTGGGAACGTGAAAAATGTCCAGTTTTCTTGACGTTAGAGGAACGTGTTTTAAAAGGTATAATGTTCCTCAAACGTTCTTTCAACTTAATTTTTATTTAAAATTCAACATTATAAGAAAGTTGATTTCTAACATTCCGAAAACATAAAAATGTCCAGTTTCCTGAATGTTTCTAGAACATTATTCAAAGGTTAGTGTGATGTTCCTGAAACATTCTTTCAATCATCTTTCGAAAGAGTAATAAGAACACAAACTACAACTAGTAGTTTACTAGTAATTAACAGACATTAACTATGAAGATCTGATTAAACAACTCCACAAACAGCATTACCAGCTTCACTTATTACTAACCAGACTGACTTTATTTCTGTCACATCTACAGAAGGTCTTATTGAGAATTATACCATGGTCTGGGTGAATACTCGATTCTGATTGGGTGTCCGTTCAAAAGTGATAGAGGACACCTAGTAAAGTAGTTCTGGTGAAACTGCCTGTTTACCACTCGAAATTAATAAATAAATGCGCTGGCTACAACAGCTGTGAGTAACCATAACAACAGGCAGTCAAAGTATCCGTTAACAATTTGCTCTATCAAAACAAACATCTAACGTTAGATATTACATAGCCTACTAATACAACAATGAGCGACTTCGTTGTTTCATCTTCAGTCTCTCACGGACTGACGGAGCCCAGTAAGCCCGCAGACTGCTCTCGCATCGATGGCCTGTCACCACTCTCCAGTCCAGCATCGGAGAGTCGACCTACAGCGGTGCTTCGGAGGCTGTGGTTAGTGTAGACTAGTGTAACTAACACATAGTGTTTTATGTGTAATAAACAAAATAACTATGCCTACCTTTGTGTTTCATGAAAAAAAATGTTTTTATGTTCTTGGAATGTTAGAAATCAACTTTCTTATAATGTTGAATTTTAAATCAAAATTAAGTTGAAAGAACGTTTGAGGAACATTATACCTTTTAAAACACGTTCCTCTAACGTCAAGAAAACTGGACATTTTTTATGTTCCCAGAACCAACACTGAATATTTGGAGAACGTTCTTATAACAAAAGTCTGTTAGCTGGGAAGACACTGCATGCCAGTTTTCAAGTCAATAGGTCTGACTGTTGCACAGCTATAGACGTTTTCATGTTTAAAAAATAATAATTTTATAGCACCACAAAGTGGGCAGTCGCTGCTTCATTTTAACACGACCACAGACTGAGCCTACATCCCAGCTAACAAAAATAAGTTATCAGAACGTTTTGCTAACATTCCCATTAGGTTAGGAAAACGTTATTTCTGAATGTTTTTTAAACATTGAAAACGTCCAGTTTTTTTAATGTATTAAGAACGTTTTTTTTTTCTTAATTTGAACGTTAAAGGAACATTCCATTGACTCATTTTGAAAATGTTATAAAAACGTTATTTCTGAATGTTTTTTAAACGTTGGAAATGTTTTTTCTTGGTTAATGTGAACGTTAAAGAAACATTCCATTGACTCATTTTGAAAATGTTATAAAAACATTATTTGTGAATGTTTTTATCACCCTGATGTGGTTGGCCCATCCATCACCAGGCTTACACACAGACACTGGAGTATCACTGATTAGCCTATACTGCGTGTGTTTGAACTGGTGGAAACTGTTGTAGCTTACCTGAAGGAAATCACAGAGAACCTGCTAACTCCTGGCTGACACTGCTGCGAGGTGATAGTGCTACCCACTGAGCCGCTGTGCTGTCCTCATAACATGTAAGCAATTCATTTCTTACAGCTACAGGTCTGGATTTCAAAGTGACAGGATTTTTAAGTACCAAAACCTGTTGACACATTTGTCTAGAGTGTTTACATTTTTCCAGATTATAAAGTTTCTAAGTGAATTAAATATTTGAATTACAAAAATAACAAAAAAGACTTTACTTCAAGATTAACATTTTACTGTGAAGTACACACAATTTTGTATGAGTCTCTGGGTAGTACACAGTCCAAAAAATGGAATCATAAAGAGGAAAAATTATATTTTCTAAACCAAAAACACAACCCCACCACAAGGGGAAAAATAACACAAACTCAAACATACAACTAGACAAGTCAAATCTAACAAGACATGTGGAAAACAACACAATAGAAACTCCAACGCTATCTCACAACCAATTCGTATGAATTTGTACGAGTGATTAAAAGCTGGCTAATTCGTACGAATTCATACGACCTCACTCGTATGGATTCGTACGATTTGTCTAAACCCACGTGATGGGTAGGTTTAGGGGCGGGGGTCGGGGGTAGGTCATTCGTATGAATTCATGGAAATCGTAAAATACGTACGATTTAGCAAAAATCCTATAAATTCGTACAAATTCGTACGAGTCAGGTCGTATGAATTGTTACAAATTAGCGACTCGTACAAATTCGTACGAATTGGTCGTGAGATCGGGTTGAGCTAACAGGGAACATTCCCATTACTTTCACTAACGTTATGTAACAGTTATGTAAATGTTAGTAAAAAACATTCCTGAAATAAAGTTTCTGGAACGTTCTTATAATATTTAGAGTTAAAATACGTTACATTCTCGTAACGTTGACTGATATTCTAATGTTGAGTGAAAACGTTCTTATACGTGCTTGTGATGTTATTTGTACTTGACTGATGTTCTCATAATGTTGAGTGAAAACGTTCTTAGAACAACGTTCATGGAACGTGCTTGTGATGTTATTTGTACTTGACTGATGTTCTCATAATGTTGAGTGAAAATGTTCTTAGAACAACATTCTATGATACAAAATATGTTCTTAGAATGTTTTTCTAACATTGCCATTATGTTATGAAAACGTTATCTCTGAATGTTTTCTGAATGTTCAAAACATTAGTTTTTTTTAAAGTATTAAGAAAGTTTTTTTTCTTTGTTTATGTGAACGTTAGAAGAACATTCCATTTTATAATTTTGGAAATGTTATGAAAGCATTATTTTTGAATGTTTTCTTCGTGTTCCAAACATTCAGTTTTTACAAAATGTTTTAAGAACGTTTTGTCTAAACATTTATACATAACTTTTAAAGAATGTTAAGAGAGCGTTCCCATAACATTCACTAAGGTTATAAAAAAACTTTCAGGGAACGTTCTGGAAAGCTCTCTTTAAAATATACTGCTAAATAAAACCTAAAAATAATCTGCAGGGAATGTTCTGGGAAGGTTTTCTTTGGGTTATAAAATAAAACCTAAAAATAACCTGCAGGAAAAGATCTTGAAAGTTCTCTTTAGGTTATAAAAAAAGAACAGAGAACGTTCCTAGAACATTCTTATTTGGTTCCCAAAACAATGGGAACCATATGGGAACATTAGGGGGAAAGTTCTGTGTATGATGGGTTCTTTGTTAGCTGGGATTGAACCTAGTTATGACATGAACACATGAACATGAACTTCCGGTTGAAGGGCACGCTGGCGCGTTTGGCTGCCGCTCCTCTCTCCCACTTTTATTTTTAGTAGTTTATTTGGCTATGAGCCAGTGAAGTCTATCTGTGTTTTGTATTTTATTTTATTATTCTACCGTGATGTGGAATTATGCTTCGCACGCTGGACTACTGCTTCTATCTCTGAGTGCTGCTTACTGGAATTTACTCTTCGGTTGCTTGGCCCAGGACGTACACTGCTTACACCGCTGTGAGGCTGCTGTTGGTGTGGACCCTCCCCAAATGGCTATCAGGTACACTGCTCGCCAGTTGCTGAACCTGAACGGACATTTAGATACGGCGAATGATATACGTGCTCTCTGCAGTCATGTTGGAATACTGCGACCTAAGCGTTACATACATCGCTCTTCAAGGCGTAGTTTTTTATGCTCAACATCTAAACCGGTCGCTTATCCGAGATTTCTGCGCGAACCCTATAGACTGCCGTTTAGACCTACAGGGGTCAATTTCAATAACTTATCAGCATTTAGACGTGAGGAGGTTGCATCGGATTCATCTGCTCCCCGCGTCTGCTGAAATCAGCACTGTTTAACGCGCGCTCTGTCAACAACAAAGCTGTCCTTTTATCTGACATTATTTTAGAAAAAAAGCTGGACCTTTTCTGTTTAACTGAAACTTGGCACAAAGAATCTGACGGTCTTCTTTTTAATGAACTGACTCCTGCTGGCTATGGACTATTTGATCTCCCGCGTTCTTCTGGTAGAGGTGGGGGTATCATTGTGTTGCACAGTCAACAGTTCAACTTGTGTCCCGTGGCTGTTCCCAAATCTGACTCATTTGAGTGTCTTGTTCTGAGTGTCTCTGCGCCCCTTTCTACTGCAGTGGCTACTGTCTACAGGCCTCCTAAGACAAATAAAGACTTTGTATCTGAATTATCAGATATGTTGTCTTTCCTCTTCCTCAGATTTGAAAGAATTCTTCTACTGGGGGATTTCAACATTCATATGGATATAAATGACTCTGCAATAACAAAAGACTTTCTGTCCATATTGGAGTGCTTTGAATTAAACCAACTAGTGGACTGTCCTACACATGACAAAGGCCACACTTTAGACCTTGTGATTTCCAATGGTTCATTTGTGTCTCAGTTGTCAACTTCTGACTTAGGTCTGTCTGATCACCGGGCTGTCTTTTTTAATTTGGAATTACCTGTCATGAACACTAACACTTCTCGCATCATACATTATCGCAATTGGAGATCTATTGAGCCCTCTGATTTTTCTGATTTTATTGACTCTCTTTTAAACTGTGACTCTCTATCTGATGATCTGGATGACAACGTTTCTGTGCTGAATTCTGTATTGTTGTCTGGCCTGGACACGCTGGCTCCCTGGAAAACACGATCTGTTTCTTTTGCACGCTCTGCTCCTTGGTACAATGATGATCTGCATGCTATGAAGACTTTGTGTCGCAAAATGGAGCGTAGATGGCACACATTAGGTTTAACTCTTCATCGCCAGGCCTGGAAAGACAGCTTACTCAATTATAAGGCTGAAATTGTGTCAGCTAGATCTTTCTCAGATAATTGTCAGCAATCAGAGTAACCCTAAAAAACTGTTTCACTCAATCAACAAGCTGCTTAAAAATCACAGCCTCTCAAATGTTCCTGCTTCAACTCACCTTTGTAATATGTTTTTGGAGTTTTTTAGCACCAAAATTGACAATATACGTAACCACATTGTTGCCACCCATACCGTTTCTGCCTCCTCCTCAAATGCTTTTGCATTTTCTGGTGTCTCTCTCTCTAACTTTGCAATTCATGACTCCCAGTCACTGTGTAATACGGTTTCGAAACTAAAAACCTCAACTTCTAGAGTTGATCCGATACCATCTTGTCTTTTTAAATCATGTTTTGATTCCCTCTCTCCTGTGGTTTTGAGAATTATCAATAACTCTCTGTGCACTGGAGTTGTGCCAGCAGCACTTAAAATTGCTGCGGTCACCCCTGTACCAAAAACTAACAAAATGGACTTTGATAATCTGAATAATTTTCGTCCCATCTCTAATCTTCCATTCCTCGCCAAAATTTTAGAACAAACAGTGGCTTCTCAACTACTTTTTCATCTCTCCTCTAATGATCTTTTTGAGCCACTTCAATCTGGATTTCGGAAACTGCACAGCACTGAGACAGCACTGGTCAAAGTGACTAATGATTTGTTAATGGCTTCTGATTCGGGCTGTCTATCTATACTGATTCTTCTTGATCTTAGTGCCGCTTTTGACACTATAGATCACTCTATTTTAATCAACCGCTTAGAGACCATCTTTGGAGTTTCTGATTCTGCATTAGAGTGGTTTAAGTCCTACCTCTCTGGTCGCAAGCAGTTTGTTGTGATGGGTGATTGCAAGTCTCAGGCCGGTGTGGTGCACTCTGGGGTTCCCCAGGGATCAGTTTTGGGCCCGTTACTTTTTAATATTTACATTTTTCCACTTGGCCAACTTTTAAGAACACTTGGTCTTAACTTTCACTTTTATGCCGATGACACTCAAATCTATATACATTCAAAACCTGATGCCAATATGCCTGTGTCTTTTCTCTCTCAATGTTTTACTGAGATTAAGAAATGGATGTCTGAAAATTTTCTCTGTCTAAACAGTGATAAGACAGAAGTGATGCTTATTGGTTCACCTCATCAGTTGCGTAAAGCAGAGTCCATAAACTTAAGTGTGGATGGCTCTGCTTTGAAATTGCAAACTAAAATAAAAAATCTGGGGGTGATATTTGACGCCAATTTAACATTTGACCATCATGTTCGTAACACAGTTAAAACATCATTTTTTCATCTCAGAAACATTGCCAAATTACGGTCTATGTTGACCTTCTCTGTGGCTGAAAAGTTAATCAACACTTTTGTTTTTTCACGTATTGATTATTGTAATGCTTTGCTGGCTGGGGTTTCAAAAGCTACCCTAAGTAAACTACAGTTGGTACAAAATTCGGCTGCTAGGGTTCTGACTGGGACCGGTGCAAGGGAGCACATCACACCTATCCTGGAAAAATTACACTGGCTTCCTGTTAGTTTTCGTATTGATTTTAAAATTCTCATGCTCACCTATAAGGCCTTGAATAACTTGGCCCCTCAATATTTATGTGAGCTCTTAACCCCCTACGCTCCTACACGTGCTTTACGATCTTCTGAAGCTGGTCTTTTAACTGTCCAAACAACACGGCTAAAAACTATGGGTGATCGGGCTTTTTCTTCTTTGGCTCCTAAATTGTGGAATTCCCTGCCCTCAGAGATTAGGAATGCAGAATCCCTTATAGTTTTTAAATCGTCCCTTAAAACTTACTTTTTTAGGGCGGCTTTTATGTGATTCGTGTGATTACTGTGTTTGTCATTATATTGGCCTTCTATTTTTATTGCTTGTTTAGTTTTTACTGCTTAGACTGTTGTGCATCTTTCTAATTTCATTATTTTTATGTAAAGTGCTTTGAGATGCTACTTTTAAAGGCACTATATAAAATAAAGTTTATTATTATTATTACTAATGCATTTCACAAATCAATCAGGACTTTGAATTTTTTACAGTATATTTTAAAGAGAGCTTTCCAGAACGTTCCCTGCATGTTATAGCTTTTTTTTATAACCTAAAGAGAGTGTTTCCATAACATTCACTAACATTTTTGAAAAGTTATGTATAAATGTTTTGACAAAACGTTCTTAAAACAATTTTTAAAAACTGGATGTTTTGACCGTTTAGAAAACTTAAAAAAAGTTTTCATAACATTTCCAAAATGAGAAAACTTTAAAACTTAAAAAAACAGTTGTTTGGAACGTTCACTAAACATTCAGAAATAACGTTTTCATAACATTTTCAAAATGAGTGAATGTAATGTTCCTTTAACGTTCACATATTAAGAACGTTTTTTCTTAGTTAATGTGAACGTTAACGGAACAATACATTCACTAATTTTGAAAATGTTATTAAAACGTTATTTCTGAATGTTTTTTAAACGTTGGAAACGTCCAGTTTTTTTAATGTATTAAGAACGTTTTTTTCTTGGTTAATGTGAACATTAAGGGAACATTACATTCACTCATTTTGAAAATGTTATTAAAACGTTATTTCTGAATGTTTTTTAAACGTTGGAAACGTTCAGTTTTTTTAATGTTAACCAAAAAAAAAACGTTTTCAATGTTTAAAAAACATTCAGAAATAACGTTTTAATAACATTTTCAAAAATAGTGAATGTAATGTTCCTTTAATTTTCACATTAACCAAGAAAAAACGTTCTTAATACATTAAAAAAACTGGACGTTTCCAACGTTTAAAAAACATTCAGAAATAACGTTTTCATAAACTAATGGTAATGTTAGCAAAACGTTCTGACTACTTATTTTTGTTAGCTGGGTAGTCAGCTACACTTTTTACTTCTGAATATTGTATTTTATTCACAGCTTTTCTCTGAGTTCACTGTGTAGCCTGCTCCCTGAATCGTGTAGTTAAATTTACCATATTTATTGTGTCTCATTATGTCAGTATCAGTAGGCCTATTTGCGTTCCATGCACAAATGAAAATATCACTGAACCTTTGCTGTGTAATTGTAACAATGAGCACTCAAACACACCAAAACAACAATTACAAAAACACATACAAAACACATACTGATTTTGCACAGGCATTTTGCACTAGTTAATATTAATTTATTAATTGGCTATATAAGTGCTGGTTTATTGGGGTGGTGTTATAAACTATTGTGATGTTTAAAATGTTTATATGGAGATTATATTATATATACACTGTAAAAAAAAATCCTAATTTTACAGAAAATAACAGATTTTTGACGATAATTTTCTGTCATTTTAAATTGTACTCAAAACTCTGTAAAATTACAAATAATATCTGTAAAATAAAAACTCAGCTGTTGTTTTTGGTATTGTGACATTAATGACAAATTGCAGTAATTTACATTTTTTTATACAGGAAATTGATTGTATTTTTCATACAGTATTTTTTCTGTTTTCTTAAATTACATAAAAATGTATGTAAAATTACAAATATAATCTGTAATTAAACAGTAACAAAACAGTTAAATGATAAAATGGTCAAATGACTGGCAGCCCTCAAAAAACTGTGACATTAAAGTAAAACATCCTAAATTAAATAAACTGAAAAACACTGTGATAATTCAGGATAAACCTGTAAAATAACCATATACCTTCATTGTAAAAAAAATCTTTATAAAAGGGTCAAATGACTGGAAGCTATGGCTGCCAAACAAAAACCGTATAATTAAAGTAAAATATCTTAATTTAAATAAAGTGTAAAAAACTTTTACAGATATGTGATGTCACCATGATTGAGATTGTGTTCGCCTTAGTTGGGATCATGACTAAAGGTTTTAACCTTGGATTTTCTCTGGCTGCTAACTGTGTGTTGATACACTTTTGTTATGGCTATAAAAGCTTGAGAAAATATCAGATGATCATTCATTGCATGATTATTATCACTAGTAAGTGATCAGCATCATCTGATCTGAGCATCTCTTGGCTTCCCACAATATTAAATATGTACGGAGACACACATTTAAAGCAGCCAGAGAAAACTAATGTTAATATCTGAAGGGTCAAGAGCCCCACCAAAGCAAACACTGATCTCCATCATGGTGACATCAAACTTTATTATTTTCAAAAAAATTTCAACTTCTAAACCTCTGTTATTTCTCAATAAGAATGTTAGTATGAAAGAAGTCTGGATTGTAATAAGTGAAGATGCTGGGATCTTGAGAGATCTGGTAGTGTTTAATGTTCGGTTGCGATGTAAAGTGTTTATGTATGGTGTGTTTTGTGTGTCACCGTTGTGTTGAAGAGTAGAGCCTGTGCTTCAGTCCAATATGAGCTATATGGGGAGGCTGCAGACCTGGAGCCGGCAGATATACGCCCCTGGCAGTTTTGCGCCCCTGACAGTTTTGAGCCCCTGTTGTTCCTGATGCGTCCAGTAGGGGGATATAGCCTACTATGAAATAACATAAATACAGTTTTTACCAACTGCTTACACACAAAATCTTTTCATGTCACACGATTTTTGAAACCTCTCACTCAAAGTGCAAAACTACATGCCAAATCTTTAAAACCATAAGCTATTTCTCAGCCTTTGACTCAGTTTTCAATCGCATACAACACTTTTTTCAAAACACTACACTATTCTCTACCTAAAACACAAAGATCTATCAGGAACTGAGTTGCTTTCCTTTTCCAAACACAACCAATCAAAATGCTACACTTATTCACCAGATCACACAGACACACTCCTCACATGTGCAAACATTGGTTACGTAAATGTTTATAGTTTTGTTGTATGCTAATGTATACAACAGTAATGTTTGGCCTAATAAATATTTTCTGTTTCTACATTGCATTGGCGTTTCCGGTGTTGTTACCAGCAGATTACTTTCACTGTAGAACATTGTATTGAAATGTAGATATAAGCCTATGAAAGACCATGAGCTTTAGATTTAGAACAGCAGTGTTTACATGGTACATCCAAAAAATTATTATTATGAAAGAAGTGTTTGCCATTTGATGCAAATGCTTCATTCTGACATGTGTTTATGCCATTTTATGGCATGAATGCAGTGTTGCATTTTGAAGGAGATGTGAGGCATTTTGCATTTTGTGTGTGCAGTTTTGAGAATTGTGTGTAGAGTTTTGAAAAAAGGAGACTTGTGTAAGCAGTTGGTTAGTTTTTTGTTCATTTAAATAAACGTTACAGTGTAGATCTGCACAGATTAAAATATCTGTAGCTATTCAGTTGGGCCTCATTCTCTTCACTCAGCCTACAGAAGACTGTGTTTTTGTGAATTGAAAAATTAAAAATACACAGTTGAATCAACTATGTTATGACAAGTATATGACCTACTGCAGTTATAGGCCTTTTAACCGTAGGTTTTTATATGGAAGACTGAGTGAAATATGTTGTTGTGAATTTATAGTTAGCCTACATTTAGATATTAACCAAATTTAGCCCATTAGACATACAGTATACCGTGTAATCATATGGATCCTTGATTAGCTGTAGTACTATTCTTTATTGGTCGTCATACAGCTACAAAACAGTGTCATACACAAGACAAACACAATTTATCCCTTTTCTAAAATTCCAAGGGCCATTTAAAAGAAAGACACAATATTGTTGTTCACATTTTTTTTTTATTAACACCATTTATGAATTATGATAACTCACCTATGGTTTGCCCCTATTTTTTAAAAGGACATCCATGGTGATATTGTGTGTGTGTGTGTGTGTGTGTGTGTGTGTGTGTGTGTGTGTGTGTGTGTGTGTGTGTGTGTGTGTGTGTGTGTGTGTGTCTAGAATTGATGTCAGGTGTGTGTGGATTGCATCAATTTGCTCCTGATCTTCAACGGCACAAGCACTTGTTGGTGGAACAATAGTGAAAAAAGTATCAACTTCAAGCCACTTTGATTTCTTTTGGCCACCAATGATGGACTGTGCAGAGAAAATTGAAAATGACATTAAAACCATGTCCATGTATGTCTCCGTAAGTTGTGTATTTTGTAAGTTGTAAAAAAAGATGAGTGTTTATAAGTTTAGAGAGAGATTTTCATTTTCTTATATAGCTAAAGCAAACACACACCTTTATGAGATGCACGTTAAAAAGAATTTGGTAAAGACAGAGTATGATAAAACCCACATTAATTGCACATACCCTAGTCCAGACAAGTAAGCTATTTTTAATAAATGATGTTGAAAATAATCAAAATATTTGAGTAAGCGTGCAGTTCAACTCTTTACTTCGAGAGATTTACTTTTTGAGATGAACTTTTTGTCTCTCGAAATAAATTATAGACCCATCCATTGATAGAAATTAATTGATATCTATCTACCTACCTACCAAGCTAATCGTTTATAAATAATAAATGTTGCATCATTGCTAAACAACAATAACTTTAGCAGATTATTTAACATACAAATGACAAAATCTATTATTTTTTGTCAGATTTTCATTCTAACGATAAAAATCTTGATTATATGGTATTATTACTTTGTCTTCAAGATTCATCTTCATAAAGACAGAACCATTCAAAGATCCTGATTTAAGAATATTCTCCTCTGATGTAAAGTCCCTTTTTTCTTCGTTTAAGAAAATGTCAAAACCTTTAAACTCAAAGGTTTCTAAAATAAATAATATCATTGAGTCTGTTGTAAAGAAACTTTAATTTTTTATATTGACAAAATGTAAAATTGTATTGATTTGTGTAGCCTAATTCAATCTCTTTTGATGTCCCCGTTGTTTTTTTTATTTTTTCTCTCCCTGTTAATGTCTTGTATCCTTTCATTTGCAATACAAAAAAGAATAAATATATAATTAATAAAAAAAAAGATTATTTATAATCCGTAACTCAATTCGTGTCGCTGTACAGCCTCCCCCTACTGGACGCATCAGGAACAACAGGGGCGTAAAACTGTCAGGGGCGCAAAACTGTCAGGGGCGTATATCTGCCGGATCCAGGTCTGCAGCCTCCCCTTACTCAATATGAGCAGAGAAACATTGATGAAATGCTGTGTGTTGCTTCATTTAACAGATTGTTTATTAGTAGTTGCTGATGACGTATAATCACAGTAAGTCATAGCGATGGGAAGTTCGGACCATTTTACTGACTTGGATCTTTGAGTCTCGTTCAGCAAAATGAACGAATCTTTTTTCGAGTCATTTCGTTCATTTCGTTCATTTCAGCATAATATAATTAAAATGGCATGTTAAATATACCAACACATCTAGTACTTACGAAAATGTTGATTACATTTGTAAAAATAATAAAAATAAACAATAGGGTAATGCAGCCAAAGCCAAATTATAGGAAACCTAAATGTTTTATTAATTGATTAGTTGTTGGATTATTGTATAGGGTATTGCAGTCTGATTCTGTTAGTTCACCTCATCTCCTGATCCGAGACGTTCTTTCCTTTGCAACTTCATAATTATATCAGGTTAGTTCTCCTCTCGTGTCTCGAGACGTTAGTTGTCGACTCGTCAGTGTCTGACTCTGATCTGTCTGCTGGGCCGACCGTGCCGTGTGTGATACAGCAGGACCGGAAAGAGAAATGATTAGTTCATCTTTCGAGTCTCGGGTTCGGCCGGGTCCGAGTCCTTCGTTCTTCCTGTCAGTCCCATAGAGCCGATGCTGTCACTCCCGGAAAGAGAAATGATTAGTTCATCTTTCGAGTCTTCGAGTTTGAGTCCTTCGTTCTTTTGTCACGTGACCGCTGGTATCTGGTATTAGATTCGTATTATTGACTGTGTCTGAATGTATAAGCCTATTGTTTTATATTTAGGAATATACATTTCTAAATATGTGCAATAAACATTATCTGAAAAATAAAAGTTCCATCTTATTATTGTCCCTGTCCGTCTCTTTTCTAAATGTTTAGAACTTGTGCATCTGTGGTGTGTTTTATTATATATTATACATGAATTAACTACTATTATAACTACGTGCTTCTTTGTAAAAAGGTTGTTAGTAGGCTATTCAATACGGTGACAAGTCACGTGACAAAAGAACGAAGGACTCAAACCCGAGACTCGAAAGATGAACTAATCATTTCTCTTTCCGGGACTGACAGCATAGCCTCTATGGGACTGACAGGAAGAACGAAGGACTCGGACCCGGCCGAACCCGAGACTCGAAAGATGAACTAATCATTTCTCTTTCCGGGACTGACAGCATATAGCCTCTATGGGACTGACAGGAAGAACGAAGGACTCGGACCCGGCCGAACCCGAGACTCGAGACTCGAAAGATGAACTAATCATTTCTCTTTCCGGGACTGACAGCATAGCCTCTATGGGACTGACAGGAAGAACGAAGGACTCGGAGCCGTCCCGAACCCGAAGACTCGAGAGATGAACTAATCATTTCTGTTTCCAGTACAGATTCAGAACCCATATGTTGCGCACTGCGCATGCGCGGTCAACACAAAATGAACGAATCACTCTCTGAGACAACTCGGTAGTCCCGAGTCATATTAAAGATTCGTTCAAAATGAATGAATCGTTCATGAACGACACATCACTAGTAAGTCATGCATGTAATTTATAGCAAGAGATTTAACTTTTACAGTGTATTATGGGCATATTATACAAATCTAGTGATTGTAAACTAATGTTAAGAAGCTCACATTGGTTAACAAGTGTACTTAACATTATGAGAATGTTCATGTTCCCAGAATGTTTTATGATAGCCTAAATATAACATTTAGAAAATGCTAATAACATTATAAGGACATTCTGGGAACGTTGTTCTAAGAACGTTTTCTATCAACATGATGAGAACTTTTATCAATCACAAATAACGCCATAAAGACGTTCCAAGAATGTTGTTCTAAGAACATTTTCTATCAACGTTATGAGAACTTTCATCAATCACAGATAACGTCATAAAGATGTTCCAAGAACATTGTTCTAAGAACGTTTTCTATCAACGTTATGAGAACTTTCATCAATAACAAATAACGTCATAAAGACGTTCCAAGAACGTTGTTCTAAGAACATTTTCTATCAACGTTATGAGAACTTTCATCAATCACAAATAACGTCATAAAGACGTTCCAAGAACATTGTTCTAAGAACGTTTTCTATCAACGTTACAAGAACGTTAATAACGTTATATGAATGTTCCGAAAACATTATTTTAATAACGTTTTGTACTAACATTTACACAACTTTTAAAGAACGTTAGTGAATGTTCCCTGTTAGCTGGGACACAGGTTTACCGAGTTTGGTGAAATGATCTCATTCTGCTCTACACTGTTAGACCTTACCAGGTTTTTTACAGTAAAATACTGTATAAATTACAATATCATACCATTTTCCATTAAAATAGTAATGTACCGTAGAAAAACAAAACTAGCCTACAGAAATATACTGTGAATTAACAGCTCTCAAAGTCGACACTCAGAGACTGTGTTCACAATCACACCCCATACCCTCATTCACTATTCCCTACATTAGTTCACTAATATAGTCCACTTGACTGAAAATAAGTGAGTGAATTGAGACACTGATGAACACCCGATAAGCAGAATCACTGAAGGACAGAGAAACAAGAACTGAAAAAGAGAAACACAAAAACTACAACTGACTTCCAGCAACACTGAGTGTGAAACCAGTTTACAAACCAGTTTATAATTGTTTCTGTCATTCATGTACAAAAGTTCTTGTTGAGAATTAACAGATAATAAAGTAAAAATAATAAATTTTGTTGTCACCATAGTGGAGATCAGTATTTGCTTTAGTTGGTCTCTTGTCCCTGGACTTCTTACATGTATCTCTCTCTGACTGCTGTAACAGTGAATTTAAAAAGCACATTTGTTGTAGCAAGAAAAAGCCAAGATGAAGTAGATCTGTTGTTTTTGGCTTTTGTAATGATGTCACAATCATCCTGGACTCTTCTGATTTTCAGATCTGTATATATTCTTTGAATATATGGGTATTTGATATGAAAATTATGGTAATTTATGGGAATGAAATAAATCTGTGAATCTACAACATGAAATCAATATTTTGGTTAATTATGTCTTCTGAAGAATATTATAACCATATATTGTATTAAAAAAATATCCTGCTTTAGTCAGACACACACAGACATCAACAATTACAATATGAATCTCAACAATGGTAACAATCAAAAGTTTCATGCAGCAGTGCATGCTGGGTTTCAGAATAGTGTAAAACTCCCAGCATGCACTGCTGCATGAATAAAAAAAATATTGCCACCATTGTTGAGATTAATGTGCTAAATTTTGATATCTCTGTGTTTCTACATGATTGTGTAGCTCTGTTTTTTTTTTTTTTTTGATTTATGTATGATGAGGTTAAAAAAATGAATCATTGTAATTTATTACGGTGGTTGTAATATAATAATTTTGACTGAGGATTAAACTCTGAATGAGTGAGAATGAATTCTCTAGTGAATGAACAGGCAATATGATGATTTTGATATTTTAACAAATCCAATCATTCATAAACTGTGTGTGTGCACAAGTGTGACTTGCAAAAACACAGCTCAAGCAGCAAAAGAAAATTAATGTTACAGCATCAGCATACCAACTAAAGCAAACACTGATCTCTATAATGGTAACTTCAAACCAAACATATTCAATTATACATCTCAATAACAACTTCTGTCGATGTATGACAGAAATAAAGCCATACTGGTAAATAATAAGTGTAATAATGTGTAATAGCTGGAAGTCAGTTGTAGGTCTTGTGTTTCTCTATTTTCTGTTCATGTTGTTCCTCTTTCCTTCAGTGATTCTGCTTATTAACAGCAGGTGTTCATCACTAATGCTCAACAATCACTTACATAGTCCCTTAATTATCGCACTGCAACACTGTCAATGTTACTTTTACTGTTTGTAGTTTGGATTTTCCTGTGGAGTTGAAAGGGTTAACAGTGAAAGATAAAAAGCCACACCCACAAAATGTACTTTAACAGCAATAAACTGTAAGTTATAAAACAGGTTTATACTGGCAACACTGTTGCCAGTAGTTTACTGTAAAATGTAGTTTTTTGGGTCACCATTGTGCTGAAGAGTAGAGCCTGTGCTTCAGTCCAGGAGAAGATCTACAAAAATTGATGACATGCTGCATGTTGTTTTATTTAAAAGGCAGTGACTGTGTAGTTGCTGGTCCAGTGGAAATCTCTTTATTTACAAAAGTTAATTTTTGTGGTTTCTAATTATATAAGTTCTCAATACTACTTTGCTCACGTTATTAATGCATTATAAATTTTAGTTAATGCTTTTAAATGACAGTTTAATGCAGTCGGTTTCTGCAAGTGAAATTAGTTAACTCGAGTTTTAGTGCATTTTTACAGTAAATAACTGGCAACACTGTTGCCAGTATTTTACTGTAAAAAAACCTGGTAAGGTCTAACAGTGTAGAGTGATAGCTATTTTAGTAAAAGTGGCATTGCCCACTTCACACATTTTCCGTCCCATCGTGGATGAGAATCAAAATGTATACTTTTTTTTGTGTGATAATTATTGACAATCGGACTCCATAAAATCCTTCTGCACTCGTTTGGTTCCAGTCGGGTGAAAAACCTTGGACTAGCAAAAGTAGTTTTTTGACTACTGACATGAACATGAGATGTTTGTTCGTCTTGAGCCAATGATTCCAATTATATACGACAATTGAGTCTGCAACTAATGGTTTAGGAGTTGGGAGCGATTTCATACTTTTGATCCATCAGGCCGATCGGGATGAGCCTTAGTGGCGTTGTAGTTGGGGTGGTTACTACCATCCCTCGAAGTTTCATGTCTCTGCAACTTACGGTTTGGTCTGCCCGATCACTTTTAGAGCAGAATGTTGATCTTTTGAAAATCCTAACCAATAAAATATAGTGCTACGCTCTTGAACACTCTAGACAACGTCACGTGTTGTCATACCGAAATTATGCTAATTATGACATGGCATGAACGCAGATGAAGATGCACAATGTTCTTCAAACAATTGCATTCATCCAATCAATGACATTGACTGTTGCTTAATTGTTCTTAATTGTTAACTCCGGGTACAATATGAGCAGTGTTAAACGTTAAGCAAGATAACTCCAGACTCAGTTTACGCTGGGTTTAGAATGACCCATGAACTTGTTCAAGTGTAAAAAGCCTATTGTGTGTATGAACAGTTTTTTTTTTAAATTTCATAAAGTTGAGCCTTGCTTGCATAGAGACAGGAGATGCTGTCATATACAACCCGTGCTTAATACGTCTGGTCAGTCTTCAAACTCTCCATTTGCACTTCGAGTACTAGTGAAGAAAGCTCCTGCGAACAAGGTATGATAGTTTTTACATATTACTGGATGAGTTTATAATAATAATAATAATAATAATAATAATTCATTACATTTATATAGCGCTTTTCTGGACACTCAAAGCACTTTACATAGAAGGGGATGGAATCTCCTCAACCACCACCAATGTGCAGCATCCACTTGGATGATACGACGGCAGCCATATTGCGCCAGAACGCTCACCACACACCAGTTTACTGGTGGATGATTAGGAGGCCATGATGGCCAGAGGCCAACGGGCAAATTTGGCCAGGATGCCGGGGTTACACCCCTACTCTTTATCGAAGGACATCCTGGGATTTTTTGTGACCACAGAGAGTCAGGGCCTCGGTTTTTAACGTCTCATCCGAAGGACGGTGCTATTTTGACAATATAGTGTCCCCATCACTATACTGGGGTGTTAGGACCCACACAGACCACAGGGATAGCACCCCCTGCTGGCCACACTAACACCTCTTCCAGCAGCAACCTGGTTTTCTCAGGAGGTCTCCCATCCAGGTACTATCCAGGCTCAGCCCTGCTTAGCTTCAGTGGGGAACCAGTCTTGGGCTACAGGGTGGTATGGCTGCTGGCAGCCATTTGTATATATTTTGCCATATAGTCATATGGCTGCAGTTTGTAAAATGTAGGGGTATGAAAGGGAAGAAATGTATAGCTTTTGTTACAAAATGTTTGTGGGTTGGTCGCTTCTTGGAGCAGGTTATATGGACCCTTATTTCACAGGATGCTGTATTTTAAGCTTGATAAATAAGTTCAGGAGACACTAAATTGATTGATGTGAAGTATGCAAACATGTAGATGTATAATATTATGATGTTTATGATTTGGTGGATGGCCAGCTGGGCAATGTAAGAAGCTGTTAAGCCCTACTATCAAAGTAAATAATCAGCCATACTGTCTACACTGGATTAGGCATCATGACACGACAAATCTCCATCAGTTAACTGATGCCCTGTTTTATTTCGGACATACTCCAAGTACGTGCAACTTCTGACATGAAGGACAAATGATTTTAGCAATGGTCGTTTTGCCACTCCAGTGTAGACAGTCTCAAGCTGGTGTAGACATGCTGTTGGAACACTAAAGAAATGGTTTAATCTCGCTTGAGACTTTATTTAATGACTTTATTTAAGTCTTTATTTAAAGGTGCCCTAGAATGTTTTATTTTATTTTATAATGTTTCCTGGGTTGCCCTTATAATGTTAGTATGTTTTTTTTAGATCAAAAATAGTCATAATTTAGAAATAAATGGCATTTTTTCTAGCCTGATTTTAGCCTCTGATTTGAACACTCTGTTTGAAGGGGCGTGTCTGCTGTGAGAATCGGCCACTGCTGTGATTGGCTGACATGCTTGCATATGAAATAGCTACGTATTACATGTGAAACTCTCTCGAATACTTTTACTACAGATATTATACGTTTTTACTAATACAGCTATCGAGATTAACGAATCGTGAGATGTTTTTAAAGTATTTAGATCTAAAAAAGTTGCCGTGATGAGCATTGAGCAGATGACAGTCTGTGGATCGCGAGAATGAAGATCTTATCACTGCACTCTCTCTGATGCTTTCACCAATGCAAACACGATGATGTACATACAGTAAGACCTTCGCTGTGCAGTAACGTGCATCATTGATTTCATAACGAGTTGTACAGATAAACTCATGCTGTGTGGAAAGATTGTTCTTTGATCGCTTTATGTATATAATTTATTCACAATTTAAATACGTTTTTTTTTACTTACTATCCTACTAACTAAAAGAAACAATGTGAAGTTGATATTTTAGTCACTGGTTTGACTTACTGATGCATAAACAGTATTGAACGATTTTGAGAGAAAGATTACCTATCTGAACTTGAACAATTACTCATCAGAAAGTGTTGCTTGGTAGCTCGATCCGAGGCCAGCTCTGTATTGGCCCAAGTTGAGGAAACAGTCGTCGGTGAAATGTTTGGAAATTTCCAGAGAAAATAAAATTAACCCATTGTTTCTTCAGAGGCTTGGATGAAGGAACTAAAAAATACTTTTCTGTTCATTTGTACATCCAAACACTGAGCTACAGCCATGCTTCGGCTGCATAGTTCCTACTGGCATTGAGCGCTGGCATATGCAAATTTTTGGAGGCGTACATATTAATGATCCCGACTATTGCGTCATAGTCGGTATTATGTAGAGATTTGCCTGTTTTTCAGGGGTGTTTTTTAAAAACGAGATTTAAATAAGAAGGAGAAAACAATGGTGTTTGAGACTCACTGTATGTCATGTCCATGTACTGAACTCTTGTTATTTAACTATGCCAACATAAATTCAATTTCACGTTCTAGTGCACCCACTATTTAATAAAGACTTTAGAATTATTAGCATGCAAGAGTAGCTCAGCAGTGCAACATGTCCATGCCATCCTGATCTTATCAGTCGTTTAGGTGTTGGTGAGTCACTAAAGCTGTTTCTGAGCAGCACTTAAGAACTGTTATATTTGTACTAACCAAAGATAAAAAACAAACTATTTTCAGAAGCTTTATTGCTTTTTATGGAGTGCATGAAGTGGATGTGTATATGTTTGTTTATAGAGCTGTGATGGTTCCTGTGGTGATGAGCGCCATAATGAGACTTCTTCTTTCTCCAATATTTCTGCTCTTGATTTCTGGTGAGTCACAGTTGTTATAAAGCTGTACGTATTTTTATGTGTTTTTTAAAGAGTGCATTAACTATCTATTCTACGTTCCACCAATCAGAAACACACTCGGTCTGTCAGTCATTTTAGCTGACATTGGGTTGGTTGACACCCAGAAGATGGGGCTTTCGTGAGAGCGGGCATGTGGTTGCACAAAATGGACAACAATTTGTGGATAAAATGGCTGAAATCGCATAAAGCACCTTTAAACTGTGGATGTGTTCGCTTTTCACAGTTGTGTATCAGCGTGATCATTTAGGCTTTTCTGCAACACCCTTCTGCAGGACTTTTTGCACTTCTCTCACTGTGTCATCTCTCCAGCAACAAGTGATATATATATATTTATATTATTTAGCTGCATTTACAAACAACTCACTTGACCATTTATCTTCTTTGTATTTTGTTTTGCAGGAGTTTTTGGACAAGGCTGGAATGTGATTTATGAAACTAAATCAATATGTGCTCTCAAAGGATCCTCGGTAAACATGTCATGCACATATATATACCCTCAGGACCATAATCTTACAGATACATTTTGGATTAGGAAACTAGATGTAGAGATCAAAAGTTTAAAAGATTATCCAGAGTATAAAGACAGGGTTGAATACATTAAAGACAGATCAAACAAAACTGCCGTCCTCAGACTGAACAACGTCACTGAGAACGATGAGAGGAAGTATTGTTTCAGATTAATAACTGATCAAAACAAATAGTTTGGTGAACCAGGAATTCAACTTCATGTTTCTGGTAATCCACTTCCGTCCTTCATTTCCATTGTTTATTTAAAAGTTGTTAGTTTTAAGGCCTGTTCACACCGGGACGAATTTCGCGTGCGATATTCGCCAACATTTAACGCCTCGGGACTAAACAATGGGCACCAATGTGAGTGTGCACACCGACGCGTAAAACACCACGCGAAAAAGCGAATTTTTTTTAAAACGCCTCGGGTTCCTTTTTTTGGTTTGACGCGTCGCGTCAAAAACTATCCGACCAATGAGATTTGCGCTTTTGCTCACGTGTCTGGAGCTTCTGAAGTTACAGTAAAACACAACTTGGGGGCGCTCAAACACAAAACGGTCTTGCCGAGCACACATACGTAATGGCGAAGAAGAAATGAGACGAGGAAGATGCAAGGCCAGATGAATGTAGAGCTGCTGGTCTTTTTGGTATCTTTATAAAGAGACCAACGAGAATAAAGAACTATATGACAAACGCGACAAACTTGCTCTCTTCTTCTGAGTGACAAGCGAGTGTCAGAAGCACTTTGTGGACCGGGGTATTTCTGTTTTACCTTAAGCGCCATCTAATGTCAGGGAATGAATTTGCATGTTCACTAGGGTGGACATACGTCCGGATTTTGGCCGGACAGTCCGGATTTTAAGCCCCCTGTCCGGCGTCCGGCGCAGCCTCAAGCAGGACACTCATTTGTCCTCCTTTTTGGAGTTGCGCTGAATTGTTGAAAAAAATTAATCTATAAAAAGCCCGCATAATGATAGCGGCTCTCTGATGCCTGTAAATTGGTTAAAATCTCTTGGAATCTAGAGCCGCGCATGCGAGACAGAACTGTATGTGCTCCAAACCGTGCAGTGCGCGGCAGAGACCGAGAGACCTTGCGTGCCCTCAGCACCCCACCCCCCCCCCGTCAACAAAACCACTGAACACCAAAATATATGTGTCCTCCTATTTGGTGTTATGGAAATGGCCACCCTAATGTTCACTCGGCTCATCGTCAGCGAAAATCGCTTGGGTGTGAACACAAAAAACGCGTTGAAAAACGCTGACGAATAACGCGAGCCGATATTCGTCCCGGTGTGTACGAGGCTTTAGGATGCGGTAAGAAAGATGTGTTTCCTCCAGGCCTTCAGGTTCAGGCTCCAACGCTGGTGCTGGAGAAAGAAACGCTCAATCTGACATGTAGAAGCACCTGCAATCTGACAGACAGATTATTCTGGTACAAAAATGGACAGGCTTTAGAGTTCACCAACGACATCCCTCAGCTTCAGTCAGACCGCAGTGATTCTGGCAGATACAGCTGTGCCGTCAGAGGACACGAACATCTGCCTTCTCCTGCTGTCAGCATCAGTGTCGAGTGTGAGTAGGACTGTGAACAACAGCAGTAAAGTGTTAGGGGAGTGGCCCGCATGGCTTTAACCTGAAAACCAGCCAATCAGAGAGCAGTTTGGCTGTTTAGCTTGGTCTCGTCAGCCCCTGGTGGAGGAAGCTGTAACTACACGATCTGACTGCATCTGACGGACAACTAGATCTCTACATTTACCATGTATTTTAACTAAGTACATACTGCAAATATTTTATTATAGCATCCAATTATTTTTGGAGGGCTCGTGAAAAAAAAAAATAGATGTATAGCTTTCTCAAGGTCCTGTTGTGAATCAGGGCATGTAGTTTTTTTTTTTTTTTTAACAATAACATTTAAAATCTAAACTGTGTTGTTTTGTGGCTGAAATGCAATAATTAGTTTTTGCAATAACAGATTAATAAAAACATTTATGATTTTTTTTAATCACGTCCAACTTAGTGCCCAACACACAAAGATGACATGAATAATTAATCTTAATCAGATTATAATCTTTTGGGATGTTTCATATTCTGTCTCAGTTGTAGGACATCTGATATATATCCATTGGAGTGATTTGTGGAGCTGCAGTGATAACAATCATGCTGTTGCTGATTTGGTAAGGTGTGTGTGTGTGTGTGTGTGTGTGTGTGTGTGTGTGTGTGTGTGTGTGTGTGTGTGTGTGTGTGTGTGTGTGTGTGTGTGTGTGTGTGTGTGTGTGTGTGTGTGTGTGGATTGCAAATAATTAACTACATTCATAACCTTTATTGATTTTCCAACATCCAAAGGAAAACCAACTTCATAAATGCAACAATGATGCTCCACAAGTTTGACACCTGCAGAAATACAGAATACAGTGCAGATAAAATATTAAATACCCCCTAAAATCAGGCTTTTGTGGGATAGAAAAGCCTTTGTTGGGTGTCTAACTTCAAATAGGGGTTTAAATAGCTCTTTTTAAGTGTTTTTAAAATGTGTTACTCACCATGGGAATAGTCAAGGATGCAGTCATTGCATCAAAACACCAACCAAACAAGACTTTTAGAACGTATTAATTCTATCAACTTTTATGTAACTTATTCATTGTTTTTAAGGAGAAGCAGGTGGATGAACAAGAGAACCAACACAATGGAGTCTCAGGTGAGAAAAAAGGATTTGGTTCAACATTATTGAACTGGTAACTCCACAAGTCATGCCTCGTGTTGTATTTACACAGTAGTTATTTATTATCTCTCTGTTCTGTTTTTAATGGCACAGATGAATCGCTCCAGCCCTCGTCATGACAGACCCGAAGCTTGTGATGTTGAGTTCAGTGAACCTCTGTATGAGAATGTAATGGTAAATGTTCCTGGTTCATAAAAGACTAAACCCTCATTAAATGCTCTTCAGTGTCAGTGTTGTTATGGAAATTTTAATTTTACTTTGATCAGTGTTTGATTTCTAGGTCATGTGTTTCTAATTATTCACTTACAATGGATAATACAATGGAATGTCATGTGATTTTGTTATTTGGGGACTTTCCTGAAGATTTTGTAAAAGGGTCAGGTAGTAATAAATCCAACTAGCATTATAAGATCTTCTGTCTGTGGAAATTTACTGAGAGGTAAGGCCTTAGCAAACAGCATCGGAAACAACATTATAAAGATTGCTGTGGTCTGTGTGTCACTCCTCTGCATGGGTCATTCTATGTATTGGACTGAACTGTTATTCTTGAAAAGTAATAAATACTTTTCTTTTTATTAATTTGACTCTTGAGTGTCTCTTACGCAGTGATGGTTGTTTAAAGATAATTTTTGCCACAACAGTGTGAACATATCAAATGACTGTTGATTATATGGACATTTACATGTTAACCTTTTAATATTTTATACCAAGTAGAAATTTGAAGGAAATTATGTCTTTTTTTTTCTTTCTTTCTTTCTTTCTTTCTTTCTTTCTTTCTTTCTTCTTTCTTTCTTTCTTTCTTTCTTTCTTTCTTTCTTTCTTTCTTTCTTTCTTTTCTTTCTTTCTTTCTTTTCTTTCTTTCTTTCTTCTTCAGTCTGACATGAATAGGCCGTAGAATATGAGCTTAATGCTTTTACAGAATAATGTGTGTATCTTAAAACTTATATAAAACAGCTCAGATCTCCTGTATGGATGTTAGATGTCTAAAGACAATCATGTAAAGCTTCTTTTGAAACAATGTGTGATGTGAAAAGTGGCATGCAAATGAAATGGTGTTGAAGTGACATTTACAGTAAAGGCAGAAGGTCATTTTGAGAATATGGAGAAGTGCTTATCTCTGTAAGTTACATGGAGAACACATTTGCATAGAAACTGGAAGTTAATACAACGATATTCAGAATTATTCAGCATAACTCATCTTAAATGTTCAGTCTCCAAACTCAACATTTGCTCTACTAGTGATGAAAGCTACTATGAAAAGGTATGAGAGTTTTTACATATTAATAAAGAGTTTGCAAAATTAAATTTAAAGTCTGTAAATATGTAGACACTTAATGTTGTAATGAATAAAATTTGGTAACTGATCTTCACAAGACGTTGATAAGCTTTTATTCAGCAGAACTTTTATGATGATTAAAAGAAAGTCTGTTGTAGACAATAACAAACTTTTATAGAAGCTTAATTGCTATACGCAACAGAGTCACGATT
This sequence comes from Chrosomus eos, assembly GCA_036326025.1. NCBI lineage: Eukaryota > Metazoa > Chordata > Actinopteri > Cypriniformes > Leuciscidae > Chrosomus > Chrosomus eos. The sequence goes on along the minus strand of CM070819.1, from coordinate 3,791,085 downwards.
AAACATGAACACTGTTATTCATGAACTGGCAATCGGATCTCTGATATAATAAAGCTCTTTAATAGACAAACACACAAGTCTCTGTTTGTTGGACAACAGATTACAGTTTTTTCAGTCGATTTGGTATCCTTGAAATTCGCAAAACAGTGAGTAAAACAATTTGTGCAAAAATCCCTGCAAAATCCAGTCTCTTGCTCTTAGTTCATCTCTCAAAAGAAAATATCTGTGTCAATGAACATGTCAGTGCCATCAGAAGGACAAGTGCTTGTGTCATTGTGTACGGATAAGACAGTCAAACTGCTTAGTCATGTTGTCAATATGACCATGTACTCTGGAGGGATGTAAACGATGGCTAAAGTTTTGATGACAGTTATTGAAATGTACAAACTGTGCTTCTTCTGTATGCCATATATCCATTTCAAAAGTACAAATTTACACACTACTGTACGTGAGTTACTGATTGAAAGAGATAGGACACTTTTACTGGCAAGGTGTTTAATATTATTTCAGTGGAAAAAGGCAGACCCTCCAACACATAGAAACTGGTTGAAAGAAGTGTCTTACCTTCAACTCGAGAAGATTAAATACATGATTCGAGGTTCGAAACGTAAGTTTCAAGACACATGGTCCCCTTTTATAAGATATTTTGAGGAGCTCCCCTGCCTCTAAAATGGAATAATCTGCCTTAATTTGCCATACCAAATAACTCTATAAAAACTCCATAAAAACTCCTTTTAAAAACTCCATCATCTGTTAAAACACGCCGACATCACAGACCCCTGATTGAGGCGTCAAATTGTGCGGATTATTGAGGAGAGATGTGCTGTGACTTTTCTTAGCGATGGGGGGTACGGTGTTCGCCCCAGGGGCAAATCATTGGGTAAAAAAAAACCCATAGACTCAACATTGCCACAAATTTTGACGACTCCTAGCACTGACCAATGATTTCTCAGAAACTTGTAATTTACCACATTTGAAGAGGCTGACAGCCTCTGTAAGAACATACCTCACAATGTCATAGAGACAAGGGGGTGGGTTAGTTTTACTCAGACGACCAATCAGTCTCTCAGGATCATTGTGTAGTTATTAAGGCACGCCCTAGCAACCATTTAGAGCACCTTAGCAACAAGTTCCATAGACTTCCATTGAAAGAGATCAAAAGGATATCTCCGGATAGAAGTGTCATAGAAACACGAGGGTGTTCTCGTTTGACTCGGGGTAGCGAACAGCCAATCATGAATTACCTCAACACTTCCTAGCCCCTCCCTAGCAACCATTGTCGAGCTGCTTAGCAACCAAAATCTATAGAGGGATATCTTCCATTCTGAATGTCACAGAGGCATGGGAGTTGGTTTATATCATTTATAGTGAAAAGAAGCCTTTAGAGATTCAACACTGGCAGCTGCCAATCAACTCCATAGCGACCAATCAGGGTACCCTAGCAAACATTTTGCAAGACCTACATCTCTGCATCACAACATCTTATAGAGATGGGGGTTTGTTTATATTATTCACACTGACAATCAGCCTTTGGAGTTTCATGATTGGCAGCTGCCAAGCCACTACCTAGCAACCAAACAGAGTACCCTAGCAACCATTTTGCAAGACCTATATCTCTGCATGAGAACATCGTATTGAGATGGGGGTTGGCTCTTTTGACTCATGCTAGCAAACAGGACTTCCAACATGCTACACATGCTAGCTGTGAATAGCTACATGCTAATAGCGATTAGGTAAGTGCTAAATTATGCCAAGAAATGCTAAGAACTCCAATAGTGACCATCTGTGACAGCAACTAACCACCTACACTCAAAAAAATGATGTGTTGGCTTTACTTAACTTTGTTTTGTAAACATGCACCACCGGTTCCACATAACTATGTTTCGTTAAACAAACATAATATGTTCATGTAACTTCAACATCATGGGATTTGGTCATTTTAAGCAAACCCAATTAAACTCTGAGTAATGAGTTAATTAAGTGAAAAATTTGAGTGATGATTGGCATTATAAAGACACCTGATGTTAACAAGCAAATCTCTGAAGGAAAAAACCCCAGAATTTTTAAGTCCCCCATTAAGGAGATAAGTATTTGTTTTGTTGGGCTTTTTAAACCATTAACTTAGTAACTTTAGATTTTGTTTGGTTGCTGTACATGGTTATAACAGCCGGATGAACAATGAATTAAGGAGATTGAAGGTGTTGGTTGTGTTTTTAAAGGGAGTCAGTAAATTTTACAATCTTTTTACCTCAATCACTTTAACTTATATTGAACCCAATTTCTGAGTTAAGTTTACCTTTTGTCATTGTAGGGGCATAAAAATTTTTTTGCCTTTTAAAAAAATTCAAAAGACCAGATCAAGAAAAAAAAATAAAATTTCTTAAAAAATTTTTTTCAGTAGGCACCACAGACATCAGGAATCAACATATGAATCCCCAGCAATGGGGACAAAAAAGATCAAAAAGCTCATTATTTATTCATGCAGCAATGCATGATGGGAGCCCCTGAATGAGTTTTGATTTGGGGGCACCCCGAATGCCCCTGCAAATGCTTTATTTAATTTTTCACCATTGTTGAGATTCACAGGCTGATTCTTGATGTCTGTGTGTGCCTACTCAAAAAAGTTTTTTTTTTTGGAAGTTTCTTTTTTGTTTATTGATTTGATCAAATTTTTAAATTTTATTAAGTCTAAAAATAGTATGCTCTAAAAATGACAGTGCTTTCTATTATCCCTTTAAAGGGGGAAGTTTACCAGAAATTCGGTTTATTATAAGTTCAGTGATTAAGGTTAATTGATTTTGAAATACTGTTACGTTTTTAAAAAACAACCAACACCATCAGGGGACCTTTGTTTATTGTTCATGGTGTTAAAACAATAAGAAACCTTTTTTTGCTTTACTGCTTTTCTTCAACACCAGCAAGAGCCCCAGGATTAAAAAATGATCTGAAACACTCGTGATCAAGGAAATGGATGTGCGTTTTTATGTTTTCTGACACATGTTCTAATAGATATAATGTTT
>CM070819.1:3724584-3787965 GCA_036326025.1 Chrosomus eos | reverse complement strand
ATTACACTGTAAAAAATAAAACGAATAAATATATTTAATCTAATCAATTAAAATGAGGCAACAGATTACAAGCAATATTATTAATTAAATTTAACAAATTAGAATTGAGTAATAATTAACCAAATTAATTCCTTAAAAGTTAACCATTTAAAATGAGTAAAATTTACACATTTTTTTAAACAAAAATATCGGAATAACAGACTGACGTCAAAGATTAATTAAGAAATCTTTTTTTTAATTACCAATATTGAAGACACCTGATGTTAACAAGCAGAATCACTGAAGGAGAAAAGCGTAATTTTTAGGTTGCCATTATGTAGATTAGTGCGTGTTTTAGTTGGGCTCTTCACCCTTAAATCATTAACTTTAGATTTTACAGCCAGATGATCAAATTGAAAAGGTGATCTGATGCTGTTGGTACTGTTTTAACATAAGCACTATATCACAGTCATTTGACCTGAATCACTGAACTCATATAGTGCCCAATTTAGGTTTACTTTATTAATTATAGCAGCACTGTCCTTCTACAGCATAATATATTTTGCATTTTCAATGAAACCAAACGATCAAGTCAATAAAAAGAAAACTTCACTAAAATTTTTATATAGGCACACACAGACATCAAGAACTAGCGTATGAATCACAGCAATGGTGACACACAACAGATCACCTCTGAACATAAGCTCATTATTTATTCATGCAGCAATGCATGATGGGAGCCATGAATGAGTTTTCATTGGTGGCACCCAGAATGCACTGCAATATGCTTTATTATTGTCACCACTGTTGAGATTTTTTTTGTGTTTGTGACACATTCAACAAATACTTTAGATTATATTGTAAAAGTTAGAATCATTAACTGTACACTGTACAAGGACAGTGCTGCGATAATTAATAAAGTAAACCTAAACTGATCTCTATATGAGTTCAGTGTTTCAGGTCAAATGACTGTGATATAATGATTATGTTAAAACACAACCAACAGCATCAAATCACCTTTTCTATTTGTTCATCTGGCTGTTATAACTTATGTATATCAACTAAACAAAATCTAAAATTAACAATTTAAGAGTCAAGAGCCCAACTAAAACACGCACTAATCTCCATAATGGTGACTTAAAAATTAAGTTTTTCTCCTTCAGTGATTCTGCTTGTTAACATCAGGTGTCCTCAATATTGGTAATTAAAAAAAAGATTTCTTAATTAATCTTTGACGTCAGTCTGTTATTCCGATATTTTTGTTTAAAAAAATGTGTAAATTTTACTCATTTTAAATGGTTAACTTTTAAGGAATTAATTTGGTTAATTATTACTCAATTCTAATTTGTTAAATTTAATTATTAATATTGCTTGTAATCTGTTTCCTCATTTTAATTGATTAGATTTAACATATTCATTCGTTTTATTTTTTACAGTGTATGATTAAAAGACTAAAACACCAGAAGTCACTCAAGCCTTTTTGAATCTGTATATTAATCCATATATTCAGTCACAGAGGAGCTGAACTGAAGTCATTATTTGCATGCGATGTCAAAGTCACATGGCACTGAAAAAAGAAACTTCTGTAGAACCGCTTCCTTTTACTCTTTTAGCATATGCTGATCCAAGATAAATGTACATCATGTACTCTTGAGAAACAGCTTCTCTTGGACTTCATTCAAACTATCATCAACACAAACACAAATCGCCTCAGATATTTCACATCAACACAGAGTAAAAGGAAATAATTCACTGTAAATCCTGAATCTCACAAAGAAGAGCCTCTTGACCAGCTTTATAGGGTTTATTTTTATTTATTTATTGTTTTAATTTTTTTTTTCAGAACAAGGCATTGGGGCCTTTATAGGTTGCACAGATGGTGCAAATACACAATAAGATGAAAGACAAAGTTGCAGTGACATAGAGAGAGACAGAGAGAGAGAGAGAGAGAGAGAGAGAGAGAGAGGAGAGAGAGAGAGAGAGAGAGAGAGGAGAGAGAGAGAGGAGAGAGAGAGAGAGAGAGAGAGAGAGAAGAGAAGAGAGAGAGAGAGAGAGGAGAGAGAGGAGAGAGAGAGAGAGAGAGGAGAGAGAGAGAGAGAGAGAGAGAGAGAGAGAGAGACGCGCATTTCAAACTCCGAATTGATTCCTCTTTCGTGTTCACACAAAATTATGTTAAAATACCGGTCTTGCCAAGATTCTCGTAAGCACAGTTAGTTATGTCTCAAGAGAATAAGAACAAGAGAAGGATGTGTGTTATCCAAGCATTAATGGCAAGGAAAGACCCTTATACCATATAGGAACGCACCCATGCTAAAGTTGACTAAAAAGAGGAATTTGAAAAATCATCTTAATGCCTTAATTAAAAAAATTAGAAAAAATCCAACCTTTAAGGACACCAATTTTTCACCAACAGCCCATTTTTCCCCAGTTTTAAGACCATTTGTTGTAATAACACTTTATAATCTAGATTTCTAACAACAAATACAGCCACAGATATTTTGATTTATGCAAAAGTATAAAAGATAAACCTGAGATGATTTAGACGTCATAAACGGACTGTGCAGAGACCACATCCTGATGGTCGCACTGGGAACAGTCGCATATGCAGTATTAAAAATCTCCAAATTCCATATGAAAAGTAACTATAGCAATAGTACACTCTTTATAGAAACAACTTTTCTGGTTGGTCATCGTCACAAGTATATCAACAAAAACGGCTGATAGAAATCAATTTTATTCCAAACCGTATAGCGAGCGGACGACAGAGAGGGAGAGAGCGAGAGACCTTGCATGTGTGCGTGTGTGCCTCATGAAGCGCATGTAAGACAGAGAGCATCCTGATTGGCCTGTTTCAGTAAGTCAACCAATCAATTTTCAGTGTGGGTGGGCTTCTGAACCAGTATCTCTTGACATAGAACTTTAAAAACTTTCATTCATAAATTCACCCCGTCTGTGTTTGCGAAAATACATGGATCGAATCGCAGAATCCAGTCACAAATGTAACTTGGCCTACTGTAAAGCAGAACGTATTTGGCCATTTTTGAATGAATAAATCAAAGCTAGGTATGTACAATGAATCAAATCTCGATATGTACACACTGAAAAAGGACACAAAAAAAATCCGCCTACATTTTTTTTGTAAACAGATGCCTGCAGATAACTACAGCTAGGAGCTATTAGCTGGAAAACACAATGGGACCACATCATGAAGCCTTACCAAACACAGCTTCAAATTTGATTATAATGTCTTAGAAAATGAGTGTTTTACACATGTTTATCTAAGTGTATGTCTAGGCGCTTCCCAAAAAAAGCCACTTGGAGACTCCAAATGACCCTTTGTGTCCATAGACACATAAAATGCTGCCATTCTTGAATGCTTTACTTTACAGTCATAATTTTGGGCTCTAATGAAAGGTTACACTTAGGGCTATTATATTCCTTATCCAGATTTAGTGTCAAAAATTGCTGACACATAGTAACTGAAGCATAAACACATTATAGTGTTTTTTTTTTCAATTATTGAAACCAACCTTTCTACAAATAAAGAGACAAAACAAGTGCTATGGTACTAAAACACTTTAATATTAGAACTCAAACTATATTTATATATATAAAAACAATATAAATATATACACAGCAAAAACTCCAGTGTTAAATTAACTCTCCTGGGAGTTTATATGGCTCCAGACTCAAGAGTGTAAAGTGTTAAAATATGAGTGTTAAATTAACACTTAAGAGTGTTAAAGTTAATGAGATAATTAAGTGAATAATTGAGTGATGATTGAGCATTATTGAAGACACCTGATGTTAACAAGCAGAATCACTGAAGGAGAAAATCACAAATTTTATGTCACCGTTATGGAGATCAGTGTGTGATTTAGTTGGGCTCTTGACCCTTATATTTTTAACTTTAAATTTTGTTTGTCTTTTGTATTCGAGTTAAAGCAGTCAGATGAACAAAGACAAAAAGTGATTGCATGGCGTTGGTTATGTTTTGACATAATCATGACATAATCATGCAAACTAAACTTGTTGAGATAGTTAAACTTGTTAATTACAACTGCTCTGTGATTCCTCAGCATAGGACTTTCAGTTTTTTTAATACAAATTCTAAAAAAAAAAAAACCTCAAAAAGTATTTTTTATTTAGAAATGCAGACATCAATAATCAGACTGTAAATCTCAACAATGGTGACAATAATAAAGCATTGCAGTGCATTCGGGCAGCCACCAACCACAACTCATTAATGGCTCCCATCATGCATTGCAGTGTGAATAAATTATGATATGTCCCTGTCCCCCTCTTGTCCCTGAACTTCTACCATTCATTTCTCTCTGACTGCTGTAACAGTGAGTTTATCAAAGCATGTTTGTTGTAGCAGGAAAAAGTCAAGAGGAATTTGATTTTGTGTTTTTGTTTTTTGTGATGATGTCATAATCATTCTGGACACATCTGATTTTCAGATCTGTATATATTATTTGAATATATGGGTGTTGAATGTGAAACTTATTTTAACATATGGGAATAAAATCAATCTGTGAATCTATAACATGAACTCAATATTTTGGTTAATCATGTCTTCTGAAGAATATTGTAATCATATATTATATAAAAAAATCCTTCTGAGTTAGACACACACAGACATCAAAAATTATAATATGAATATCAACAATGGTAACAATCAAAAGTTTCTTGCAGCAGTGCATGCTGGGTTCCAGGATACTATAAAACTCCCAGCATGCACTGCTGCATGAATACAAAAATATTGCCACCATTGTTGAGATTAATGTGCTAAATTGTGATATCTCTGTGTTTCTAAAAGACAGTGTTGCTCTGTTTATTTAGTTTAAGTATGATTTGTTAAAAAAAATGAGTCATTGTAATTTATTGCTGTGGTTTCACAGTGGTGGTAAAGTAACACTTTTGATTGAGGATTAAACTCTGAATGAGTGAGAATGATTTATTTAGTGAATGAACAGGCAATATGATGATTCCCATATTTTGACAAATCCAAACATTAATAAACTGCTTGTGTGCACAAGTGTGACTTGCAAAAACACAGCTCAAGCAGCAATAGAAAATCACATGTTATAGCATCAGCATACCAACTAAAGCAAACACCGATCTCTATAATGGTAACTTCAAACCAAACATTTTCAATTAAACATCTCAGTAACAACTTCTGTAGATGTATGACAGAAATAAAGTCATACTGGTTAATAATAAGTGCAATAATGTGTAATAGCTGGAAGTCAGTTGTAGGTCTTGTGTTTCTCTATTTTCTGTTCATGTTGTTCCTCTTTCCTTCAGTGATTCTGCTTGTTAACAGCAGGTGTTCATCACTAATGCTCAACAATCACTTACATATTTACTTAATTATCTCACTACAACACTGTCAATGTTACTTTTACTCTTTGTAGTGTGTATTTCCCTGTGGGATTGAAAGGGTTAACAGTGAAAGATAAAAAGACACACCCACGAAATGTATTTTAACAGCAATAAACTGTAAGTTATAAAACAGGTTTATACTGGCAACACTGTTGCCAGTAGTTTACTGTAAACTCTTGTTTTTTGGGTCACCATTGTGCTGAAGAGTAGAGCCTGTGCTTCAGTCCAGGAGAAGATCTACAAACATTGATGATACGCTGCATGTTGCTTTATTTAACAGGCAGTGACTGTGCAGTTGCTGGTCCAGTGGAAATCTCTTTAATTACAAAAGTAATTTTTTGTCATTTCTAATTACTAAGTTCACAATAATATTTTGCTCACATTATTAATACTTTATAAGTTTTAGTTAATACTTTTAAATGACAGTTTAATGCAGTCGGTTTCTGCAAGTGAAATTAGCTAACTCGAGTTTTAGTGCATTTTTACAGTAAATAACTGGCAACAGTGTTGCCAGTATTTTACTGTAAAAAAACCTGGTAAGGTCTAACAGTGTAAGTCAGAAAAAAAGATCTTAATGAGTTCTATGATTAAGTTCATATGATGATTACGTCATAACGTAAATCAAGAACATCAGATCACTTTTTCCCTTTGATCATCTGCCTGTTATAACTCAGTAACAACAGACAAACAAAATCTAAAGTTATCAATATAAGGGTCAAGTGCCCAACTAAATCAAACACCGATCTCCATAACGGTGGCTTATAATTTGTGATTTTCTCCTTCAGTGATTCTGCATGTTAACATCAGGTGTCTTCAATAATGCTCAATCATCACTCATTGAATCACTTAATTAGCTATTTAACTTTAACACTCTTGAGTGTTAATTTAACTCTCATATTTTAACACTTTACACTCTTGAGTCTGGAGCCATATAAACTCCCACACAGCAAAATCCTCAGTGTACATATGAACACTCTCGGTGTGCATATAGGTCCAAGTGCAGAGTGTTAAAAATGAACACTGAAGCAGTGTTGAAGTTAATGAGATAATTAAGTGATGGTTGGCCATTAGTGGTGACACCTGATGTTAATAAGAAGAATAATTGAAGGAAAGAAAAACACAAGAACTACTTACCCCGAGCCATTACACATTATTGGACTTATTATTTACCAGTGTGACTTTATTTCTGTCATACATCTACACACATTCTTATTTATATTTAACAAAAGTTTAGATGGTAATGTATTATGGAATGTTTCGTTTCATGTCACCATTGTGGTGATCAGTGTTCGCTTTAGTTGGGCTCTTGACCCTTTACTAATTAACATTAGATTTTCTCTGCCTGTTCCATCTCTGTGTTTATAAAGCACATGTGTTACGAATGCTTTGATGAAATTATAATCCTGGTATCTCCACATTCCCTCAACCAGCATTATAAACTGATTAAGTTAATGTTTACTAATATTCTTCACAGCATCTAATTCCAGCAGTGCTTTCATTATCTGAAGGTTTAAAATCACACACTGATATCAAGAATCTAAATATGAATCTCAACAATGGTGACAATCACACAAATGCTTCATGTTGCAGTGCATGATGGGAGCCACCAATCAAAATGCATCCACGGCTCCCATCATGCATTGCAGCATGAATAAATTATGCAGCTGAATTGTCCTGTAATTTTCATATTTTTTCCTGTTTGCTTTTATTTTGCTATTGTTTTGTTATGACTTTAATAGCTTGTTTTGTGATGTTCATATTTTGATCTGTTTGTCACTAGTTTGTTTTTTTGTCACCATTGTTGAGATTCATATGCTGATTCTTGATGTTTGTGTGTCTAAACACTATGCCTTCTGCACTCACAGAATTGTCAAAATTGTTCATATTGCTGTTTAATCTCTAATGGTAGAATCTAAGGGCTACAATCACCAACACTAAAATGCATCATCAAGCATATAGTCAAAGATTTAGACTCTGAATGACATCAGTGAATCAGAACACTACATTATGATAATGTCATCATCACCACATATTGTTAGCAGGTTTTCTCTTACAGCAACAAATGTGCTTTATAAACACAATGTTGAAGTAGCAAGAGAAAAACTAACAATAAAAAGGAAAAGGGTCAAGAGCCCAACTAAAGCAAACACTGATCACTATAATGGTCGCTTGAAACGAAAAAAATCCATAAAACATTTCCGTCTAAACTTCTGTTGAATCTCAATAACTTCTGTAGATGGATGACAGAAATAAAGTCACACTGGTCACAATGGCTTGAGGTCAGTAGTTCTTGTGTTTTTTTTTCCTTCAATAATTCTTCTTATTAACATCAGGTGTCACCACTAATGGCCAATCATCACTTAATTACTCACTTAATTATATCATTAACTTCAACACTGCTTCACTGTTCATTTTTAACACCCTGCACTTGGACCTATATGTACACCAAGAGTGTTCATTTAACACTGGGGATTTTGCTGTGCAGGAGAGTTAATTTAACACTGGAGTTTTTGCTGTGTATATATATATATATATATATATATATATATATATATATATATATATATATATATATACACACACATATACATACACACACATATAGTGTGACGACCTGCAGTGCTGTGTCCAGTGATATGCACAGGCTTGTGATGTGATGTGCATGGAGTGTGTGATGGAGCAGGTCTGCCAGCTCCTCAACAAGAGTCTCCCTAAAGGCCTTCTGGTGCATGGCTACCTCTCCTTTACCTTTAGTGATGTCCTTGTGAAGAAGGAAGGCATTCACAACAGCATGTCCATGATGTCCCTGTTTGGACATAAAAAAAAAAAGCCAGTTCTCCCTCTGCATCTCACCGTCCCCGTCCTCTTGTTGTTTTGCTGGCAGAACCTTTCTGGGAAGGTAAATGATGGGGCTCCTCTCCTGATGAGGTCCTGTCATTCTGTCCCTCAGTATGTTGTTGTTGTTTTGCTGACTGGCTCCCAGACTTCATCCAACTAATTTTCAGATGATGGTCTGTGATATAAAAGAAAAACAAAGAAATAAGTAATTTACAAAACATTTACATTATATGCTTGTGAATATATAAAAAAAAAAAAACAGAAACACATGCACACAAACAACCAGGCTTATACAGTTCATGAGCACACACACATACCTGTGCTTGAGCCGACATAAACAAACACACAAACAAACACGAGCGCACACGACATGGTTAGCAGGTAAACGTAAACACACACACACAACACACGGCATAAGCTGACGAGTACACCTCAAAACAAACACATACCTCAGTATATACAGTCAAATATGTTGTATAATATGATAAAACTTACTTGTCGAGAGTGACGTCGCCAGCATCCAAAAATATCCTCTGCTAACCGAGTCAATGGATGAAACATCGCTCTCTTCATCAGAAATGTCATCCTCGACTCATCGCGGTCACGGCAAGTACGCTGTTCAATAACTTCTTCAAGTAAGAAGTGTGTTTTTCTAGTTCTCTTTGCATTTTTACATCTGTTACCTTCTTTCACTCGTCGACGCGTTCAATGCTGTGTTTACGCACGGGCGCATGTATTCACTCTGCTTCTTTGCGCACAAACTTTCTGCATGACCTGAGGATTCGTCCCACAAAAGCTGCATATCAATCTTTACAGAAATTCACTGGCTATCAGAAAATACCGTCATTTCCATTCTCTATTGCAACTGGATCGATTTACTGTCACTCAAAGAGAGGGAGGTACCATTCTTCATCATTGGCGCTCCTTGGCTATTGATACCAGGTGACACCTTTCTCATGGACGGATTGGCTCAAATGACCTGTCTATCAAAAGTTCAGGGGTCAGCGGCCATTTTGACATCACATTTTCTTCAATATTTACTTTTCAAATGAAGCTTGACCGAGCTAAACCATAGAATGCGTCGAAGTTGTGATAGCGCTATCGGCTAACGCGAAATGCTACTTCAACATTCCGTGGGTGTTTATTGATATATAAATGTGTTATGGACTAAATGCTTCATTGAATTGGATTGTATGGACCCTTTACAGTGTAACCAAACCATTTTTGTTGGAATGTAATGGATCAGTGGACTAACAGGAGGCTTCATGGGTGAGTTTCTTCCAGTTTGGGTTTGTTTATGTGGCTGTTGGTGGTCTGACAAAGAGACAGATTGTACCCGCTGTGTTGATTGTATCTTAAAATGATTTATATCGTTCGAATCATGAGTATCTCAGCTTTCCAACAATATGTATTATGTTTACTTTTGTTTTTGTGGAGTTTTGTCTTTCAAAAAGTTAAACCTCTGAAACACACCGTGGGTCGAGGACGGCACGTCGGAATCTAAAGGGTTAAACTCCTGCCTTCCTCAGTTTTTTGTTACAACACTACTCCACATCAGTCGACTGGGGAGTCTCTACGCTTTCTTATGTTTTGCAAAGATCCCCAGTTACCAGTAGACTTCTTGTTGGGTAGAGTGCGATAGTCTAAGGCTGGCACGGTACATGACTGGATTCGAGAGCAGGAGACTCAAATTCAGGTTGCGTTTGAGGGTGCTGGGGAGAGACTGACCAATGCTGCCTAACACCGCAAGGACTATCATGACAAGAGAGTGAAGCAGGATCCACTGTATGAGGGCCAGCAAGTGTATTTGCGCAATGTTGTAAAGGGATGTCATAAAATTCAAGATCTTTGGAGCTCTGTTGTGTATCAGGTACTGAAGGCCCCAAAAGAGAAAGGAGTTGTGTATACAATTGCACCTGTGAATGACCTCGGGAAGATTCGACATGTGCACCGGAATATGCTGAAGGCCCGATTGCAGCCAGAGCCTCAGGACAGACCATCGGCGACAGTTATGCCACCCCACCCTCTCAGAAATAAAGGTACAGTTAGGGTACAATTAAGTACTTTAAGGTACAAAATTCACAAATGTGCCAGCAAAGGTACAAACATGTATCCAGCTGAGTACCAAAAAGTACCTTTCCAAAGAAAAGGGGTACACAAAGAAATATGCATGGTGAAAGGTACATATAGGTACCCTTAGAAAAGGTACATTGTCATATAAAAAGTAATAGTTAAGGTACAACATTCACAAATGTACCATTTAAGGTCCCATCATGTTCCCATGGGGTACTAAGAAGTACCTGTCGGGTACAAATCATGTAGGGTACAAAAAAGTACCTTATTCAAGTCAAAGGGTACACTTCCTGTGGGGTACTAAGAAGTACTTTTCAAATGACAGGGTACACAATCCTCTGAGCTTATGCGTGCCTTTTCTAAGACTGATAGAGCCTTTGTCATAATTTGTAAACAAGTCTGCCGAAGAGAAACGGGTATTTCTCTCTCCCCCACCTCTGCCTGCAGCGCTGTGGCCGTGTGTGTGTGTGTGTGTGTGTGACGATCGGCCAACTTGAGGAGTTTAATTCCGAGAAGACAGTTAACCACAGGTTCCCGTTAATATGTGTTGTGATATTTAAACAAATGAACCGTCAACGGCGAAATAAAAGGTACAAAGCAAAAACTCCAGTGTTAAATTAACACTCCTGTGTTCAAGTGTGTTAAAGTTAATGAGCTAATTAATTGATTCATTGAGTGATGATTGCCAATTATTGAAGACACCTGATGTTAACAAGCAGAATCACTGAAGGAGAAAATCTCATTTTTAAAACACCGATATGGTGATCAGTGTTTGCTTTAGTTGGGCTCTTGACTTTTAAACTGATTGCTTTAGTTTTTGTTCGGCTGTTGTATATCAGTTATGACTGCCAGATGAACAAAGATAATTGTTGATCAGATGGTGATGGTTGATGTTATGACATAACCATGATTTAATCTGAAACACAATTCTCATTTAGAGAGGTTTTACCTTGTTGATTACAGCAGACTTTGGTTCAACAACAAATTGTTTTGAGCATATTCAATATAATCTTAAATATTTTTGATTAAATTACTTTGAAAATGTCTTCATTTAGACACATTGACATCAATAATCAGCCTGTGATTCTCAACTATGGTGACAATAATAAAGCATGTTGCAGTGCATTCTGGGTGCCACCAATCAAAACTCATTCATGGCTCCCATCATGCAATGCGGTATGAATAAATTATTATCTGAATTGTCTTTAAATTTCCTTTCCCTAATTGAATATTCTGTTTGTCACCATTGTTGAGACTCATAAACCGATTATTGATGTCTGTGTGTGCCTAAAAGGAAGATTTTGTTTTAACAGAACAACTTTTTAGAAATCCTTTAGATTATTTAGAAATTTTTGGATCTTATGCTGTAGAATCACAGTAATGCTGGAATCAACAATATACATTTAAGTCAGAGATTACACTCTACATGAGTTCAGTGATTCAGGTCAAATTTTGATTATGTCAAAACGTAACCAACAGTTCAATTTTTCTCTTTCTTCATCTGGCAGTTATAACTCAGATACAAGAGCCAAACTAAATCTAATCTTAACAGTTTAAGGTCCAACTAAAGCAAACACTGATCACTATAACGGTGTCTTAAAAAATTTGATTTTCTCCTTCATGTGTCTTCAATAATGGTCAATCATCACTCAATGAATCACTTAATGAGCTCATTAACTTTAACACTCTTGAGTCTGGAGCCATATTTAACACCTCGAGTTTTTGCTGTGTACAAAATAAAGAGACAGCCTCTGCTAAGCCAATTTTTGTGCCTAAAAGGCACAAACCTTAGGGGTACTTCTTTGTACCCATTAATATGGTACAAGTTTGTTCCCCTTGGGGTACTGCCCCAGCGACGAGCATTTGTACCTTTTTCTTAATTTTCTGTACCTTTATTTCTGAGAGTGCAGGAAGAGGCTAGTGATGATTTGTGGCTTTTAGTATCCATCAGCTCAAATGGTTTCTGTACAAGTTCTGCCCGATACTACTGTATATCTCCCTCCTCTAACCTTTCAGCATCAACAGAGGTTCCAGTCTTGCCCCCTGTTGCCCCAGATGTTCAGGAGACAAGGCCGTGGACCGCTCCTACTGCTCTGGCTGTCCAGTTCCAGGTTTGCAAACTGTGACTCAAACACCTTTACGACGGACTGCTCGTTCGACAGCAGGGCAGCATTACAATTTCTACCGTCTTCCCCAGGCAGTGCAGAGGGTTGCTATTGGGACAGTTTGTTCTCCTAGGCCTGCGTCTCAGGCCGTTTCGGTTTGTTCAGGCCTTTGAAATAGCCTTGCATTGTTTCAATGAGCTACGTTAATTCTGTCTCTAATTTTCTCATTGGGGTTAACTTATCGGTGGGGCGACGATAAGAAAATGGGGTCATAGATTGTAGTAGTGTGGGATTTCCTTTTTTGGGAATGCGTAATTGGGATAAGTAGGGCCTCTGTATTTAAATGTGTGGGCCAGAAGCATTAGAACGAAGGCTTTTTCACGCCGTCCCTCTTACGGTCTCCAGTGTCACTGTAGTTGAGGTTGGTGGCGTAGTCATCTGAAACTAACTGTATAAATACGGCTCTGGCCACAATCGTATCGAAACAGATGAAGATTGTTAAGGTCAGAGTATAGAGAAAGAAGGACCCAAAAGTAGTAAGATCTTTGCAGAATGAAAAGAGGTAGAAAAAGTGAAGAGCAAAATAAAAACTACAAATATATTTCCAGGAAACGTACTTCCTAAACAAATCTTTTGGGCTAATAAGAAAAAGTCAAACAGACTTGTCCATCATAGGTTATAGTTGGCAGAGGTGGGAAATCCAGGGCCCAATGAGTAGAAGTCCTGCCATATGTTTATTCCACCCATAAACTCAGTCAGCTGATTTCACTAATTAGTTCTCTCTCCTGTCTGAATTAGCAAATCCAGGTGATTGGAACAAAATACTGAGGAGGACTTTCTGAACCTGGACTTTACACCTCTTGCCACATGACAGCCAAGAGCAAAGAAATAAACCCGAACTGGACCTTATCGTAGCCAAAAGAGTAATTTCAGCCACAGCCTCAGATGAAATCTAAGAGAAAAGAAGACATTAAATCTGTGAAGATCTTTGCAGAGGAGGAATAAACAACTCCACAAACAGCATTAAGAGCTTCACTTATTACTAACCAGACTGACTTTATTTCTGTCAGACGTCTACAGAAGTTTTATTGAGAATTAACAGAGGTTTAACTCTAATGCGTTTGAAGTCACCATATCAGTGATTAGTATTTCCATTAGCTGGGCTCTTAACTCTTATTATATCTTTTGTATATTTTGTCTGCTGAGACATTGTGTTTGTCAAACACATTTGCAGCAGCAAAGAAAGCTAAAGTGAAATGAGGTCAGGTGATGATGGTTTCCTATTGATGGCTTTATAATGGTCATAAAAAAACCTGATTCACTGAGGTATTTTAGTCTACCAGTTATGGTGTCACATTAATAATTCTTCACAAAACAAACCCTGTGTTACTGCAGCATGAGATCCAGCAATATTATAACAATAAGTTAGAAGACATTAACAAACATGAGCACGAAAAAATTGGTTTACAGTGACACACACAGACATCAACAATCAGCGTATGAATCTCAACAATGGTGACAATCAAAAGTACTTTGCTGCAATGCATGCTGGGTACCAACATAGTACAAAACTCCCAGCATGCATTGCAACATGAATAAAAAAGCTGAATTGTCCTATTATTTAGTTTGATTCTAAATATTTGCTTTTATTTTTTTGCTGTTGTTTTTGTTGTGAATTAGTAGCTTTTCAGTGATGTTCTGAATTATTCTGTTTATCTAAATATTTGTGATTGTCACCATTGTTGAGATCCATACGCTGATTGGTGATATCTGTGTGTGTCTGCATAGATCAACATTTTATTTCAAGTTTGTTAAAAGATTTAAAAACGATTGCTATCTCATGCTGCAGTAACAAGTGGTTTGTGATGTGAATATATTTGTGGCACAACATAATTGTTAAATTAAAGTACCTCAGTGATTCAGTCTGTTTCATGATGATTATAAAACCATCAACAGCTAACCATGATCACCTGATCTCACTTCACTTTAGCTTTCTTTGCTGCTGCAAATGTGTTTGACTAACACACTGTCACAGCGGACAAAAAAGACAAAAAATATAATATGAGTTAAGAGCCCAACTAATGGAAACACTAATCACTGATATGGTGACTTCAAATGAAACGCATTAGAGTTAAACCTCTGTTAATTCTCAATAAAACTTTTGTAGATGTCTGACAGAAATAAAGTCAGTCTGGTTAGTAATGCTGTTTGTGGAGTTGTTTATCCTCCTCTGCTGAGATCTTCACAGATTTAATGTCTTCTTTTCTCTTGGATTTCATATGAGGTTGTGGCTGAAATTACTTCATATTACACCGATTTTTTGGCTACGATAAGGTCCAGTTCGGGTTTATTTCTTTGCTCTTGGCTGTCATGTGGCATTGCTATGCAGAGGTGTAAAGTCCAGGTTCAGAAAGTAAAAGTCCTCCTCAGTATTTTGTTCCAATCACCTGGATTTGCTCATTCAGACAGGAGAGAGAATTAATTAGTGAAATCAGCTGACTGAGTTTATGGGTGGAATAAACATATGGCAGGACTTCTACTCATTGGGCCCTGGATTTCCCACCTCTGCCGGTCAGATAAAGATCGATTTGTCGTTTTGACACCTTTAAGAGAATATCGCAGATTTTTCATTATCTCATGTCTGCAGAGATGAAATTACATTTGATCTGAAGGTAAATTGAAAATTGATATGAAGAAAAATTAATAAAAAAGTCATGATATGGCCACTTATTGATCATTTGTCCATGTCATAATATGTAGAATCCTGATCTTCAGGGTCGTCTGTGTAGAGACTCGGGAGCTTTCATTAATTCTCTTTTATTGAGTCACGAACTCGCAACCAATTTAAATCCAGAACAA
Organism: Chrosomus eos; assembly: GCA_036326025.1. Taxonomy (NCBI): domain Eukaryota; kingdom Metazoa; phylum Chordata; class Actinopteri; order Cypriniformes; family Leuciscidae; genus Chrosomus; species Chrosomus eos. The sequence goes on along the minus strand of CM070819.1, from coordinate 3,772,723 downwards.
AGGGACCTAACTTTAACAGACATTCCTAAAAGGCCATGTGGTCAGCCCTCGGAACCTCTATCTCCCGAACTGGCGTCTTCAAGTCTAGAGAGTACACCCTAAAGGTGTCATCTACGCTGACAAATTGTCTTAAGTGTTCCCCAAACAGCGGTTTCTTTCGCTTGAGACAACACCCAGGCCATCTTCTCCCTCCCAGCGGAAATCAAGGGGGAGAAGCGCAAAAACAGATGCTCCTTTGTCTGTTTCCCGCCGAGCGCAACACGCGTTCACACCCACGTCCCCGCACACACGCACATACATATGAACTCTGATTTCCTATCTGTAAATCGTTACTAAAATATGTTTGCTGTTTTAAATACATGTAAAAGAACTGTGAGTGTGCAAACTTGTATTACGAATGTTTTCAGGAATGTACGATCCTTATGAGTGCCTGAATGTGTGCCTCCAGATGTAACTCTGTAATAGTACGTCTGTGATGTGAAATGTTTGATATCGTTGTAATCCTACAAATCTGATCCATCTATTAAGCTGTATATCCATATCGTGAAATGTATAACTACATGCATATGCTATTACCAAAGTAAGCTTAATTTTCTACTTGGTCATAAATTCATATTACCGCTGATCTCCACCCCAATCAGGGGGCGTACGCGCTCCTCGATATGGGATGCTATCATTGGCCGGCGCGCCTTACCCAGGCGTGCCCAGCTCATCTTTAAATTCTCCAACACAGAGACAATCGCTCTCTCTGTCCGTGTGTTCCTGTTCCTGTGTATTCTTTGTAATCTTCGTGTTTTATTTTAATGTTCCTGTTTTATTGTAAACTTCGTTTTATTTTGCGCATAGCCAGTCCGATCTTAGTGTTCTCGTCTCCCGACTGAGACCTCCACGTGCGTTTCGTAAGTCTTCCAGCACTCCGGTGAAAAGACTCCCTTCACGCATACCGAACTAAGTCAGGACGTTTGAATCTCCCGCGAACCAACCACGCTGGGACCCAAAGAAACCCGACCTCCATCTCCGGGACGCCACGTTGCTTCCGCACACCAAAACGTACAGGTCTGAATGCAAACTTGTTCAATACAAAATTTAGACGTTGTAAAGTATATCTCCTGTGGCTGTCTCTAAAGGGTTTACTCTAAACTGTGCTAGCAATTGTATTTTCCTTGTGTTTTCCTTTCTTATTGTTTTATTTCATTTTGTTTAATCTATATCCTGTTACATGTAGTCTAGTTCATTCATTAAACCTCATTTTATACTTTATTGACTCTGTGGTTGTTGCTCGTATAACAAAGCCTCTTTAATATAAAAGATCCTAGCTACAATCTGATAATCGTTTAAGTGCACAAAACATTGTCAGTTAATTTAAGCTAAAATAGACCATAAGTCATTTGTACCCTTTTAGCCTAAATACACGGCGGACGTGTGAATGAGCGAGGAGGGGTCAAATGCTTTGGTATTGTTGAAGATCAGCCATTCCTCTGTGTAGGATGTATATTAATAATTAACCATAATTCGTTGTGTTTAATTGTTATATACTTACCCTGAACAGACGGGTACGCTGTACACCCCTTTGTGGGGAATTTATTAACGTAAGGACCCGGTTCAAACTGTATTCAATAATTTGTTGATCATAGATTAATAGTTATTGAATATCTATCCCCAAACTTAAAATTGATAAAGAGCTTATGGGCCGGAAACCCTACATCTGTGTCACAGGATCTCTTCATATTCATGAGAAGAAGTGAACATATGCATCACAAATAATATCTCATGTAACACCTTCACAACACCAGCAGAATAACTCACATCCAGTGTGTCGTATTCAGAACATCTGGACTTGGGGTCAAGGGTCATGTAGGCGTCCTCAGGAGACTCGACCTGACGACACAATGATGAGAGAATCAATTCACCCTTCAGAACTGACAGGACACACATGACCAGAAGCTTGAGAAGATTGTCTCACTGTTTTATGGTATCGTGATCCTCTGTGCTTTTGCTCTTCTGATGGAGTCACTCGTTTCCTGTGAGAAGAAGAAATGAACATGAACACAAACTGACTCTGAATCTTCATGACGCTTCAGACACAGAGTTTCTCTCACCTTCTGATCAACAGCCAGATGACAAGCATCAGTATCACAGTCATGACAACAGATGCAGTGATTCCCACTGTGACTGAAGAGGACGAGAAAAAGAGAAACTCCTCTGAGACCAGAGCTTTACCTCAGACAATGACCTACAAAACTGCCCAGATAGGAACCTTGTTTAAATTGAACAAAATCTGTGTAAATATGGAGTAATTTCAGCCTTAATAAGCCTTTTAACAAGCAGTATCACTGCAGGAAAGAAGAGAACAGAAAACGAGATGAGCAGAAACACAAGAACTATAACTGTCTTAAGACACAGTCTTGGATTAAATCAACTGAGGAGAAAAGAAGACATTAAATCTGAAGATCTCAGCAGATAGACTAATGGAAACACTAATCACTGTTATGGTGACTTCAAATGAAAGAGTTAAACCTCTGTTAATTCTCAATAGGAATTTATGTAGACGTATAAAAAATGAAAGTCAGTCTGGTTAGTAATAAGTGAAGCTGGTAATGCTGTTTGTGGAGTTGTTTAATCCTCCTCTGCTGAGATCTTCACAGATTTAATTTCTTCTTTTCTCTTCAGTTGATTTCATCTAAGGCTGTGTCTGAAGTCAGTTGTAGTTCTCGTGTTTCTGCTCGTCTCTTTTCTATTCTCTCTTTCCTTCAGTGATTCTGCTTGTTAATAGGCTTATTAAGGCTGAGATGACTCCATATTTAATACACACAGATGTTGTGGCTCAGATAAGGTCTAGTTCTGGTTTATTTCTTTGCTCTTGACTGACATGTGGCATTGCTATGGCCTGCTTGTGGCCCAGATCTGGCAAACAGGAATGAGCCGCCCAAGTGCCGTCCTTCCACACAGCATGAGGGCCAGATCATCTTTCCATGTGTGCTAGATGTGGGCCGGATCTGGGCCAAAACAATGTTATTATCTGGGTAAGACCAAAACAGATGATTCTCACCTTTAACAGTGAGTGAAACAGATGCTGATCTTTGAGATCCATATTTATTCTGAGCCTCACAGTAGAAGCGTCCACTGAAACTGGAGTTAAAGCTGGAGATGCTGAAACTCTGTCCAGATCCAACAGCTGAGGTTTCATTCTCCTTAAACCAGCTGAAGTTCAGAGCAGGAAGGTTTGAGTCACTGATGCAGTTCAGAGTCACTGAATCTCCCTCCACTATTACACCAGACCCACTGACCCACACTGAGACGCTCTCTGGAGGATCTGAAAGAGACAAACAAGTCTCAAATGACATGCATTAATTGAGCAAATAATCATCCAGAGCTGATCTAAAAACTCATACAATTGTTTTTTTTTTTTTGTTGTTGTTGTTTTTTACGACGGTTTAAACATCCCGGATAAGCGCAAATTACTACCCTTTTAATTAGCCGTCTTACCTACAATCTCTGTTCTGTGTAAACAATGAGTGACGTATAAGCGCGAGAGATAACTTCCGGTGCTTTCTGGAAAAGACCGAAGCGCCCGCGCCCTCAGATCACTTGGACGTGGCTGTGTTTACAAGAGGTAAAAACGATATAAATACTGTTCGTTTTCTCACACAAACCGCTCGTTTCGTGTCTTAGGCCATCAATGTGTACTTGCATTTACGAGTCATTAAATTATGTTTAATTTGGACTTCTCTGTGTATGTTATTTGAGGTGGACCCCATAGACCTGCATTATATGACTGACAGACAAGAACGGTTTGACCTAAAAATATCAAAATTGAAAATACTGTGGAAACTAAGACACCTACATCTTGGATGCCCTTGAGGTAAGCTAAAACATATTAAAAATTTATTTCAAAGTGAACTATCCCTTTAATAAAAACCTATATGCAATGTTTATTATTTTGACTAATATCCTCTAGATGGCAGTCTGGACACACACATGAAATATCAGTTATAATGATAAAATACACATCAGCGACGAGATGCATGTTTATTTGAGATGCTTTTAAACACTAGAAAAAATAAGTTCCTCTATTAAATATACAGTAGAACAAAATCCAGTCAACAGAGTCAGACAGAGAAACTAGAGACTTTAATGCATTCAGATACAGATTGTACTGAGTTTAATATCAAAATACTGTTTAGCTGTGCAATTGACATATGCAAGCTAAAATATAGATTTGCAAGACTAATACAAAAACACTCTTATAAGCTCAATTATAATATACACAGAAATCAGAATATTATTGATAATGAAATGATGTTTATGAGCTCATAATGATGCACAGCAAAATCCTCAGTGTACATATGAACACTCTCGGTGTACATATAGGTCCAAGTGCAGAGTGTTAAAAATGAACACTGAAGCAGTGTTGAAGTTAATGAGATAATTAAGTGATGGTTGGCCATTAGTGGTGACACCTGATGTTAATAAGAAGAATAATTGAAGGAAAGAAAAACACAAGAACTACTGACCCCGAGCCATTACACATTATTGGACTTATTATTTACCAGTGTGACTTTATTTCTGTCATACATCTACACACATTCTTATTTATATTTAACAAAAGTTTAGATGGTAATGTATTATGGAATGTTTCGTTTCATGTCACCATTGTGGTGATCAGTGTTCGCTTTAGTTGGGCTCTTGACCCTTTACTAATTAACATTAGATTTTCTCTGCCTGTTCCATCTCTGTGTTTATAAAGCACATGTGTTACGAATGCATTGTTGAAATCATTTTGAGATAAATTAGGCTTAAAATGCTATAGGGAAACACAGTCCAAGTCATGATGGTTATCTTTAAATGATGAAATTATAATCCTGGTATCTCCACATTCCCTCAACCAGCATTATAAACTGATTAAGTTAATGTTTACTAATATTCTTCACAGCATCTAATTCCAGCAGTGCTTTCATTATCTGAAGGTTTAAAATCACACACTGATATCAAGAATCTAAATATGAATCTCAACAATGGTGACAATCACACAAATGCTTCATGTTGCAGTGCATGATGGGAGCCACCAATCAAAATGCATCCACGGCTCCCATCATGCATTGCAGCATGAATAAATTATGCAGCTGAATTGTCCTGTAATTTTCATATTTTTTCCTGTTTGCTTTTATTTTGCTATTGTTTTGTTATGACTTTAATAGCTTGTTTTGTGATGTTCATATTTTGATCTGTTTGTCACTAGTTTGTTTTTTTGTCACCATTGTTGAGATTCATATGCTGATTCTTGATGTTTGTGTGTCTAAACACTATGCCTTCTGCACTCACAGAATTGTCAAAATTATTCATATTGCTGTTTAATCTCTAATTGTAGAATCTAAGGGCTACAATCACCAACACTAAAATGCATCATCAAGCATATAGTCAAAGATTTAGACTCTGAATGACATCAGTGAATCAGAACACTACATTATGATAATGTCATCATCACCACATATTGTTAGCAGGTTTTCTCTTACAGCAACAAATGTGCTTTATAAACACAATGTTGAAGTAGCAAGAGAAAAACTAACAATAAAAAGGAAAAGGGTCAAGAGCCCAACTAAAGCAAACACTGATCACTATAATGGTCGCTTGAAACGAAAAAAATCCATAAAACATTTCCGTCTAAACTTCTGTTGAATCTCAATAACTTCTGTAGATGGATGACAGAAATAAAGTCACACTGGTAATAATAAGTGCAATAATGTATAATGGCTTGAGGTCAGTAGTTCTTGTGTTTCTTTTTCCTTCAATAATTCTTCTTATTAACATCAGGTGTCACCACTAATGGCCAATCATCACTTAATTAATCACTTAATTATATCATTAACTTCAACACTGCTTCAGTGTTCATTTTTAACACCCTGCACTTGGACCTATATGTACACCAAGAGTGTTCATTTAACACTGGGGATTTTGCTGTGTGGATTATCAGTGTGAAGAGCATCAGATGTCCCTGCATATTAGCAGTAATACAGTTTAATGTGGATCTGCTGAAGTCACTGCTAGAGTCTCATATTCAGAAGATCTGGACTGAAGCTCAAGAGTTGTGTAGGTGTCATCAGGAGCTCTGGACTGAACACACTGTGAGAGACAGATCAACAACAGCCTGTTTATGTGTGGATCTGCTGAATCTGAGTGTAAAAGTGTGTCTGAGACATTTACTGACTGTGATTGTGCTGTAAACGTCAGCAGATGTTCTGGACGCTGGATCCAGAGCTGTGTATGTATCATCACTCGCGTCAGCCGCCTATAGAGAAACATTTATACACTTATATAGCTTCATATACACTGTTGTATTCATAGTTCAATGCAAATATACAGTCACACTGTATTGCAGTTGTAGATGGAGGTGTGTGTTTGCCGACTCGCCCGCTTTTGATTCTCGTCTTCAGTTCCATCTTCTCTCCTCTTCCTTCTCCTGAAAACAGAGACAAAATGATTATATATATATATATATATATATATATATATAATATATATATATATATATATATATATATATATATATATATATATATATATATATATATATATATATATTATATATATATATATTTAAAAAGAATAGGCTTGAAATTGAGTCCATTTGCTTTATAGGTGAGATTGATTTTTTTTGTGAATAGACTTTATATTTAGTGTGCAGATAAACTTCACTCACTTTATGAACACAATGATGATGATGATGATGATGATGATGAAAAGATCAATCCCCCACATCCCGCCACGATCCCAGAAACTGTGAGCAGAGCATCTCTCTGAACCCCTGAAACAAGATGATCATGAAGATCATTTCACATGTGAGACAGAAGAAATTGAAAGAGAGTTAAAGCTGGAGATGCTGAAACTCTGTCCAGATCCAACAGCTGAGGTTTCATTCTCCTTAAACCAGCTGAAGTTTAGAGCAGGAAGGTTTGAGTCACTGATGCAGTTCAGAGTCACTGAATCTCCCTCCACTATTACACCAGACCCACTGACCCACACTGAGACGTTCTGTGGAGGATCTACATGAAATATATATAAAACATGTAAATCATTATTTGATTTCACAATTGTGGCGCATGCTTTGCTGAGACAACACAGTCTGTAAAAAAGCTTCTTTTCTTTTTTCATCCTCTCATCTAAGTTTGTCTGATCATGGCGATCTTTTTCCTGATCACTCGCAATTTCAAGCGTTTCCCCCGGATGTGTAAAACAGCGACAAAATCACCCACTCCCGTCAAGATCTCCTCTCTCTCCAGGGCTCCGTCACTCTCGGCCTAATACCATCAGATGTAATTCCAGCTGACATCCTACGCCAGCTGAGAAAACGAGGAAGTTGCTTCAGTTGCAATGGCTAATGTATTTATATTAAAGGGTTTCTTCACCCAAAAAGGAAAATTCTGTCAGTAATTCTTAACCCTCATGTTGTTCCAACCCCGTAAGACTTTCACTCATTAACTTGATAAACTTAAGGTTGAGCAACTGTAGTCAATTGGACTATTTTAACGATGTCTTTACTAGGGCTGTAATCTCCCAGTCGACTAGTCGATTTATTGGTCCATACGTTCTGGCTCGACAAAAATTTTGATTGGTCGACTTTTTGCCACGTTAATTTCATTACGTCAATTTCATCACTAATTACTAATGGGGGTGTTTTCAGAGCACCCCTGTTTCACAGGTAACAGTCTGTCTTCAGAACACCCCCTTGTTTTCACTTTTTTTGGATTAGCCCAACCAACTGGAGACAGATTGAAGAAAGAACTAAGGCGTTGGTCTGCATCATCCATTGTGGTTTACTCTGACATTAAATTAAACGTTAAATTCAGCAATGTACCATGGCAAAGACATCGGGAGTGTGTCAGCATTTTATGAAAATGGAAAATGGGAAAAAAGTCGAATACAAAGTTTGCAAACAACAGTTTGCATATCACAGCCTGACATCAAACATGGCATATCACCTAAAAACGGTAAGCTAACTTGTCTGCGTTAGGTTGCACCGTCTGTTTTGAGTAGGCTATATGAATGAACATATCAGCCAATTAGTAATAATCGTTTTATAACTGCAGGCGCACCCACACGCAACGACGGTAGCATCCCTCACTATGGGATCAAATTCCCGCCAAATGTTTTACGGCCACGGATCAAAATATAATAAGCGTGAATCAAAAAATAACAAGCATGAATAAAAACTTTAAACACATTGAAAAATATTTTTCACAAAACTTTAACTTGTGTTCATGCTTTCTTTAAAATTATGTTTTCCTTGATTTTATTACTGTACTTTGCGCTCTCTTTCATTTTCTGCTCATAATTTTTTTTTTTGTACGCTTGTGCTGTTTTTTTCTTCGCTCTTCTTTCCATGTTCTGCGTTTGCTCTTCCAAATGTTGCAGTTCGAATTTAATGTAAATTAGGGCGGGCTTAAAGGCACACTGTGGAACTTTTGGCCACTAGGGTGCGCTCGACCTGTAATTTTCACGTCTAGTGCCCCTAGAGGCCACAAGCGCCGCAGCATTGTCGCAAAAGTCAACAAACAGTCAACCGGTCAACCTCCCGTGTCTTTATGTGCAGACGGCATTTGATTTGTATGTTGGAGAAAGTTAATCGATTCACTACTGACCAAAATAATAATATAAATATAAGATTAATAATATAAATCCTATAAAGAAAACAAATTGAATAAAAGTAGCATACGCAGAAACAATGTCTGATCAGGTAAGTCGCATTGACAAGGGTTGCCCAATCCTGCTCCTGCCGATCGTCTGTCCTGCACAGTTCATCTCCAACCCTAATCAAACACACCTGAAGCAAACAATTAACGTCTTCAGGATCTCTTTGCAATGGGTTAGAGATAGGGTTGCCAACTGTCCCGAATTAGCCGGGACGTCCCGATTTTTGGGCCTAATTTATTTGTCCCGATCGGGACCTCGCTTGTCCCGATTATTGAGTGCTACGCTGATCTGACTGATACAACAGCAACACGACACGTAAATTAGTTCAAATCTCCTAGAATCTAGAGCTGCGCATGCGAGACAGAACATAGCCTACTGTATATGCGTCGATCAGCGCCAAACCGTGTAGCGCGGAGAGAGAGGGAGAGTCCCCCCCCCCCAAGTAACCCGAAATCGCCAAAATATTGTAATATGTCATTTTTCTATTCGGAAATTACAATAAGTGTACCTTTTATTCAATATAAAGGCTTGACTTCTTTGCCTGTTAGCTTTGTGTACTAACTCTTCTAACGTTTCTAACGTTAATGCTACCAGATGAATTGCATACAAATTAAACAAAGCCTGTAGCTAGTTGTTAAGTTGCAGCCCTGTTTCGTTTCAAAATCGGAGGATAAAGTGTCTGCTGAATGCAAACCTTTCCCAATATTTATAAAATTTATATTTGTACTAGCATTTAGCTACCAGATTGATAATTCGCTAACTTACTCTACTAGCATTCCTTGTTACATTAAGTTAAATGGAGGACAATATAGAATCAGTAACATGGCCAGGCAGAGAACAAATTTGAAAAAGTAGAGATATTATGCAAGCAATATATTTAACTTACTAGTCCAAAAGCATGACGGCCAGGTCAGCATCGGTCGGGAATCCCTCATCCTCCTTTATCGCACGCCATGAGGGAACGCTTGACCAATGTTTATCCTCGTCCTTGCTTTTAGTTTATCACTCTCCCTTTTTCTTTTTTTGGTCTCCTCTGACAAAATCTTTGCTTTCTTCCGAGCTGTTGATTCAGCCATGACGACAACATACAGACGCTGGCAATCAAACGCGAGTTGAGCTCTCACGTTAGAATTTGAGGAAGTTGGGGGGGTAGGGGAAGTGACGTATGCCGTAAAGCGTTCGAATTTTGTAGTTCTTTTTGTGTTCGGGTTCCTACCCGAAACCCGAAGTTACATAGTGCTAGTAAAAGCGATACAGACACCTTCAGGCTTCGGCAGACGTGTCATTCAACCTATTGTAAGTCGATGTACCATTTCAATGGGTTTTGGTAATATATTATAAAGGTTGAAAAGTTCCACAGTGTGCCTTTAAGCATCACCATTGGTCCACTAGTTCTAGATTGACCACTCCTCCTCTACACTGTTAGACCTTACCAGGTTTTTTACAGTAAAATACTGTATAAAATACAATAGCATACCATTTTCCATTAAAACAGTAATATACTGTTGAAAACTAAACTAGCCTACAGGAATATACTGTGAGTTAACAGCTCTCAAAGTCGACACTCAGAGACTGTGTTCCTCATCACACCCTATACCCTCATTCACTATTCCCTATAGTAGTTCACTAATATAGTCCACTTGAATGAAAAGAAGTTGATGAATTGAGACACTGATGAACACCTGATAAGCAGAATCACTGAAGGACAGAGAAACAAGAACAGAAAAAGAGAAACACAAAAAATACAACTGACTTCCAGCAACACTGAGTGTGAAACCAGTTTACAAACCAGTTTATAATTATTTCTGTCATACTTGTACAAAAGTTCTTGTTGAGAATTAACAGATAATAAAGTAAAAATAATAAAGTTTGTTGTCACCATAATGGAGATCAGTATTTGCTTTAGTTGGTCTCTTGTCCCTGGACTTCTTACATTCATCTTTTTCTGACTGCTGTAACAATGAGTTTATAAAAGCCCATTTGTTGTAGCAGGAAAAAGTCAAGAGGAAAATGATCTTGTGGTTTTGCTTTTGTGATCTGATTTCCAGATTAGTATATATTCTTTGAATATATGGGTATTTGATATGCAACTTACATTAATGTATGGAAATAAAAAAAATCTGTGAATCTACAACATGAAATCTATATTTTGGTTAATCATGTCTTCTGAAGAATGTTGTAATCATATATTGCATTAAAAAAATCCTGCTTGAGTCAGACACACAGACATCAACAATTATAATATGAATCTCAACAATGGTAACAATCAAAAGTTTCATGCAGCAGTGCATGCTGGGTTCCAGGATAATATAAAACTCCCAGCATACACTGCTGCATGAATAAAAATATATTGCCACCATTGTTGAGATTAATGTGCTAAATTGTGATATCTCTGTGTTTCTTCAAGACAGCGTAGCTCTGTTTTTTTTTTTGTTTAGTTTATGTATGATGTGTTAAAAAAAAAGAGTCATTGTAATTTATTGCTGTGGTTTCACGGTGGTGGTAATGTAACACTTTTGGTTGAGGATTAAACTTTGAATAAGTGAGAACGAGTTCTTTAGTGGATGAACAGACAATATGATGATTTTTTTATATTTTGACAAATCCAATCATTAATAAACTGTGTGTGTGCACAAGTGTGACTTGCAAAAACACAGTTCAAGCAGCAATAGAAAAACACATGTTGTAGCATCAGCATACCAACTAAAGCAAACACTGATCTCTTTAATGGTAACTTCAAACCAAACATTTTCAATTAAACATCTCAATAACAACTTCTGTAGATGTATGACAGAAATAAAGCCATACTGGTTAATAATAAGTGTAATAATGTGTAATGGCTGGAAGTCAGTTGTAGGTCTTGTGTTTCTCTATTTTCTGTTCTTGTTGTTCATCTTTCCTTCAGTGATTCTGCTTGTTAACAGCAGGTGTTCATCACTAATGCTCAACAATCACTTACATATTCCCTTAATTATCGCACTGCAACACTGTCAATGTTACTTTTACTCTTTGTAGTGTGGATTTTCATGTGGGCTTGAAAGGGTTAACAGTGAAAGATAAAAAGACACACCCACAAAATGTATTTTAACAGCAATAAACTGTAAGTTATAAAACAGGTTTATACTGGCAACACTGTTGCCAGTACTTTACTGTAAAATCTTGTTTTTTGGGTCACAATTGTGCTGAAGAGTAGAGCTTGTGCTTCAGTCCAGGAGAAGATCTACAAACATTGTTGATATGCTGCATGTAGTTTTACTTAAAAGTCAGTGATTATGTAGTTGCTGGTCCAGTTGAAATCTCTTTATTTTTAAAAGTTTTTTTTTTGGGTTTATAATTAAATAAGTTCGCAATAATACTTTGCTCACGTTATTAATGCATTATAAATTTTAGTTAATACCTTTAAATGACAGTTTAATGCAGTCGGTTTCTGCAAGTGAAATTAGCTAACTTGAGTTTTAGTGCATTTTTACAGTAAATAACTGGCAACAGTGTTGCCAGTATTTTACTGTAAAAAAAACCGGTAAGGGCTAACAGTGTAGCCAATCAAATGAAGAGGGGAGTTGACGTCACTCCAATGGACGACTCACGCTACTGATGCTCACTTATACAGGGGAAGACATCAGTTTATTTTAAACTTAGGACTTTTAAGCATTAAAGCTATCTGAACTCTGGACATATACAAATAATTAAATTCCTCTTTTTTGAGGTAGCCTACATTTTAATGTGCACACTGGTAATTGGTGTTAAACAATAATTGGCTCATGATGTTAATATGCTAAGCTCTAACAGAGGTGGGAAATCCAGGGCCCAATGAGTAGAAGTCCTGCCATATGTTTATTCCACCCATAAACTCAGTCAGCTGATTTCACTAATTAGTTCTCTCTCCTGTCTGAATGAGCAAATCCAGGTGATTGGAACAAAATACTGAGGAGGACTTTTACTTTTTGAACCTGGACTTTACACCTCTGCATAGCAATGCCACATGACAGCCAAGAGCAAAGAATAAACCCGAACTGGACCTTATCGTAGCCAAAAAATCTGTGTAATATGAAGTAATTTCAGCCACCTCAGATGAAATCCAAGAGAAAAGAAGACATTAAATCTGTGAAGATCTCAGCAGAGGAGGATAAACAACTCCACAAACAGCATTACTAACCAGACTGACTTTATTTCTGTCAGACGTCTACAAAAGTTTTATTGAGAATTAACAGAGGTTTAACTCTAATGCGTTTCATTTGAAGTCACCATATCAGTGATTAGTTTTTCCATTAGTTGGGCTCTTAACTCATATTATATTTTTTGTCTTTTTTGTCAGCTGTGACAGTGTGTTAGTCAAACACATTTGCAGCAGCAAAGAAAGCTAAAGTGAAGTGAGATCAGGTGATCATGGTTAGCTGTTGATGGTTTTATAATCACCATGAAACAGACTGATTCGCTGAGGTACTTTAATTTAACAATTATGTTGTGCCACAAATATATTCACATCACAAACCACGTGTTACTGCAGCATGAGATAGCAATCGTTTTAAATCTTTTAACAAACTTGAAATAAAAAGTTGGTCTATGCAGACACACACAGATATCACCAATCAGCGTATGGATCTCAACAATGGTGACAATCACAAATATTTAGATCAGGGGTTCTCAACTCCAGTCCTCGCGGACCACTGCCCTGCATATTGTGTATGTCTCCCTTATTTAACACACCTGATTCAGATCCTCAGCTCGTTAGGATAGACTCGCGATATATCACACGATATTGATATGCGCATCTCGTCAGTAAAGCCGGTTCCTTGATTAGTAGTAAATCTCCTTCATCTGCTTTCAGATTGAGCGGCATTTACTACACAGCACAAATTCCAGTGTTAAATTAACACTCAAGAGTGTTAAAGATAATGAGATAATTAAGTGATTAATTTAGTAATGATTGAGCATTATTGAAGACACCTGAAGAATCACTGAAGGAGAAAATCTCAAATTGTAAGCCACCGTTATGGCGATCATTGGTTGCTTTAGTTGGGCTCTTGACCCTTATATTGTTAACTTTAGATTTTGTTTGGCTGTTGTATCTGAGTTATAACTGGCAAATGAACAAAGAAAATAAGTGATCTGATGGTGTTGGTTATATTATGACAATCATCATTTGAACTTCATGTTTTTGATTTATGTTGTTTGTAACAGCATAACTGTTATTCTGCATAAATATCCAGAATTTTAGATATAATATAAAGGATTTCCTAAAAGTTGTTTTAAAAAAAAAATCTTTCTTTTAGGCACACACATACTTCAAGATTCAGTCTATGCATCTCAACGATGGTGACAATAATAAAGTATGTTGCAGTGGCTGCTACCAATCACATCTCATTAATGGCTCCCATCATGCATTGCAATATGAATAAATTATGATCTGAATTTTCTATGTAATTTACTTTTCCTAACTGAATATTCTGTTCATCACCATTGTTGAGATGCATAGACTGAATCTTGAAGTATGTGTGTGCCTAAAATAAAGATTTTTTTTTTAGAAAACAACTTTTAAGAAATCCTTTATATTATATCTAAAATTCTTGATATTTATGCAGAATCACAATTATGCTGTAACCAACAACACAAATCAAAAACATGAAGTTCAAATGATGATTGTCATAATATAACCAACACCATCAGATCACTTTTTTTCTTTGTTCATCTGGCAGTTATAGATACAACAGCCAAACAAAATCTAAAGTTAACAATATAAGGGTCAAGAGCCCAACTAACGCAACCAATGATCGCCATAACGGTGGCTTACAATTTGAGATTTTCTCCTTCAGTGATTCTTCAGGTGTCTTCAATAATGCTCAATCATCACTAAATTAATCACTTAATTATTTCATTAACTTTAACTCTCTTGAGTGTGGACTCATATACAATCGCAGGAGTGTTAATTTAACACTGGAGTTTTTGCTGTGTACAAAGAGCCGTAGTTAACTGACAAGCTGAGCCATATCGCATTAATTATCGCTGGTGATACGTCTGTGATATTGATGCGATATGGCTCAGCTTGTCAGTTAACTACGGCTCTTTGTAGTAAATGCCGCTCCATCTGAAAGCAGATGCAGGTGATTTACTACTAATCAAGGAACCGGCTTTCCTGACAAGATGCGCATAACAATATTGTGCGATATATCGCCCAGCCCTATCCTAACGAGAGTCTATCCTAACGAGCTGAGGATCTGAATCAGGTGTGTTAAATAAGGGAGACATACACAATATGCAGGGCAGTGGTCCGCGAGGACTGGAGTTGAGAACCCCTGATTTAGATAAACAGAATAATTCAGAACATCACTGAAAAGCTACTAATTCACAACAAAAACAACAGCAAAAAATAAAAGCAAATATTTAGAATCAAACTAAATAATAGGACGATTCAGCTTTTTTATTCATTATAAAGCCATCAATAGGAAACCATCATCACCTGACCTCATTTCACTTTAGCTTTCTTTGCTGCTGCAAATGTGTTTGACAAACACAATGTCTCAGCAGACAAAAAATACAAAAGATATAATAAGAGTTAAGAGCCCAGCTAATGGAAATACTAATCACTGATATGGTGACTTCAAACGCATTAGAGTTAAACCTCTGTTAATTCTCAATAAAACTTCTGTAGACGTCTGACAGAAATAAAGTCAGTCTGGTTAGTAATAAGTGAAGCTCTTAATGCTGTTTGTGGAGTTGTTTATTCCTCCTCTGCAAAGATCTTCACAGATTTAATGTCTTCTTTTCTCTTAGATTTCATCTGAGGCTGTGGCGGAAATTACTCTTTTGGCTACGATAAGGTCCAGTTCGGGTTTATTTCTTTGCTCTTGGCTGTCATGTGGCAAGAGGTGTAAAGTCCAGGTTCAGAAAGTAAAAGTCCTCCTCAGTATTTTGTTCCAATCACCTGGATTTGCTCATTCAGACAGGAGAGAGAACTAATTAGTGAAATCAGCTGACTGAGTTTATGGGTGGAATAAACATATGGCAGGACTTCTACTCATTGGGCCCTGGATTTCCCACCTCTGCTGGGGGAAAATATTTTGTGTTAATGTAATCCAGGGGTGGGGAACGTTGGTCCTGGAGAGCCATAGCCCTGCAGAGTTTAGTTCCAACCCTAATCAAACACACCTGAACCAGCTAATCAATGTCTTTAGGATCATTAAGGCTACAATCAGGTGAGTTTTTTTCAGGGTTGGAGCTAAACTCTGCAGGGCTGTGGCTCTCCAGGACCGACGTTCCCTACCCCTGATGTAATCTGTCCCAGCCAGCAGAGCCATGTGGGGCCCACATGGGTTTGACGTGGGCTATCTAACTGGGACCCAGCCAGTTTTGCACCCGGTTTCCATGTAGGCCCCACATGGGTTTGCCCAGATGAAATGAACACTGCTCAGTGTGCACACTACAGGCTGTTAAATGTAACACATATCAGTGTTGGAGTTAATGAGATAATTAAGTGATTGAATAATGATTGAGCATTATTGAAGACACCTAAAGCAGAATCACTGAATGAGAAAATTGTAAGCCACCGTTACGGCGATCCTTGTTTGCTTTAGTTGGGCCTTTATATTATTAACTTTAAATTTTGTTTGGCTGTTCTATCTGACTTATAAATGCCAGATGGACAAAGAAAAAAAAGTGATGTGTTAGTTATATGGCAGTCATCATATCAACCATATGTTTAGTGATTTATGCTGTTGGTTACAGCATAACTGTGATTCTGAATAAATATCCAGAATTTTAGGTATAATATAAAGGATTTCTTAAAAGTTTTTTCTAAAAACAATCTTTTTATTAGGTACACCCAGACGTCAAGATTCAGTCAATGCATCTCAACAATGGCGAGCAGAATATTCAATTAGGAAAAGTAAATAACATTTTAATGAGCTGATGAGTTGAATCAGGTGTGTTTGATTAGGGAGAAAAAGAAAACGTGCAGTGTCGGGGGTGCGCCAAGACAGGTTTGGGAACCACATAATTTATTCATACCGCAATGCATGATGGGAGCCATTAATGAGTTGTGATTGGTGGCAGCCACTGCAACATGGATTATTATTGTCACCATTGTTGAGATTCACAGGCTGATTATTGATGTCTGTGTTTCTAAATAAATTCTATTGAAAGTGTTTTCATAAGAACAATGTTTATGAAATATTTTGGATAAAAAAAAAACTGATAATCATATGCTGTGGAATAACAAAGCTGTTGCTAATAAGTTAAACCATATAATCTCAATAAATTTAATTTATCTGATCTCAGCATGATTATGCCAAAACACAACCAATACTATCAGATCACACTGTTCTTTGTTCATTTGACTGCTATAAATCAATAACAGCAGACCAACAAAATTCAAAGTGAAAATCTAAGGGTCAAGAGTCCAACTAAAGCAAACACTGATCGCCATAACGGTGGCTTACAATTTTCTCCTTCAGTGATTCTGCATTTTAACACCAGGTGTTCATCAATAATGCTCAATCATTATTTAATCACTTAATTATCTCATTAACTCCAACACTGATACGTGTTACATTTAACAGCCTGTAGTGTGCACACTGAGCAGTGTTCATTTCATCTGGGCAAACTCATGTGGGGCCTACATGGAAACCGGGAGCAAAACTGGCTGGGTCCCAGTTAGATAGCCCACATGGCTCTGCTGGCTGGGGTACTAGTAGTTCAAACTAATAAAATTTATAGAATATGTAATGCAATCATATCTGACATATACTGTAAAGCTTCATTGTTAAACACTTCACTTAAAATATCTATATGAATTTCTTAGAATTTGTTTTGAATTGCAATTCTGCTTCCTTTAATTCAAATTCGAATTGTAATTCTAGATCCTGTTTTTGACATCAATTCAAATTCAAGAATTGAATTGGAATTAAGGAGTCATTCTCAATTCAATTCTGAATTGTGCACAAGCCTGATATATATATGTATTATGTACTTTATTATGTCTTTCAATTCAAACACATTTAACACAATTATACAAATGGACAGTTCCTTTAAAGACATCATATTTTCCCCCAATATATATTCCTTATTTTTCCTTCTACTTTTTTTTTTCTTTTGTGATAATACCCACCAACACATACATATAAATATAACAATAAATAAATAAAAATATAACATTCACATATATCAAAATCTTATAATGACACATAATTCCTAATAGTTATTGAAGTAATATTATTCCAATATCAAATATTCAATATTAAATAAGTAAATAAATAAAATAACAAATAACTAGAAATAAAAGGGAAGGTTACATAAAAATGTAGTTAATGTAGGCTAATATATATTCCTTTATTTTATGGAATATTCTTTGATTTTAGAGTTGCACACACTGTTAGACCTTACCAGGTTTTTTACAGTAAAATACTGTATAAAATACAATAGCATACCATTTTCCATTAAAACAGTAATATACTGTTGAAAACTAAACTAGCCTACAGGAATATACTGTGAGTTAACAGCTCTCAAAGTCCACACTCAGAGACTGTGTTCCTAATCACATCCTATACCCTCATTCACTATTCCCTATAGTAGTTCACTAATATAGTCCACTTGAATGAAAAGAAGTTGATGAATTGAGACACTGATGAACACCTGATAAGCAGAATCACTGAAGGACAGAGAAACAAGAACAGAAAAAGAGAAACACAAAAAATACAACTGACTTCCAGCAACACTGAGTGTGAAACCAGTTTACAAACCAGTTTATAATTATTTCTGTCATACTTGTACAAAAGTTCTTGTTGAGAATTAACAGATAATAAAGTAAAAATAATAAAGTTTGTTGTCACCATAATGGAGATCAGTATTTGCTTTAGTTGGTCTCTTGTCCCTGGAATTCTTACATTCATCTCTCTCTGACTGCTGTAACAATGAGTTTATAAAAGCACATATGTTGTAGCAGGAAAAAGTCAAGAGGAAAATGATCTTGTGGTTTTGCTTTTGTGATCTGATTTTCAGATCTGTATACATTCTTTGAATATATGGGTACTTGATATGCAACTTACATTAATTTATGGAAACAAAATGAATCAGTGAATCTACAACATGAAATCTATATTTTAGATAATCATGTCTTCTGAAGAATGTTGTAATCATATATTGTATTTAAAAAAATTCTATTTGAGTCAGAGACACAGACATCAACAATTATAATATGAATCTCAACAATGGTAACAATCAAAAGTTTCATGCAGCAGTGCATGCTGGGTTCCAGGATAATATAAAACTCCCAGCATGCACTGCTGCATGAATAAAAATATATCGCCACCATTGTTGAGATTAATGTGCTAAATTGTGATATCTCTGTGTTTCTTCAAGACAGTGTAGCTCTGTTTTTTTTTGTTTATGTATGATGTGTTAAAAAAAATGAGTCATTGTAATTTATTGCTGTGGTGGTAATTTAACACTTTTGTTGAGGATTAAACTTTGAATGAGTGAGAACGAATTCTTTAGTGGATGAACAGACAATTTTTTATATTTTGACAAATCCAATCATTAATAAACTCTGTGTGTGCACAAGTGTGACTTGCAAAAACACAGTTCAAGCAGCAACAGAAAAACACATGTTATAGCATCAGCATACCAACTAAAGCAAACACTGATCTCTTTAATGGTAACTTCAAACCAAACATTTTCAATTAAACATCTCAATAACAACTTCTGTAGATGTATGACAGAAATAAAGCCATACTGGTTAATAATAAGTGTGTAATGGCTGGAAGTCAGTTGTAGGTCTTGTGTTTCTCTATTTTCTGTTCTTGTTGTTCATCTTTCCTTCAGTGATTCTGCTTGTTAACAGCAGGTGTTCATCACTAATGCTCAACAATCACTTACATATTCCCTTAATTATCTCACTGCAACACTGTCAATGTTACTTTTACTCTTTGTAGTGTGGATTTTCCTGTGGGGTTGAAAGGGTTAACAGTGAAAGATAAAAAGACACACCCACAAAATGTATTTTAACAGCAATAAACTGTAAGTTATAAAACAGGTTTATACTGGCAACACTGTTGCCAGTAGTTTACTGTAAAATCTTGTTTTTTGGGTCACCATTGTGCTGAAGAGTAGAGCCTGTGCTTCAGTCCAGGAGAAGATCTACAAACATTGTTGATATGCTGCATGTAGTTTTATTTAAAAGTCAGTGACTGTGTAGTTGCTGGTCCAGTTGAAATCTCTTTATTTTCAAAAGTTTTTTTTTTTTGGTTTATAATTAAATAAGTTCACAATAATACTTTGCTCACATTATTAATGCATTATAAATTTTAGTTAACACTTTTAAATGACAGTTTAATGCAGTCGGTTTCTGCAAGTGAAATTAGCTAACTTGAGTTTTAGTGCATTTTTACAGTAAATAACTGGCAACAGTGTTGCCAGTATTTTACTGTAGAAAAACCTGGTAAGGTCTAACAGTGCATATCTTTTCAAAATGTATACATTTGTTCCTAATTTAATGTTATCCTCTCCATATTGTACTTTAGAAACCAAATCTAACCACTCATTTAAAACTGGGGATTCTTGCTTTCTCAAAAAAAAAAAAAAAATATTGCATTAAAATCTGTAATTCTCAGCATTCTAAATAAGTATACATCATCTTTATTACGTAGCATATCCTATACCCAAAACCATATTTTGTATCTTTATATATTTAGTTTCTTTAAAAAAAATTCTTCCCTGAATTAGGCTACTTCTGTTCAATTTCTTTTTTTTTATTACACTGTTAGCCCTTGCTGTAAAAAAAGTGGCAGTATCATACCATTTTCCATTAAAACAGTAATATACCGTAGAAAACAATGCATTCTGGGTTATATTTGCATTTTCGAGAAAGTAGCCTACAGGAATATACTGTGAGTTAACAGACACCCAGAGGCTGTGTTCCAAATCACACCCTATACCCTCATTAACTATTCCCTACATTAGTTCACTAATATAGTCCACTTGACTGAGTGAATGAAAAGAAGTGAGTGAATTGAGACACTGATGAACACCTGATAAGCAGAATCACTGAAGGACAGAGAAACAAGAACTGAAAAAGAGAAACACAAGAACTAAGACTTCCAGCAACACTGAGTGTGAAACCAGTTTACAAACCAGTTTACGACTATTTCTTTCATACATGTACACAAGTTATTGTTGAGAATTAACAGAGATTTAGTTACTAATAAAGTTTGTTGTCACCATAATGGAGATCAGTATTTGCTTTATTTGGTCTCTTGACACTTGACTTCTTACGTTCATCTCTCTCTGACTGCTGTAACAGTGAGTTTAAAAAGCACATCTGTTGTTGCAAGAAAAAGTTTAGAGGATATTGATCAGGTGTTTTTTGTTTATTGAATTGTTTAGAATTGTTTGTTTATAGAATATTGTAAACATATACTGTAATAAATATAATTCACTCCTGCTTAACTCAGACACACACTGACATCAACAATCAGCATATGAATCTCAACAATGGTAACAATCAAAATTTTCATGTCGCAATGCATGCTGGGTTCCAGGATTGTATAAAACTCCCAGCATGCACTGCTGCATGAATAAATAAATAAAAATATTGCCACCATTGTTGAGATTCATGTGCTAAATTGTGATATCTCTGTGTTTCTGAAAGACAGTGTAGCTTTGGTTTGTTTGGTTAATACATGGAAAAAAAAGTCATTGTAATTTATTGTTGTGGTTTCACAGTGGTGGTAATGTAACTTTTGATTGAGGATTAAATTCTGAACGAGTGAGAATGAATTAGATTAGTGAATGAACAGGCAACATGATGATTTTTGTCATAATCATTATAACCGCAATCATTCATAAATTGTGTGTGTGCACAAGTGTGACTTACAAAAAACACAGTTCAAGAAGCAAAATAATCACTAAAAGTTTAGCATCAGCATCCCAACTAAAGCAAGCACTGATCTCTATAATGGTAACTTCAAACCAAACATTTTAACAACTTTTGTAGATGTATGACAGAAATAAAGTCATACTGGCTAATAATAAGTGTAATAATGCGTAATGGCTGGAAGTCAGTTGTAGTTCTTGTGTTTCTCTATTTTCTGTTCATGTTGTTCCTCTTTCCTTCAGTGATTCTGCTTGTTAACAGCAGGTGTTCATTACTAACACATTTCAACAATCACTTACATATTCACTGACTTATCTCACTGCAACACTGTCAATATTACTTTTACTCTTTGTAGTGTGGATTTTCCTGTGGGATTGAAAGGGTTAACAGTGAAAGATAAAAAGACACACCCACGAAATCTATTTTAACAGTAATAAACTAAGTTATTAAACTGGTTTATACTGGCAACACTGGAAAGCTCACAACAAAAACAACAGCAAAAAATAAAAGCAAATATCTCAAATTAAACAAATAATAGGACAATTCAGCTGCATTATTTATTCATGTTGCAATGCATGCTGGGAGTTTTGTACTATGCTGGTGCCCAGCATGCATTGCAGCACGGTACTTTTGATTGTCACCATTGTTGAGGTTCATACACAGATTGTTGATGTCTGTGTGTGTCGTCGTAGATCAAATCTTTTGTTCAAATTTTCTAACTGATTGTTGTTATATTGCCATATCACAAGCAGCAGACACACAGGGTTTAATATATGAATATATTAATGGAACAGAACAATTGTTAGATTCAAAAGACATTAATAAATCAGTCTATTTAATGATGATTTTAAAATAATTAACAGGAAACCTACATCATCTCATTTCACTTTAGCTTTCTTTGCTACTGCAAATGTGTTTGACATACACACACTGTCACAGGAGACAAAAGAGTCAGAAGACATGGTAAGAGTTAAGAGACCAACTAATGGAAACGCTGATCACTGTTATTGTAACTTTAAATGAAAGATTCAAACCTCTGTTAATTCTCAATAAATTCTCTAATTCTCTTCTTTCCTTCAGTCATTCTGCTTGTTAGCAGGCTTATTATGGCTGAACATACTTCATATTTAATATACACAGATTTTGTGGCTCAGATAAAGTCCAGTTCTGGTTTATTTCTTTTCTCTTGGCTGACATGTGGCATTGCTATGGCCTGTTTGTGGCCCAGATCTGGTAAACAGGAGTGGGCCACCCAAGGGCCGTCATTCCTCGCTGTATGTGGGCCAGATCCGCATTCCACAAGTGCCAGATTTGGGCCGGATCTGGGCCGACACAATGTTGCTATGTGGGCAGTAACAACAGACAAACAAAATTTAAAGTTAACGATATAAGGGTCAAGAGCCCAACTAAATCAAACAACGATCTCCATAATGGTGACGTACAATTTGTGATTTTCTCCTTCAGTGATTCTGCTTGTTAACATCAGGTGTCTTCAATAATGCTCAATCATCACTCAATTATTCACATAATTATATCATTAACTTTAACACTCTTGAGTGTTAATTTAACACTCATATTTTAACACTTTACACTCTTGAGTCTGGAGCCATATAAACTCACAGGAGAGTTAATTTAACACTGGAGTTTTTGCTGTGTGGTTATCTGTTGATGTTTTTTAATCATCATGTAATAACTTGATTTAATGAATTATTTGTTATTTTATAAAAAAAAAAACATTGCTCAATGTTAATGAGTCCACACTCACAGACTGTTAATTGAACACTGAAGCAGTGCTAAAGTTAATGAGATTATTAATTGAGCGATAATTGACCTTTCGCCGGCTCCTCCCCCAAAACGGCCATTGTCCAATCACACATCATAGCAACCGTTACTATGTGAGCAGTTCCGTCAAACCTTGACTCCGAGCAAGCTGGTGAAGCTGTTCGCCCACGGCGTTTGTAAACCGGACACTAGATACCCCGACAGATTGTCTGGAGGACTTGTGTTCTATCCGTTCCCAAAGCCGAAAACACAACGTGAGCGGTGCCTACAATGGATAAAAACAGTGTGGACGGCTCCCAGATACATGTCGAACATGGTTCACTCGCGTGCAGTGTGCGTGAGAATGAGACACTGAGATTAGTCAAAGAAACATAGAGAAAGCAGATCAAGAGGATCCACAAAGGAATTACGTTTTCTAAAGGGTTGTTGTTAACATGATATTTTCGGGGGAAATGAGCAGCAGTCACTAGCAGTGCAGCGCCCGTACTAGACTACAGTTTACTTTAGAGGAATGCACGCTCGCAACGGGGGAAGCATGAAGCTTACTTTGACAACATCAGTTCATATATCAATATCGTAACGAATAGAAATAACCTTAAATAATGTATGATTATCTGCATCTTTCCGTCTCTTATGTATAGTTACTTTTTTTAAACACGAAAATCGCACTCAGCATGACACGCAAGCGGTTGCCGTGGTAAGTTAATGAACAACCTGCTTGTTAAAGCGAATGTATAATCCTGTATCTTGAGGCAAAATTACTAAATATGCAGCAGCGCGAGTTAGGCTATATATTTCCAACTCCAAACAATTAGCCACTGAACCAGCTTATAAAAACTTCTTCAAGGCTGTGCTGGCTGCATTTGAGGTAAAGTTAGAGGTCGGGTTTCTCAGATTTCGCTTGAGACCGGTAAGCATTAACGTTAGCCTCGATAGTAGTCGTGTCTCCTATATTTCGTATTTTTATAGTTTGAATATATCCCTCCACTGCATACTGTAACTCCTTGTGCCTCGATCTGGAGGATATCGCGGAGGTATTGTTTCAAAAAAAGGTCACTGACACGCACAGGCATTAGAGGTCTTCACGGGTCCAAAAATTCATGCCCGACCCGGAAGAGACCCGTAATGTGCTAAACCGAACCGACCCGGACCCGTCTATTATTTCAAAAGTTGGACCCGGACCCGTGCAGATCCGAGAAAGGCCGTGCCCGGACCCGACCTGGACCCGTTTATTATTTGAAAACTGGACCCGAACCCGACGGGAAGACACAAACCCGACTGGACCCGATTGTCACATATTATTTCACACAAGTTGCGAAAAATAAAACTTTTTGTCTTACATAATTTTAGTAGTCGTCGTCTCACTTTCTTGTAACGTTACCTGACTGACTGTGATGCATTGCAATCCACCGACAAGAAAGTTCTATCCATGTTATTTCTCTCGTTATTCCAAGCTTAATCCACTCAGTATTTCAGCTTTAAAAGTCCACTTGATGTCACGGTGATGGATGACAAATGCAACTTTGCACATGTGCATTCTGACTCGAGTTAACTCGCATAATAACTAACTTAACCGTTTGTCCTTTTGAACTAACTTATAATAACAATTGCTCGTTCAGTGCCATGGTCGCTGACATTATTTATTTGCTATCATATGTGCTCTCTGCTGGAAGCTCCGGTTGCCAAAGAAACATGACATGCGACAAACTTGAGACTGCACATGCGCGCTAGCTGGATCAGCCTAAAATGTTGGGTTTTTTTTTTAACGAATTTGAGAGTCATAGAAAACATTTATGTGACAATTCACCTCAGATTTTGTTGCTGATTTGAAATATATTTAAATATGAGTGTGTAACTCAAAGTCTGCAAGCATTTTTGAGATTTGAACCATTTACTATGTCACATAATAGGAACACGAACTCAAAATGACACTTATACATAGTAGCCTACCTACATATCAATAATTACTACCAAGAAAAACATAAAATAAAATATAGAAATAAAATAAACTTAAATATAGTAAAGATCTGTTTCCCCACTGCACACAAAGGTATCCATCATTACCGTGCGTGCAGTTGCATTAACTCTCTCTGACTGAGTCTGGGCGCGGCCGCGCGCTCTGCTTCTAACGGGAGGGAGGGAGGGAGAGAGAGAGAGAGAAAGAGAGAGAGAGATCGCTTTTTTTATTATTTCTCTTTTCTTTACCTACTTTTACAAGTTGCAAAAAAACACAAGCAGTGCTGATCTGACTCATTCTGGCTCTGATCGAGTCCGATCGCACGGGTATTACACACAATTTTAAACAGACCCGGGACCCGAAGTAATAAATTCGGACCCGACCCGGACCCGGCCGATCATTTAAAATTTAGACCCGAACCCGTACGGGTCCCGGGTCGGGTCCCGGGTCGACGGGTCTCGGGTGCACTGTGAAGACCTCTAACAGGCATACCTCTTCCCTTCATGGCAGTCTGTCGCGCTTGTCGTGTTTGACCATTTGTTTGACGGGCGTAGCAACAGTAACTAAGGGGGGCGGGGCTCGGCGAAAGGCTAATTGAGCATTATCAAAGACACTTGATGTTAACAAGCAGAATCACTGAAGGAGAAAATCGTAATTGGTTTGTTACCATTATGGAGATCAGTGTTTGCTTTAGTTGGGCTCTTGACCCTTGAGTCATTAACTCCAGATTTTGGTTTGGCCGCTGTACCTGAGTTACAACAGAAAGCTGAACAAAGAGAAAAGGTTGTTTGATGGTGTTTGCTGTGATTTAACATTATCGTTATTCCACAATCATTTGACATGAGTAGAGCCCAATTTCTGAGTTAAATTTATTTTATTGATTATAGGAGCACTGTCCTTAAAAATCATTTTATTTGTAACTTAATAATATAATCCAAATTATTTCTTAAAACATCACATACAAAGTATTTTTTTTTAAAGACATCAAAAATCAGCCTGTGAATCTCAACAACGATGACAATTATGAAGCATTTTGCAGTGTATTCTGGATGCCACCAATCAAATCTCATTCATGGCTCCCATAATGCATTGTTGTATGAATAAATAATGAGCTTATGTTCAGAGGTCATCTTTTTGTCACCATTGTTGAGATTCATATGCTGATTGTTGATGTATGTGTGTATCATCATAAATTGCATGTTTGTTAAAGTCTACTATCTTATTGTTATAATATTGCTGGATATCATGATTCAGTTGCAGGTTTTTGTTGTGAAAATAAATTAATTTGACCAAATGATTCTTAAATTAAAACATCCCAGAGAATCAGGCTATTTCATGATGATTACAAAACCATCACCAGGTAACCTTCATCACCTGTTCCCATTTAAAAGTAACTTACTTTGCTACTGTAAATGTGTTTGACAAACACACTGTCACAGCAGTCAAAAGAGATCAAATATATAATAAGAGTAAAGACCCAGACTAATGGAACTACTAATCACTGTTATGATGACTTCAAATGAAACCGAGTTAAACCTCTGTTAAATCTCAATAAGAACTTCTGTAGACGTTTGACAGAAATAAAGTCAGTCTGCTTAGTAATAAGTGAAGCTGGTAATGCTGTTTGTGGAGTTGTTTAATCCTCCTCTACTGAGATATTCAGATTTAATGTCTTCTCTTTAGTTGATTTCATCTAAGACTCTGTCTGAAGTCAGTTGTAGTTCTTGTGTTTCTGCTCGTCTCTTTTTCTGTTCTCTTCAGAGGAGTAAAGTCCAGGTTCAGAAAGTAAAAGTCCTCCTCAGTATTTAGTTCCAGTCACCTGGATTTGCTTATTAGCAGTTTTTCAGTCAGGAGACAGAAATCAGCTAAACTTAACTGTCAATCAGTTCATGGCTGGAATAAACACATGGCATGATTTCTACTTTCTACTTCTACTTTATACACCTCTGGAAATAACTGTGTTTCTGTTAAAAAGCTTAATGAAGATTTTTGCAATGGTATTTATTATTTAAATTAGGATATTTTACATTCATTTTATGTTTTTTGTATGGCAGACATAGCCATTGTCATTTGACCTTTTTTCACAGTGAAGGTGTTTGATCATAATAATTCAGGAAATAACTGTAAAATAACACTGTTTTAAGGACAAAGTTTGGAAAAGTTTTTTTCACTCAATTTAAATTAGGATATTTTACTTTATTTTTACGGTTTTTGTTTGGCAGCCGTAGCTGCCAGTCATTGACCGTTTTTTACGATTTTATTTTTTACAGTGTAGGTCTAAACCTAACCCTAACCCTAACCCTAACCTAACCCTAATCCTAACCCTACCCGCCCCCCAGGCGAGATGCCCCAAAATTTATGAATCTCAAGTCAAGTCAAGTCAAATGTATTTATATAGCGCTTTTTACAATACAGATTGTATCAAAGCTGCTTCACAGTATCAATCAAAACAACTTAATGTTTGTTTATTACTGGAAAAAAAGACATCCAAATTTGGTAGAGCTGATCAATGGTATGATTGGTTAATTAATGTGAATATCCCCAACTGAGCAAGCCAAAGGCAACAGTGGCAAGGAACCGAAAAATTCCATCAAGTGACCAAATGGCGTCCTAAAACTCCATCAGGTGACCCAATGCAGAAAAAAACCTTGGGAGAACCCAGGCTCAGTCGGGGGCCAGTTCTCCTCTGGCGTTTATTAACTAGAGGCCGAATTTACAGTAACTGTTAGATAAAAAAAATGATATGAATGCCTGGCTAAATAGATGCGTCTTTAGTCTAGTTTTAAACTGGGAGAGCGAGTCTGAGCACCGAACAATATCAGGAAGGCTATTCCAGAGCTTCGGAGCTAAATGTGAAAATGCTCTGCCTCCTTTGGTGGATCTGGATATAAGAATGACCAGAAGCCTCGAATTTAGTGATCTTAAAGAGCGCGATGGATTGTAGGGTGATAGACTGGAGCTAAACCATTTAGAGCTTTATAAGTCAAAAGCAATACCTTGTAATTAATACGGAATTTTATAGGTGAACTCTCAGTGAACATCAGTCAGTCCCTCCAGAAAAACGCGGAGTTTTTTTGTGATTGTTGCGGGCAAAAATCCTTGATTACGCGGCCCGTTTTCTTTAAAAATGCGATGGAATATGCGGGATATTTATGCAATTTTTTGCAATGAAATTGCGGGAACTTGCAAAAATTGCGGGAACTTGCGGGAACTTGCAAAAACTGCGGTTTGATGAAAAAGAGAAAAAAAAGTGATTCCCGGACACCCTGTTCTCACTAGGCCAGGGGTAGGGAACGTCGGTCCTGGAGAGCCACAGCCCTGCAGAGTTTAGCTCCAACCCTGAAAAAAACTCACTTGATTGTAGCCTTAATGATCCTAAAGACATTGATTAGCTGGTTCAGGTGTGTTTGATTAGGGTTGGAACTAAACTCTGCAGGGCTATGGCTCTCCAGGACCAACGTTCCCCACCCCTGCACTAGGCTACTACCTTAATGTAAAGAGTCATTTCTTATTACTTCCTATGATAAGCAAGCATACTACATCACAGAAAGTGCTGGAAATATTTAATTTCTTATCTTGTTTTATTCCAGACTGTAACAAGTGGAAATAAGGTGTGGCCCCTTTAAGAGCTGTGCGCTCCCTGTTGAACTGTCTGCCGCCATGCGCCTCGAACAGTGTTCAGTAGACACCCCATGTTCGATGTTTGATGCTACTTCTTTTATCTTATTTTGTTTATTAAGTAACGATGTGGACGGTAGAACGTGTGACAGACAGTTATACGAGTTCGATTTGGGAATAAAGTGCGATCTGTGAGATGCCAATCGCCTCCGTGAGTCTGTCTGTCAATAACTTCAGTTGTGAGCTATTCCTACTTTTCTTCTTAAATATTTAAAAATAAAGTGTGCTCCTGTTTTACAGCTTTTCGATGATGTTCACGTCGCGTAATTACGTAACTTCATAACGTTCCCATGGCAACAGGGGGAAATGGCTGCTCTTGTGTGAAGCAAACGCAAAATTTTTCAACTTTCTGCTAAGATATATATGTGACTCTTTGCGACGAAAATGCGGGGATTATGAAATCATGCAAGCCCCGCATATTTTGCGCGGAAATCAGCAATTTATGCGGCGAAATTGCGGAGTATTTGAAAAAATGCGACCCCCACATAAATATGCGGACTTTGGCTGATTATGCATTGAATTCAGCGATCACATAATCGCGTTTTTCTGAAGGGACTGATCAGTAGCATGAGTCGCATTGGAGTGACGTCAACTCCCCTCTTCGTTTGATTGGCTAGAGGAGGAGCTGTCAATCTAGAACTAGTGGACCAATGGTGACGCTTAAGCCCGCCCTAATTTACATGAAACTCGAACTGCAACATTTGGAAGAGCAAGCGCAGAACATGGAAAGAAGAGCGAAGAAAAAACAGCACAAGCGTACAAAAAAAAAAATTATGAGCAGAAAATGAAAGAGAGCGCAAAGTACAGTAATAAAACCAAGAAAAACATAATTTTAAAGAAAGCATGAACACAAGTTAAAGTTTTGTGAAAAATATTTTTCAATGTGTTTAAAGTTTTTATTCATGCTTGTTATTTTTTTATTCACGCTTATTATATTTTGATCCGTGGCTGCAAAACATTTGGCGGGAATTTGATCCCATACCTCACACGCTGGAAACATTTTATGGTTCACTTTTATTATTGTGACCATTTATTTCTAGTATTATTTATTGGATTTGTGCACTTTATTATTATTTTATGAGCCTAATGTGCAATTGCGCTGTGCCCACCGTTTGTATTTGTTTTGAGCCTGTTTTTTTTCTGTTTTTTTTTCAGTTATGCACTTTATTTTGTTTCTGCTCTCGTCTTGATCTGGTTTGTTTCATAAATATTGTTTTTGTTAAAGTGGACGTGACTTGTGTGTTTAAGAGTAAAAGCTTTAAATTAATTTGTGTCTCAGCCGCGAAGCTGAGCTTCAGCCTCTCTCTGTGCGAGGACATGCAC
This sequence comes from Chrosomus eos, assembly GCA_036326025.1. Classification (NCBI taxonomy): domain Eukaryota; kingdom Metazoa; phylum Chordata; class Actinopteri; order Cypriniformes; family Leuciscidae; genus Chrosomus; species Chrosomus eos. The sequence continues at coordinate 3,742,430 of CM070819.1, read as the reverse complement.
AGAGTGGCTGAAATTATAATGTCTGTCAGTTATTATAACATATGACAAAAACAATTGTCTAAATTATGTTGCATATTCCTCAACAGTTCTTGTCCTTATATCGCTAGTTGACATACACTGTTAGCCCTTGCTGTAAAAAAAGTGGCAGTATCATACCATTTTCCATTAAAGCAGTAATATACTGTAGAGAACAATGCATTCTGGATTATATTTGCATTTTCGAGAAAGTAGCCTACAGGAATATACTGTGAGTTAACAGACACCCAGAGGCTGTGTTCCAAATCACACCCTATACCCTCATTAACTATTCCCTACATTAGTTCACTAATATAGTTCACTTGACTGAGTGAATGAAAAGAAGTGAGTGAATTGAGACACTGATGAACACCTGATAAGCAGAATCACTGAAGAACAGAGAAACAAGAACTGAAAAAAGAGAAACACAAGAACTACTACTGACTTCCAGCAACATTGAGTGTGAAAACAGTTTACAAACCAGTTTACGATTATTTCTGTCATACATGTACAAAAGTTATTGTTGAGAATTTACAGAGATTTAGTTAATAATACAGTTTGTTGTCACCATAATGGAGATCAGTATTTGCTTTAGTTGGTCTCTTGACACTTGACTTTTTACTATTTATCTCTCTCTGACCGCTGTAACAGTGATTTTGTAAAGCACATCTGTTGTGGCAAAGCACATCTGTTGTGGCAAAAAAAAGTTAAGAGGAAATTGATCAGGTGATTTAGGCTTTTGTGATGTCATAATCATCCTGGACATGTCTGATTTTCAGATCTTTCCTTGGTATATTTTTTGAATTTATGAGTATTTCATATTTAGCAGACATCTGTGAAACATGCTTCATATTTCTAAACATATATATAAACATATTTCTGTAATTAGGTCTACTGAAGAAAATTGTAAACATATATTGTATTAAAAATATTTCACTCCTGCTTAACTCAGACACACACTGACATCAACAATCAGCGTATGAATCTCAACAATGGTGACTATCAAAAGTTTCATGTCGCAATGCATGCTGGGTTCCAGGATTGTATAAAACTCCCAGCATGCACTGCTGCATGAATAAATAAAAAAATATTGCCACCATGGTTGGGATTCATGTGCTAAATTGTGATATTTCTGAAAACAGTGTAGCTCTGTTTTTTTTTTTTTTTTTGGTTAATGCACAATAAAAAAAAAGTCATTGTAATTTATTGCTGTGGTTTCACAGCGGTGTTAATGTAACACTTTTGATTGAGGATTAAATTCTGAACAAGGGAGAATGAATTAGATTAGTGAATGAACTGGCAATATAATGACTTTTGTTATCATAATCATTATAACTGCAATCATTCATAAACTGTGTGTGTGCACAAGTGTGACAAAAAACACAGTTCAAGCAGCAAAAGAAACACTAAAGGTTTAGCATCAGCATCCCAACTAAAGCAAGCACTGATCTCTATAATGGTAACTTCAAACCAAACATTTTAACAACTTTTGTAGATGTATGACAGAAATAAAGTCATACTGGTTAAAGGGTACCTATCATGGGATTTTGAAAATTGCCCTTCATGTAGTGTGTAACATAGATCTAAGTGAACGAAAACATCCTGCAAAGTTTTAAATATGAAAGTTCACCGTATACAAAGTTATTGTCTCTCAAAAGTAAGAGTCGACTCTGAGTCGCTGATATGAATCGATAGACGAACGATGCATTTTCTCTATCTTTCGTACGTCACTTGTACAAGTTATTTGAATAAGACACGCCCACTCATTGCGCGCGCCAGAAAACAGTGAAAACAACATGTCGACGAGCTGTTCTGAAGTGCGAATCAAGAGCGAACTTTTTTTCATTGCCCAGGTACGAGCATGTGAAGAATCTGGCTAGAGTTTATATTTACAACTATACCACACCTTGAGCTGTGTTTGCGTCATTTTAATGAGGATTCCTTTACAAACATAAATGCTTTCAAGTGTGGATTCGCGAGTCGGTTGATACTGAAGGAACGTTTAGTACCAAGTTTATTTGGATCGGCTTCATCCTCCGAATCACAACCTGTAAGTACTGTTAATAATTGTTGCTTTTAATGGGTTTTGTAGCATGCTCAATAAGCGTGTGTGTGTGTGTGTGTGTGTGTGTGTGTGTCAGTTACGCTCAACGCAGCTTAGGTCTCCAAGCTGTGTGTGTGTGTGTGTGTGTGTGTGTGTGTGTGTGTGTGTGTGTGTGTGTGTGTGTGTGTGTGTGTGTGTGTGTGTGTGTGTGTGTGTGTGTGTGTGTGTGTGTGTGTGTGTGTGTGTGTGTGTGTGTGTGTGTGTGTGTGTGTGTGTGTGTGTCAGTTACGCTTAGGTCTCCAAGCTGTGTGTGTGTGTTTTTTGAAATATGTAAAATGTTTGTCGTTGTTATTGGAGTTGTCATAAAGAATAGAGCGTATTGTAGTACTGCAGTGCTTTATCAATATTGGGTTAACGCGAAAAATAACTGACTGGGTCGTCTGACCAATCACAGCGGATTAGCGTCACGCAAAGGCGGGGTTTGAAAAATGAGTCGTAAAAACGAATCATTTGGGAATCGATGAGCAAATCAGGTAAAAATAAATGCATATTATAAGACAACAAAAGTGTTTTTTGTCATTGCATGCATGTAAAACTGTTGTTGGGGACTCCCAGAACAACATTAGGAACATTTTAAATGCCATAATAGGTACCCTTTAATAATAAGTGTAATAATGCGTAATGGCTGGAAGTCAGTTGTAGGTCTTGTGTTCCTCTTTCCTTCAGTGATTCTGCTTGTTAACAGCAGGTTTTCATCACTAATGCTCAACAATCACTTACATATTCCCTTAATTATCTCACTGCAACACTGTCAATGTTACTTTTACTCTTTGTAGTGTGGATTTTCCTATGGGTTGAAAGGGTTAACAGTGTAAGATAAAAAGACACACCCACGAAATGTATTTTAACAGTAATAAACTGTAAGTTATTAAACAGGTTTATACTGGCAACACTGTTGCCAGTAGTTTACTGTAAAATCTTGTTTTTTGGGTCACCATTGTGCTGAAGAGTAGAGCCTGTGCTTCAGTCTAGGAGAAGATCTACCAACATTGATGATACGCTGCATGTTGCTTTATTTAACAGGCGGTGACTGTGTAGTTGCTGGTCCAGTGGAAATCTCTTTATTTACTAAAGTTGTTTTGTGGTTTCAAATGAAATAAGTTCACAGTAATACATTGCTCACATTAGTAATGCATTATAAATGTTAGTTAATACATTTAAATTATAGTTGGTAAATTTAAGGCAGTCGGTTTCTGCAAGTGAAATTAGTTAACTCGAGTTTTAGTGCATTGTACAGTTAAATACTGTAGATTACAGTAAATAACTGTACAATTAACAATAAATTGCTGGCAACAGTGTTGCCAGTATTTTACTGTAAAAAAAACGGTAAGGGCTAACAGTGTAGTACTATTTTCAGAAATCATACACTGTTAGCCCGTACCAGGTTTTTTTTCTGTTAATTGTACAGTTCTTTACTGTAATCTACAGTATGTTACTGTAAAAATGCACTAAATTAAAACTCAAGTTAACTAATTTCACTTGCAGAAACCGACTGTCTTAAATTGACCTACCCTCATTTAAATGTATCAACTAAAATTTATAATAAACTAATAATGTGAAAAAAGTATTACTGTGAACTTATTTAACCCTCAGACGGTCTTCCTTTCGGAGTCACATCCTGAGCCTACCCGGTCAGAAGTGACCGGAGGCCTAAAAATGAAACTTCCTCCATCCCAGTAAAACCAATGCAATTTATTTTTGTTCTATAATATTTATTCTTTTTAATTTTGCATTTTGAGAGAATTTGATTGAATTTATTAATATTTATGCAATATTTATGGTCTATTTTTGCCATTGAAATTAATAAAAAAAAAATATATATATATTTAAATTATTATTATTATTTTTTAATTATGCAGTATTTTAGTTTAATAGAGTCTAGGCCTTCAAGAAAAATGTTTTAAGCAGATTAGCACCATCTGGTGGGAGTATGGAGAGAAAGAGTAGGACCATGGTGTAACCACTAGATGGCTCTCTATGGAGAGGCATGTGAATTCCCCAGCTGTTTATGGACACATTTACTTCTTTTTTTTTCCCCCGGTGGATTTGAATACATATTTAAACAATCTCAAAAGGTATTTTATTGATCTCCATCATGGTGACTACAAACTTTATTATTAACTAAATCTCTGTTAATTCTCAACAAGAACTTTTGTACATGTATGACATAAATAATGTTACACTGGTTTGTAAACTGGTTTCACACTCAGTGTAGCTGGAAGTCAGTTGTAGTTCTTATGTTTCTCTTTTTTATGTTCTTGTTTCTCTGTCTTTCAGTGATTCTGCTTATCAGGTGTTCATCAGTGGCTCAATTCACTCACTTCTTTTCATTCAAGTGGACTATATTGAACTTCGTAGTCAGAATGTGAGTCTGATACTGCTGCATTGGGCTGTGATTATGGGGCGTGTGTTAACCGAACCAGGAAATAAAAGGCCTCTGCACTCAATTGGATAGACCTACAACCAATCAGAGCAACGGAGTAAGTGACGTATGTTGAGAGATAGATTAAACTTGATAGATTAAACTTTTTCCGAATCCCGGAAGGACGGCAAAAACATATTTTCCATCGACAAATGCTTTGATCGCGGTTCTCTGTTCCTCTTCTAAAATTAATGCGCTGTCTATATCTTCTATAACACAGGCGATAGCGGAATATACACAACTCAATTCTCCAGCGGCAGCCATGAATTCAACCCAAGCGCTCTGATGACGTGGATGGTTACGTTACCGTTGCTCACATAGATATGATGTCTATGGTTGCTCATCTGTCCATCATCGTATAAAGCCCGCCCTGACAATTTGATTGGTCCGAACAATTTTTGTTCGGGCATAATAGCTCCTCAACGGATCGAGTCCAGACCGAACTTCCCGACCAAAAAATGTTGTGGGCGGAGTTCAGGCTGGCATCCAGGCTACTATATTAGAGAACTAATGTAGGGAATAGTGAATGAGGGTATAGGATGTGATTTGGAACACAGCCTAGTGATCTTAAAGAGCGCGATGGACGTCATAAGGAGGAAAGGTTACCTCCCCTTTCTCCGCTTTGCCCACACAGAGAATTTGGCTCGTCCATGAGAAAATGTGCTAGGAAGTACGAACGCGCGCGCAATTTCAGTTTTTCCTCGAGAGATATAATGGCGTGTGACCGATCGAAGCACAAAAGTTAAATAGAGAGATGTAATGGCTTGCAAACGAGCGAAGCATGGCAGTTGATCAGTGTTCGGATGTACAAATGAACACAAAAGTATTTTTTATTTCCTTCATCCGAGCCTCTGAAGAAACAATGGGTTCATTTTATTTTCTCTGGAAATGTGCCGACACAACTTCCCAAAGTTTTGTGTGGTCCAAACATTTCACCGACGACTGATTCCTCAACTTGGGCCAATACAGAGCTGGCCTCGACGAACGTCTGAAAATAAATAGATCGAGCTACCAAGCAACAATTCAAGTTCAAGTTCAGACAGGTAATCTTTCTCTCAAAATCGTTCAATACTGTTTAGCATCAGTAAGTCAAGCCAGTGACTAAAATATCAACTTCACGGCGTTTCTTTTAGTAGGATGAAAATAATCTTATTTAAATTGTGAACAAATTATATACAGAAATCGATCAAAGAACAATTTTTCACTCAGCGCGAGTTTATCTGGACAACTCGTTATGAAATCAATGATACACGTTACACTGCACAACGAAGCTCTTACTGTATTTACATAGTGTTTATTAATATTTCATAGAGCTGATTTGCTACACAGTATTAGTAAAAACGTATAATAGCTGTATTAAAAGTATTCGAGAGTTTCACATGTAATACGTATCTATTTTATATGCACGCATGTCAGCCAATCACAGCAGTGGCTCGGTTACACTGAATCCCACAGCAGCCAATCACAGCAGTGGCCGGTTACACTGAATCCCACAGCCAATCACAGCAGTGGCTCGGTTACACTGAATCCCACAGCCAATCACAGCAGTGGCCGGTTACACTGAATCCCACAGCCAATCACAGCAGTGGCCGGCTACACTGAATCCCACAGCCAATCACAGCAGTGGCCGGCTACACTGAATCCCACAGCCAATCACAGCAGTGGCCGGTTACACTGAATCCCACAGCAGACACGCCCCTTCAAACAGAGTGTTCAAATCAGAGGCTAAAATCAGGCTAGGAAAAATGCCTTTTATTTCTAAATTATGACTATTTTTTATCTAAAAAACATACTAACATTATAAGGGCAACTCAGGAAACATTATAAAATAATAAAATAACCCCATGTCAGGGGACCTTTAAAATACTCGGATGACACAGCCATACTCGCCCTCCTCACCGGCACGGACTCAGTCACAGCATATCATCAATCTGATGCCCATTTCACCCAATGGTGACAGTCATCTCCTCCTCAACGTTACTAAAACGTGCCAGACTTACGTGCCATCCAGAAACTTGATTTCTATCAATCTATCTATCTAAAAAAATAACATGTACTGCATTAGACTAAACCGGGAAGGATCATAGCACTTACATATTGTTAGTTTAACTGCTTCTATTGTTCTCCTCATTTGTAAGTCGCTTTGGATAAAAGCGTCTGCTAAATGATTAAATGTAAATGTAAAACAAAGGAACTTATCCTGGGCACATGCCAAAAACTCTCCACCCCTCACTGCCCTTTCTCCATCAATAGCCAGTCAGTAGAAATTGTGGGCAGTTTCAGGTTCCTAGGCATTATTTTGGACAATAAATTGAGTTTTGACCATCACATCACAGACATTAATACTGTATGTACACACCGCCACCGACTTGAGCGGCAAAGAAGCTCTGGCCGCCCTGTCAAGGAGGCTTGCCCAAAAGTACGGGGAAGCTTGTTGACGCTTGTTGACGCTTTAGCCGCTCGTACCAGCATTCTTTGTTCGAGAGAAGAGAAGTGTCACAACAACATGAAATGTAAACAGAAAAAACAAGCAATACATTGACACTAGAAACCTTTTACAATGACAGTATTTTTTTATAACCGTTTTGGTTACATTTGGTCAAAAAAATTATAATTATTATTATTATTTGCATCTAGTGCAATTGGTCACATCTGTGTTACCGTGAGAAAATTGCATTCCTGTTTAAAATGAGCGTTCGTAAATATTTCCCAAAAAAATCTATATTCCGATTGGTTGTTACCGTTTTGCCGCTGAACCGCGTCAGCTCATTACCATAAAGTTGAGCTACTTTCATCTTTCTGATTGACGCTCAAAACGCGACGCCGATGGATTTGACGCTCCTTGCAGCTGAGAGAAGCCAGCTTCCACTGAAAAAGAATGACTTCTGGTAGCTTTGGAAGCTCAAGTCGGCGGCGGTGTGAACGTACAGATAAACGCTGCCAACAGAGACTATTTGTCAAAAGTAAACTCAGGACTTTCTCAGTCGAACCACAGCTCCTGCTTCTCTTGTACCGTAGTATCATTGAACCCATCCTCCTCCACTACACTCTCTCTCACCAATAGAAACAAGCTCCTCAAAATCACTATAATATCTATTTAAGTGTACAAAAATATGTGTATTCTGTGTAGTATGAGCATATTATGCTTGTTGAATGTTGCTCCTTGTACAGTCTGTGAACATAAATTTCCTCTATCGAGGACATTAAAGAATTAATTTGAATCTGAATCTATTTATGCCGTGACCTTCCATTATCATTATTATATTACTGAACAAACATCACAAAATAGTGATGAAAACTGTGCAAATCTACATCTGAACTGGTGCAAAGTCAATAAAACAATATAATATTTACAGATATAATAACTCAAGATTCATAAAAAAGATCACTACAGATTCATGATTTACATTCATTTTGCGTATTCATAAATTAATTTGAATAAATTATGTTTAATACACAAAAATGTCATGCAGTTTGTAAATGATTGGGCCTGAAATGATCAAACAAATCTGAATAATCTGTTAACTATTTCACTAATATTACTTCATATCTTATACTCACATTCAACATTAAGATGAACAGCAGGAGAGATCAGATGATGATTATTTCCTCTTATTTCACATTGATAGTTTCCTTCATCAGAACGACTGATTGACTGCAGAAGAAGCTGATTCTCTTTCACTGTTCCTTCAGTAAATATCTGTGTTTCTCTGTACCAGATGAATGTTGTTTGTTCAGGCAGAGAGCAGCTGCTTTTACATGTCAGAGTGACTGAATCTCCCTCTTTCACTCTCTGCTGTGTCTCCACCTGCAGGTCTGACAACAACAACAACAACAACATCAACAACAACTGATTTACTGTCATCACAACATCAGCATCCTGGTGATAATACAATAATAATAATAAAACACTAAACTGAAGCAGTTATATGATGTTTCTGTGGCACAGATGATAGTTTATTCAAAAGCTAATAAAAATATTTCTGTGGTCTATTTCTGAGAGTTCACTAGTTTTACCTGTGACATCAAGCCAAGATCCAGGAATCACTGTCCATCTATAGTGCCATACATCTGTAATTCTGCAGTAGTAGACGTGTTTATCAGCTTCTGTTACATTCATCAAAGTGATGCTGTACGTGTCTTTATTTTTACTCAAACACTGAACTCTTCCTCTCTTCTCTAGATCTGAACACAGATCAGGTGATTCTCCATCAGTTACAACAGGTTTAGTCCAGAAACCTGTTATGAGTTCATAACTCTGAGGATCTGTTAAAGTACAGGATATTTTCACTGTTGATCCCTTTAATGCACAAACATATGAAGGGCTGTAATTCACTCCCCAATCCCGCAGACCATAAACCCCTGAAACACAGAAATGAGGAAAATAATTAAATAGGCTTTCAGCAACAAACACAGAAATATTTATATATTATTTATGCAGAAATATTCTTTCAGCACTATTCATAACACAATGAACACAACTTCAGGTGGTGTTTATTAGGAATGTGCCCGAAGCCTAATACTGGCCCAGTCCCAATTCGGAAACTTATAATACGACCTAAAAGTATGTACTCTTTTTGTCAAGAAAAAGTACATACTTCTGAGTGTGTAGCAAAAGAGTAGACCAGCTTTGGGACATACTATCACTTCATCTTTAGCGGACAGATCTGTTGCGTGCATCCTGTCACCGTAAACTGCCCTGTCAATCATCTTGTAATATTCGCTCTTCATTCCAGAGAGATGTCACCAGCACCATATTGTTCCCTATTGGTCTAACTTTGTTGACAACCTGAATTGGGGGAATATATATGGAACCTTCCTTACAAATACCTCTTTACGAATAAAGTAAGAAAACACTCAAAAAAATTATATGTTGGCTTTAATTAACTTTTCTATGTAAACAGGTTCCACATAACTGGGTTACGTTAAACAAACATAATGTGTTCATGTAACTTAAGGAGTTAAAGGCACACTATGTATTTTTTCAACCTTTATAATATATTACCAAAACCCTTGAGATGGTACATCGACTTACAATAGGTTGAATGACACGTCTGCCATAGCCTGACAGTGTCTCTATCGCTTTTACTGGAACTATGTAACTTCGGGTTTCGGGTAGGAACCCGAGCACAAAAAGAACTACAAAATTCGACTGCTTTCCGGCATACACTGTTAGACCTTACCAGGTTTTTTTACAGTAAAATACTGGCAACACTGTTGCCAGTTATTTACTGTAAAAATGCACTTAAACTTGAGTTAGCTAATTTCACTTGCAGAAACCGACTGCATTAAACTGTCATTTAAAAGTATTAACTAAAATTTATAATGAATTAATAACATGGACAAAGTATTATTGTGAACTTATTTAATTAGAAACCACAAAATATAACTTTTGTAAATAAAGAGATTTCCACTGGACCAGCAACTACACAGTCACTGCCTTTTAAAGCAACATGCAGCGTATCATCAATGTTTGTAGATCTTCTCCTAGACTGAAGCACAGGCTCTACTCTTCAGCACAACGGTGACCAAAAAAACTACATTTTACAGTAAACTACTGGCAACAGTGTTGCCAGCCAGTATAAACCTGTTTAATAACTTACAGTTTATTGCTGTTAAAATACATTTTGTGGGTGTGTCTTTTTATCTTTCACTGTTAACCCTTTCAACCCCACAGGGAAATACACACTTTAAAGAGTAAAAATAACATTGACAGTGTTGCAGTGAAATAAATATAGTGAATATGTAAGTGATTGTTGAGCATTAGTGATGAACACCTGCTGTTAAAAAGTAGAATCGCTGAAGGAAAGAAGAACAACAAGAACAGAAAATAGAGAAACACAAGACCTACAACTGACTTCCAGCCATTACACATTATTACACTTATTATTAACAAGTATGGCTTTATTTCTGTCATACATCTACAGCAGTTCTTATTGAGATGTTTAAAGGGGACATATCATGATAAATCTACTTTTTTAGCCCTTAAATGCCTTTTGTTGTATATTTGGAGTGTTTATAAGTACAGAAAAGTTGAAATCAGTCTCTTCGGGAACTTCGTTGATATCTTTATATTCCGTTTTGGTCACATTTTTCAACCGGTTTAGATTTTTCTATAATCTATGACGTTTTGTGAACTATTACGTCAAAGTATTTGCAGCGGAACTGCCAAAAAAGGACATCGACTTCCGGCCAAACACTTTGAGCAATCCGCCATTTTTATTTCTCGCTGCAATTTTGTAGTCCAAGTATGCAGAAGTTACGAGAGGGTAAGTTACGTCAACATGTTCGGTTGTTGGATGTAGCAACCCACATGCTTCATTACACCGTCTGCCAGCATCAGAACCTCTTCGAAGTGCCTGTTTGAGTTTTATTTTTCACGGAAATGTCCCCACATCTGTGAGTAAAGTCATGTTTGTGTGCGCGAAGCACTTCATGGATAACCAACGTCACTTCAGCAACCTCCGCCAGTATAAAGAAGGATTTGCCGATAGACTTCGTCTGATTGAGGGGTCAGTTCCTTCTATCTTTGGAGACGACGAACAAAGCACTTCGGTAAGCTGTAAATAACGTAACTTACTACTCTTCTTAAAACACTCGGTGGTCATGGTTTAGCAGTTGTCTTGTTAGTGTGCTTGTTTTAAGAGAAATAATCGACTTTTCTTTAATTGTTTATAATATAACTTATATTTTGTTTTGTGAGTATTAAATAGTCGTTGTAAATCATGCAGTATTGTAGTAGTGGGCATGGATGCAGAACTTACTGTAAATACAGTAACCACACCATTGCGATACATCCATATGAAGACGTTGTTCTGCAGGTTCGTCGTCTTTATTTTCATCTCGCTCCGACTCTGGCTCGAACATGTAAGGCTTGATGGACAAGTCTTCCGTTGTTGACATTTTGTTAATAACATGTGAATAAAAAGTTTCTGTTCAGCTAGGCTAGATAATCGCATCTCTATAAAACTACAAAAATTGCCGAACGGGGTGGAGTTGAACCGAGTGTCACCTCTGCGAGCTGGAGAGGGGGCGGGGTATGAAGTGTCGCATTTGTATTTAAAGAGACCGCACCAAAATGAGTTGATCTCAGACGCACATCAGAAAAGCGGTAGAAAAGTGGCCTGTGGAGCTATAATAATGAGGAATTCAGACCCAAGCATTGCAGTTCTGCTTTATATAGACCACAAATATATGATTTATATGTAAAAAGGAAAGATTTAAAAGCATGATATGTACCCTTTAATTGAAAATGTTTGGTTTGAAGTTACCATTATAGAGATCGGTGTTAGCTTTAGTTGGTATGCTGATGCTATAATGTGTGTTTTTCTTTTGCTGTTTGAACTGTGTTTTTGGAAGTCGCACTTGTGCACACACACAGTTTATGAATGATTGGATTTGTCAAAAAATGAAAATCATCATAATGCCTGTTCATTCACTAAATAATTCATTCTCACTCATTCAGAGTTTAATCCTCAACCAAAAGTGTTACATTACCACCACTGTGAAACCACAGCAATAAATTATGATGACTCATTTTTTTAACACATCATACATAAACCAAAAAAACAGAGCTACACTGTCCTGTAGAAACACAGAGATATCACAATTTAGCACATTAATCTCAACAATGGTGGCAGTATTTTTTTATTCATGCAGCAGTGCATGCTGGGAGTTTTATACTATCCTGGATCCCAGCATGCACTGCTGCATGAAACTTTTGATTGTTACCATTGTTGAGATTCATATTATAATAGGTTGATGTCTATGTGTCTGACTCAAACAGAATTATTTTAATACAATATATGATTACAATATTCTTCAGAAGACATGATTAACCATAATATTGATTTCATGTTGTAGATTCACAGATTGATTTTATTCCCATGAATTAATGAAGTTTCACATTAAATACACATATATTTAATTATATTTTATATATTATTATATTTAATTTTAGCTAATAGCAGCTTGATTGTAATCTCTGTTTATGCAAGTTACGGCGAGCTGCACGAACACGTTGTATTCGCCGTGTTTGGATGCCGATGTACGTTAGGTTCGCAAAGCCATGAGCATCAATAGTAACGCAACGGCCGACATTGTTGATAGAAGGCTTGTTCGAGATGCATCGGAGCGGCGCGGACCGATCGGAGCTGCGGGAGTGTTTGGAGATCATATGACTCCTTGTGCTTTTGGATCGCTTTCGCAGTGCTTTGATGTCATGCGGCGATCGATCTGCGAGAAGCCGATGCATCTCGAACAAGCCTGGCGTGTTTGTGTTTGGCGCTACCGCCGCACTAGCGTTGCTGGGCAACATGAGACGTATGCAGTGACGTAAGATCTGGCTCTGTTGTGGTTCTCAAGCCGGTGGAAAGGCAAACCGGTTCTTAGTAAGCTTGTCAGTCGAACCAACTCCGAACCGGCTCTGGCTCTGAACCAGCACCTGGTTCTTGTTGGTGGAAAAGGGGTAATAAAGAACAGTTAAACGTACAGTATGTAACTTTTGGCCACCAGGGGTCACTCAATCAAAATAATAGCAAAAGACGTATTCTGATGACGTCGTGAAAGAGCATGTGCTCATGGGAGTTGTTGTCGTTGTCGAGAGAGAGAGGGAGTGCGCGCGAACCAGCTATACGATGTTCATTGGAACACGCGCGATCTGTCATTCCCCAGCCATCTAGCATCTCCAGCAGATAACATGTTCACTGACGAGGTAATGTGTTGTTATTTACATATCTCTATTCTTGTTACGTTTAGTTACGGCTATTAACTTTATGTAATGCCATTGTAATGAACACGCGCGCTCTGTCGCTCCCCACATTCCTCACTCATTCTAACTTAGTGTTTTTAAAATCACGTCTCTTCGAACGGAGAGATATATGAATTATCAGGGCTATTGAATCAATATTCCATCTAGCTAGTATTAATAGATGTTAAAAAACACGGTCACCTTTCATTAATAATTATAATTACGTTTATACTATGATATTGAAAAAGATGGTGAACTGCATATGAAGCTACTTTCTGCAGCTATATCTACAACAAATGTGAATTTACATTATACTGTACATGAGAGCTAGTCCGTCTGCGTTTTGCACATGCCATCATCGTTTCACAACATATAAGTTACGGATAGATATAGTTAGCTGAATGGGTGCTTACTTGTTTATTAGAATGCAAGCGAGATCGGCATCTCTCTGTAGTTCCAGTTGTCACGAAGCTCGTGGAAATGCAACTCCAATGTTAACGCGAGTCATGTCTCTTCTCCTGTCCCAAACCCTTCTCGAGTCATTTCTGTCACCCGTGCGTTTCCGCTTCACGGATCTGCCTCCAGCAGCAGAACGTGCAGGCAAAGCATAATCATGGTCCATTATTGATATCCAACTATTGATTCTTTGTCGTCTTCTTTTATTTTAGTGACGTGCGTCTGGTGTTTACATTTGCGTTTGGCGGTTTTTCGCCGGGATCCGCACGAAGTTAGAGAAACTAGAGTCAAAGGTTATATGACGTCATAGACGGGCGACGAAACGGAAATAAAGACACGGTCCGTGTCTTCAAATTAAAATATAAATTTCTCCGGATTTGAAAGTTGGTGGGAACTTTTGGGATAATGTTAGTACACAACTAAAAGAAATATATAACATAGATACAGTTATTTTTTTCTATTTTGAAAGCCGAAAAGTTCCATATTGTGCCTTTAACATAACCAGCGGACACACGCGTCCTCCATGTCTGTAGTTTTTTAACACTTTTCACTTGTGTTTGTAGTTCTAACCGAATCCTTGTCCAAAGCGCGATGGGTTGTGGGCAATATTAGCCGTTGGAGTGTGCACCGATCTGCACTTTGGATTCTGAACGGATATAGTAGACCATTCGGGTATCTTTGGAACAGTCACTTCAATATACTACGATTTGCGGCATACTAATTATATTGCCGAATACTATTTAGGACGGATAGTATGCGAATTGGGCAAGGGGGTAATCCATCAGCCGGAAACTGAAGCCTCCCGGGGCCGTCATTGTAGCAGAACTTCACCTGCTGTTAGCATTCCATTGACTCCCATTCATTTTTGCGTCACTTTGACAGCGAATAAATTTACATCTTAGGCGTCCAAAGACTTCATTTGTCCATTATTTATTTCTAAAGAAACATGACAATGTATAAAAGGCTCCATTACTTTGTAATGAAATACGCTAAGCTTCCGCCATTTTGGGGTGAAAGCGACTCGGCAGTAATATACATATATTTAGTCCAGTGCAGAGGTCATTTTAAGGTTGAAATAATTAGGTGATTATTTTAACACACAACAGTTAACGTTATAGCAGTTAAAAAGAAGTTGCTACTTAACCAGGCTTTTTCCCCCACATAACTTGAGACAGAGAAGTTCAAGGTTTAATTAATTATCGGTATATTACTCTCTACATTAAGTGTGACAGGTAAGAATAAAGTGATATGAGTCATAATGTTACAATAACGTTAGACCGTTTCCCAGGACCACAAAAACTATTTAATGTCCAAAAGACGTTTTTTCAACGTCTTTGTCACAAAGTCGGACGTTGAATAGACGTCCCCTGAGGAGCCAGAATGTAACGTTTTATGACGTCTTATTGTTGACGTGTTCTGCACGTCTGATAAACACTGTCAGGATGCATTAAATTAAAACTCATGTTTATTTCAATGTAATTGAAAAGCAACTCAGTTTGTGTTTGTCCAAAAATCATGAACATAAAAGACACTTCTGTAAATCACACATCTCTGGATCATGAGAGAAACCAGATCTGGAGGAAAGACTTTCTGGCTCAGACACTTGTGCTGAACTTAATCACAGACATAACATACAGATTTAACTATTTCTGTCAGACGTCTACAGAAGATCTTAGTGAGAATTAGCAGAGGTTTAGATGCTGATATTTGTGTCATTTGGAGTGTCACCAGTGTAGTGATCAGTGTTTGCTTTAGTTGGGCTCTTGGTCCCAGTTCTTCTTACTTTAGCTTTTCTTTGGCTGCTGTAGCTTTGTGTTTGTAAAACACGATTATTATGATTTAAGACTGCGTGATTTTTTTCTTATGTGGGGGGAATGGGCTTCCACACATAGGTTTCTAGTGTCAATGTATTGCTTGTTTTTCTGTTTACATTTCATGTTGTGACACTTCTCTTCTCTCGAACATAATGCTGGTACGTCAGAGCGGCCAAAGCGTCAACAAGCTTCCCCGTACTTTTTGACTAGCGTCCTCGACAGGGCCAGAGCTTCTTTGCGGCGGTGTGAACGTACAGTATGCTTCTTGCGCGGACTTTTGGGACTCAGTTTTGAACTGGTGTCAAGGCGCAATGAATGAAATGCACAAATGGTAGTTAAATAGAATCCCTAGCTGAAATGAACGAGGGAGAGCTGTGTTTTAGCTGTGTTTTTTAATTCCTGTTCCAACGTCTATGCACCCATCTCATTAGGTGATGTTAATATTTAATATGAAATAATATAATGGTTGTTTTGACTGTTGTGTTATAAGTATGCCTATTAGTGCGTGTGCACTGTTTCACACAATGTTTGTATACTTTAACCACCTCCGAGGATATAGGGGTCGCGAGTCACTCGCACCTTTATTTTGGGGGTCGTGGGCTGAGAAGTTTGGGAACCCCTGTGTTAAGGTAAACAGTATTGGACTTTGCCAGTTAATTATTGAATAATAAAACAGTAAAGCAACATGGAAATCATCATAGTGGTAGTCAGTGAGATGAAGAACAATAACCTGTTGGAGTTTGCAGAAAACAATTTTTATTTTTATTTTTTATGAATTTATCAAATATTCCTGTATAGCAATGTAAATATTCATGACTTTGGCAGGCAATTATTAAATAATAAAACAGTATTTATGACATATTATGCCTATATAGCCAGGTATACAGTATAGGACTGTGGCAGGCAATTATTAAAGAATAAAACAGTAACACAACATGAAAATCACCACATTGGTAGTCAATGAGATGAAGAACAATAATCTGGTGGAATTTACAGAAAAAAATTTGATTACAACTTTTTATGAATTTATTAAATATTGATGTATAACAAGGTATTCAGTATAGGACTTTGACAGACAATTATTCAATAATAAAACCGTAGATCAACGTGAAAATCACCACAGTTGTAGTCTGTGAGATGTAAAACAAGAATCCGTTTTGTTCTTTCTGCGCCAAAGTTTGTTCTTGCTTAAAGTCCTCTCAAGAGTGCGTTTGCTCAAAGCTATTCCATGCCGTTCCGCTAGCCTACGGCAAGAATTTCATCATTTGTAAAACCACGATTGAAATACTCCTTAATCTGTTCATAATTCATCATGTGTCGGGTCGCGTCAGAACAATGAGGGTGCCAGTCGACAAGTCATAATTTCGATTTTTAAAGTCATAATTTCGATTTTTTTAATCTCATAATTTCGATTTGGCATGTCAAAATTTCGACTTTTTATCTCATACTTATGACTTTTAAAGTCATAATTTCGATGTAGTAAGTCAAAAATTCGACTTTTTATGTCATAATTATGACTGAAGATAGCTCGATTTTTTTTCTTATGTGGCGGGAATGGGCTTCCATACCATAGTTCAGGGCTCCGTAGTAATTGTATCCCTTCCATCAGTATTTTTCTTTCAATTACACCCACGCTCAAAAAATAACTACTGGGTAATTTGTTAGTCAGAGTTTTTTTGGCACATGCATTAAGCAGGGAACGCACATATTTATTTGGATAACTTTAAATAAAAGAGACCGTAATATTGCATCCTATTGTTTTCAATTTGGATAAGGGTGTTATACGATCTTCAGAACAGCAGGAGGCGCTGTCTCGAAAAACGAGGGGTCTGAGAATGCGGGACTCTGGGTGGGGGACTGGAGCTGCAGGGTCCGTCTTTGGTTCCCCGGAAACATTTCCGTTGTGGTCTGTGTTACTTGGAGCGCGTTTCTCTATTTGGTTGTGTTGTGAGTATTTGGAGCACACGTGTGTTGTGAAACTGATGAAGATATTTTCTTAATTTGCGGGTGTTTTTTTCTATTTGCATGCGTCTTCTTTAGGTTGCAGCACTTTGAGCTCTATCGGCCACCGTAGTTCGAAAACTCGAGAAACTCATGATCGAGAAATAAGATTTGCAAGCTTGCAAAATGTAAAAAAAATATATAAATATCTTATATAGATTTCCTTCTTCAGAACTGCAAAAAAAAAATTACAATGTTGCGCAAACAATTTTTCAGAGTTTCAAATTTGTCAGTGTTCTCCCACTGTATTAGTTTGTTTTCCAGATTTGAAACCTCACTGTTAGA